>JAODLC010000133.1:3609367-3625819 GCA_026781145.1 Hippopotamyrus pictus | reverse complement strand
TCCCAACCACCTGCAGTGATTCTCATAATCATATATCCATCCACTCATCATCCACGTAGGCTACAGAGGTCCAAAGGGGAATGCATGGACCCTTTCACAGGAAACATTCTAGACAAGTTGCCAACAGAAGAAGCACCCTTACGCTACACTTCAATCAGCTTTTGGACTGCAGGAGGAAGTCTGAGTCCTCGGACAAAATTTGCACAAACAAAGGGGAGAACATGCAAACTGCAAACACAGACAGCTGTGGGTGGGGTTCAACCCCCCCCGACCAGAGAGCTTCAAGGCTACAGTGCTGCCCATGAGTCCCCCTAGTTTGACTACCAAACACAAATTTTACATATATTTTTTAAATATCGCACAGTTTCTTATTTGCTTCTTAAAATATTGGTTTTATATTGCAGGCTTTAAAAAACAGCATAGGGCATAAGAGCAGCTTGTTGAAAAGAAATGACAATACCAGCTCTGAGAAGATATAAGTTTGCTCCCGCTAACCAACACACAACAGGACCTTGCTGCCAGACATTGCTGCCAAATAGAGTCAAGTTGTTCGCTTGCAAGATCAAACACAATCTCCACTGACTAGTTTGCCTCAGAGAGTGGAACACACCCATGAATGCATTATGCTTTAAGGCGTACATGCAAATAATGGCTTCTTCCTGTTAGACAAATGCCTTTTTTTTACGGCTTGTGTTCATCTTCTGCCCCTGCAGCTTTAAAGGCCGCGCCTCTGTTGCATCAGGGAACAGGATCCGGCTGGCACGAAGACCACTTCAGCTGTGTGACCTGAGTGGGGGGGGGGGGGGGGGGGTGGGGTGTTTCCCATTTAGCAGCATCGCTGTTCCTTGGTCTGTGTTAGGATTCTACGTATTTAGTGCCCAAAACGTGAGACAAAGGACATGGTTACATACGAGTCCAAACAATCTCAAGGTTGACATCGGTGATCAATAAGACTGAAAGCCCCATTCCTCATCTGAATATAGAGGAGAGGAGTGTGCGTGCATTTTGGGAGTTTCATCGCCAGGGCAAATGGAGAGTGGCTGGTCTACCTTTGTGTAGAACATCACACTAAGCGAGGCACATTGATTCCCCTTCCTCCAGAGAGCACCGCGAACCATATAGCCTCTGAAATCTACATCACAATGCACCCCTTTTCACCAGTCACTAACACAACACCTCCCTGGCAGATGACTCAGTTGCTAATGCAACCCTTTGGCATCCAAATGACGTACAGAAAAAACGGGAAAAGAGGCCAGGAAAATCCCTTTCTCGTGAACGAGATTTTTCAACCGGATCTTGCACCTAAAACAAAATACGACTGATGAAATTGGCAAGTGTCATTTGGCTGCCCTTGCGACTGCCTCGCTTGTGTTTAATTTGAGGGATGGCTAAAACGTGTTAGTGTGTTTAGTGTTTGTGTGTGTAGAGGAGTGTGTGCCTCTATTAGTCATCACCTAAGCTAGGTAGTACGGGATGCTTGTCCTTCAGGTGTATGGGACCCCCCCCCCAGCCCCACCCCCACCCAGCAGCTCTACCCCCAGCTGATCTTGCTGACTCAGACCCGACTCAGGAGAAAAAGCTGAGCAAAGAGTGACTGGCATCAGATTAAATCAAACTCCCATCAGCAGGACTTAACTCCAATCTCCAATGCATCGGCTTTGCTGAAAGCAGCACAGGAAGCGTGAGGGAGCTCTCGTTTGATTAACCTTTGGTGCGCAGCCTGTCACATCCAAGAAAAAAATTCCGTGAAATTTGCCACTTTAACAGTCCAGGTTTAACGGTGTACTCACAGAAGGCAATCCGTACTGTGCCCGAGCATGTTTGACCCCCAAAGTCCAGTTTGCTTGACTAGTGTGATTGCTCCGTACCATGCCCAGGTACGGTACGCTTCACTGTGAAGTTGCGCCCGAGCGTGGGGAGTCGGACTCAGTACGCATTTAGTGTGATTGCTAACCGTGCCCAAGTACGTAACACAGATATGACGTCAGTGACTTAACTGACACTTGCATACACACATATACACTATGCATTAACCAGACCCGGAAGGAATGGATCGGGTAGGCTGTACAGTCTTTTTTTTCACGCAAAACTGTATTCACGCAAACGTTTCACAAACATGCCGGCAAAGGATCACTTTGGTCTATGGCAGAGGTACAGTGTTTGCTGGGAATTTTGGCTGACGAGAGTATCCGGGAACAGCTGTATGCAACACACAAAAACTCTGAGGTATTGGATAAAATAAGAACATAAGAAATTTACAAACGAGAGGAGGCCATTCAGCCCATCAAGCTCCTTTGGGGAGAACTCAACTAATAGCTCAGAGTTGTTAAAATCTTATCTAGCTCTGATCTAAAGGAACCCAAGGTTATAGTTTGCACTACACTAACAGGAAGACTATTCCATACTCTAACTACACGCTGTGTAAAGAAATGCTTTCTCAAGTCCAGTTTAAAATGTTTTCCTGCTAATTTCCACCTATGGCCATGAGTTCTTGAACTAATATTGAACTAACTATTTGGTTGAAAAGCATTCAGACCTGTTAGAATCTTATAAAATATGGGACTGTTTTCTTATACTGTATGTGCAGCTTAAATAAATAAAAATAAAAATCACTGCATTGCATACGAGATAAATCTAAGTGTGTCATCACACCCAAAATGACTCCAAATAAGCAACAAAATAAGGACATTAATCATGAATTCCATTGTGGTGTGTGATAGCGCTTTTCTTCCTATATTTTCTTCAACACAAAAAAAGTCGCACAGTGATGACAAATAATTATCAGGCCCGGAACGTACTGTAAAGCACAATGTGAGCATGGAATAGGGGTGGGCGATATGACCAAAAATTATTATCAGTGTATTTTTCAATTTTTGAACGGTGATGGTATTGTATCACAGTATTACTTTTTTGGGAAGAGTTTTGGTATGTCCTATCCCTTTATATAAATTAAAAGAAATATTTTATAATATATTAAGTACACTTTAATTGCTAATTTACACATTAATTACACTCGGGTATGGGCAGTTTAATTTCAAAAAGATAGGCCTACAAAAAATGACATAGGTGATGTTTTCTCATACTTGTTTTATAAGTTTCGGAGTAACATCGCAATGGAGAGATGGAGAGACCCTGTAGGCGTTTGCCGTGGACCTCCGCATACACATACGGAGGGGCTACCCAGACTTCCCCAGTGCCGTGCAGGAAGACCTGGTGCGGCAAGCCTTTATTCAGGCACTAACACCGGGGCAGCAGTGCCAGCACATCCAACTGCAGGCACTGGCCACGCTCGCTGAGGCCCTAACGGAGGCAGAGAGGGCTGCAGAAATCCTGTCCCCATCGGCAACATCAAGCCGGTCGTCAGCTCCACTGTGCGAGAAGCTGCACCTGCGCGCCCGAGGCCCCAGAGAGCGAGGAGGAACAGCGCGTAGCGCAACCCGATGGAGACGGCACCCAGCAGCTGCTCAGCGCTACTATTGCGGAGAGCTTGCCCCGGCACCACGCTCTCACCCCAAACAACGACAGGGAAACAAAGGGTGAGTGGCGCTGTACGGGACGGCGCCACCCGCAACGCACACCAGTCTAACCGCAACAGCTGCACCTAGAGTGGGCCAGCTTGGCGAGGCTATGTGTCTGTACATCAACTGCCTGGTAGCGGAAACACCCTGCCGAGCCCTGGTGGACATGGGATCTACCATCACCCTGATCCGCCCGGGCGTGTTACCAGGTACCAGTGAAGCAGCGCCAACCGGCTGGCAAACAACCAACATGCAGTTGACATCAGTGACTGCCGTGCTCACGGCCATGAGGGGAAAAAGGCGGCTGCGTGTCCAGCTGGCCGGACGCATCGTATTGCCGGATGTCTTGCTCTCCAACGTCGCCAACCCATCATTTGGCTGGACCTGCAGATTCGACTGGGGGCCACCATTGACGTACCGGGGGTAGCCCTCCACCTCGGTGCAGATGCGGTGCCCCTCCAGCATGACAGCAGCTGTCGACGGCAGATAGTGAAGTAGACCACATCACCGACACAGCCCCAAGCCCTGCCCTGATCACGGAACATTGAGGCGGGGGCATCCCCCGAGATGGTGCAAGATGTACAGGAAGTGTGGCGGCGTAGCAGCCGGGAACTGACAACAGAACAGCGGAATGAGCTCCTGGCTATACTGAACATGTTCCAGGACATCTTTGCCGCCAGAGACGAGGCTTGCCGACCCAATTCCGCGGTGCAGCACCACGTCGCAGCAGGGGATGCATTCACCTGCATCTGCACTGGCGAGGCGGCAGGAGGCGCAGCAGAGAGAGAGACGGCAGCGGCAGAAGTCATCGAGCCGCCTGACAACCCATGGGCGGCTCCTGCAGTACTCGTCGACAAAATGACGGAACATGGCGGTTCTGCGTCGACTGCCGATGGCTGGATGTGGCGATAAGGAAGGACTCCTACCCGCTGCCATGAATCGACGAAGCACTGGACTACATCGTCAACGTGGCGCAGCACCCTGGACTTCCGGACTGGCTACTGGCAGTTCGAACCGGCCCCGGAAGCTCACCCCAAGACTGCTTTCTCAATCAGCCATGGACTATGGCACTTCCAATCAATGCCTTTCGGCCTGTATAATGCCCCAGCCACCCATGCACCCAGGAGTGGCTTCAAGGCACGCTGCAGGGGTCCAGTGCATCCTGGACGGGCGGAGGTTGCCTCTCTTTCCCTGGCGTCCTCTGCTCGTCTGACGGAGGCTCTGGTGCTCTGTTGCGAGTGGCGAGCCCAGTGCCGTCCTCTCCCGTCGCACCAGCAGACAAGCTATGCATCTCTCCCAGGGTGCCGTCGCTTCTCTGCCTCCTCGATGTCCGCCAGGCTGGAGCAAGCATGCCGGACGATGGCGATCAGCGCCCGCTCCAGCTGCGCCGACGGGATCGCTTCTGGGATCCCACTTCCGACACCAGTGTGGCGCCAGGCAGACCGAGGTATGGCGGGAGCAGAGAAAGACATGGAGACTTGCTTGCCGGGGAGAACACTCTCTTTATTCACGGTCCTTAAAAGGACCACATCAGGCACCCAACAAGCACCAAACCAATTAGACACAGCAAACACAAGGTTGCCAGACGCTGAACTGTAAGATGCTCACACAGTGGGCGATTGACGCAAGCTAAATACACACGACAGGGTACACACTAGACACGGGCAGACACACGCACAACAATAGAGTATCCATTAACATTACAGAGCAGCGACTATGTTAGGAACATTTTAGCGTTTTTGTTGAAGGTGTTAGATTCGCTGCTGTTATTAACACTAATAGCACATTAGCGCAGACAAAGGCTGCATACACCGAAGTACGTCTTGCTTGGAGGTTAAAGGACTTTGATGCTCATTGCTATGGTAAACAGGCAGTTCTAGTGTTAACTTGGCAGTTGTGACTTTTACCACACACCTTGCAAGGCAGCAGCGCATATATATGTCGATTTAGCGAATGTTTTACTTTTCAATTTGCTGCTATATATATGTAACCAGGTTGATTTGTTTAATGTGTACAATTACACAAAATCTGTTTCTTTTGAATTTGTTAATATGCTATCGCAACACCCCGTCAGAGCGCGCAATAGAAAAATCACACAACGAAGATAAAACGGTTACATAGACTATATAAGGATAAGTACTCAGATTTTAACTGAAGCTTTGAAGAAAATGAAATGCTTTATGTTTTATGAACAGGCTGTGGTATAATTTGGGTGTAGACTTCACACGATAGAGCAAATCTATATTGTGGCGCACAATCACACCAGTAATGACTGTGACACCAGTGTACCTCCCAGTGTACCTCCCAGTGTACCTCCCACACCTCCATAGATCAATGGGGACAATAGGTGCTAAGGCAACTGGGCTAAGTGTGAGTACACCGTAAAATGCTAAATTCCTTAATGGCAACACCTGCACCATCTGTAAATCCCTACAATTAAATCTATCTCTATCTAAATTGCCATTAAAATTACCATTAACATGTGTAATTGCTTTAACTAATTACCCAGTTAATGCCAAATACATTTACTCCTGACTTTGCATTACTTTCTTCCCAAAGACCAAACATATATATGCATCTTGAACTGGCATCAACCCAGCAGCCCAGTAGGCGCGACGTGATAAGCTACTCAGAGAGCCACCTCAAACATCATCCTAACAAAACACTCCTTTTAATCTCTGTCAGTGATCACTTGCCAAGAGTTTGACAAGTCAGTTAATCATCGGTACTCCAACTAACAGGGCCGTGGGCTTTTGTTTTCCCAAAGTTTTATCATAAATCTTCCAGATTGGACTACTGAGGTGCTTTCCCATGGGCTGAGAGACAAAAACCTCACTTGCAAGTAAAAAGCATTTGTGCTTGTAAATCGCCTTTTGTTTTTCCTGAGAATCATATTATGTGACAATTTCTCTTAACCTGATGCCATCAACTGAACACGAGTTCTCATTCACACTGATAGCCATGGTGAGGCAGAGAATAGAAAATTAAGAGCACACCCTTTGGATAGCTGTAGAAAACTCACATGGACACAGAATGAAAATATAGAAACGACTTGGGTTACATTCATATACACCATGCGACAGCTTCAGTCCGAGTATGACATCATCTGTCAGGCCAATGTGGTACCTACAGTCATGTGAAAAAATTAGGACAATCCATTAAATATTTAGTTCTTTATTAAGAAGTATCAACATATCAACATTAAATCTTCTTTCAAATCATATATGTGGTTAAAGGTGATGTAATTCACTTATTTAACAGAAGAAATTAACTACGATGCCAATTTACACTGATGAGAAAGTTAGGACACTCTCACATCCATTACTATTTAAAATGCCTAGAATTCGATCCTGGTCACCACATCAGGTGAAAATGATTAAAACATCGTTACGGAGCTTCTTGGTGGAGCCTGTCTTATTTAATCCACAGACATTTAGTTTGGTTTGCGCTTGATTGTTGGAGTGAGTGGTATCACACATGGTGAGATCCAAAGAGCTCTCTGAGGCCTTCAGAAAGAAGATTGTGGATGCATATGAGTCTGGGAAAAGATATAAAAAGATCAAGAGAGTTTGGAATCAGCCATTCCACTGTCTGGAAAATAATTCACAAGTGGAGAACATTTAAAACAATTGCCAACACGGCCAGGGCAGGCTGCCCTAGCAAGTTCAACCCAAGAGCCGACGCGAGAGAAGATGGGGAAAGAAGTCTGCAAAAATCCTACAGTGTCAACACGGGTCATACAGGAAGCTCTTGTCACAGTTGATGTCGAGGTACATGAATCTACCATCAGAAAGAGACGGCACACGTTTGATTTACATGGGAGGAGTGCGAGGAAACCCTTGCTGTTGAAAGAAAATATCAGGGCAAGACCACCAGAGACCACATAGACAAAGACCAGGACTTTTGGAACGTGGAATAATGTTTTTAGATATATCAATCTAAAATTGAATTATTTGGACACAGTAACAGAGGGCATGTTTGGCGCAAACCAAAGATAGATTTTGAGCAAAAGAACCTTTTACCAAGCTGTGAAGCTTAGGGGTGGAAATGTCATGGTTCGGTGCTGCTTTGCTGCAGCGAGACCTGGTCAGCTCACCCATCACAGAATCCACTATGAATTCTTCATCATATCAGAGGGTGCTTGAGGACAATGTGAGATCATCTGTCCAAAAGTTTAAGCTGAAGTGAGGGTGGACCGTGCAACATGACAATGATCCAAAACATTCCAGTAAATCTACCAAGAAATGGTTTAGCAGAAAGAAATTGAGAGTTCTGGAATAGCCAAGTCAAAGCCTGGATCTGAATCTTATTGTGATGCTGTGGGGTGATTTGAAACAGGCTATGACACCATTTAAATATCACATAGGTTAAGGAATTCTACATTGGAGAGTGGGGAAAACTTTCTCCCAGTGATTTCAGAGATTGATATATGGTTTCAGAAACGTCAATTGTGATTATTTCAGCCAAGGGGAGAAATACTAGCTATTAGGGTGTCCTGACGTTTTCTTCAGTAGGAATTTTATCATCTTACTTCATTTCTTTTGTTAAATAAGTGAATTTGTTTCTTGTTTTTGCATAAGTGATGCAATTATATCACTTTTATCTACAGATATAATTTGAAACAAGATTTAATATTGATATGTTCTCGTTGGTTTAATATTGATATTTCTTAATAAAGTACTAAATATTTATTGGGTGTCCTAATTTTTTCACATGACTGTAGTAGTCTTGGCATAGTTACTATACTTGCATAAGAAATATGATAAAACGTACTGTATATATGAACAACCAACCAAATAACTTATTATTGATATCTAGCTGTCATCATCAATTATGTATAATACCTAAATACTCAAGAGCATCACCACCAAAAACATGATAATCAATATTATCACCACTATATCTGCATTTCATCTATCCCTGGAAGTCTGCAAGGTGATGGATTAGAAGCAGTTTAAGCTTGTTCTGTTGACTATCTACGGAAAGAAGAAACACAGGAATTTATTTTGATTAGCTCGTCATCGATTATGCCAAGCCTTGTTAATTGATAACCAACCAGAGGATGTCAGAAGCAGTGAGGAGCTCTTGTGTTTTCTGACGCATTAGGAGTTGAAATGCGGTGGTGAGGCAACACCTGCAGGGTTCAAGGGATTTGATATCAGCGAGATCCGATACATCAGGAGCTCAAAATGCTATAAAAACAATCAATAACGGCTTAGCTGTTATCCGCACCATCAGAAACCCGAAGGCCACAGTGCACCTCTCCTATACCATGACCCAGTGCTTATTCGCTTCTTCCCAGCCTAAATACGCCCCACATAGGCTTCCCTTCAAGAAGTCTGTATATTTTTGCAGTTTTTTTCATAATAAAACAGAAAATCTTCCAAAAAAAAACCCCACCCGTGTTCAGGGTTAGGATCATCACAGTTCTGCAACTAGCTGAGGAAGCACAGAGCAGGAACCTGGGCAGACTCTGGATGGAGCGCAGGGCGCACGCACACTAACACAGCACGTTCCTTAGGGTTGCAGAAAGGAGCCAAACTGTCCAGAAAAAAACATATTAAACTAGCCGAGAATTTGTAAGCAGGACCCTGGAGTAACAGGCAAATATGTTATCGGGGCTACCAGAGTGTCCTGTGTCGACAGAAGCTGGCTAACCGGGTTCACACGGTGCATCAATCAACTACTTTCCTTCAACTTCATTCATTTGGTGTTTTATTTATGCCATGACAGCTAAAAAAAAACCTAATCCTGTATCGCCTCTTGGCTTCATCACCATTCTGAAAATCACGACCTAGCAGGACTAGAATGGGAATAAGGCTCCGGATGCTGACGACAGTCTTTACATACAAAATCGACCTGTCACATCCTCCAGAACCTGAAAGAACGTCTTTAAACAAAGAACACGCAGACACTCGGCAGCTGGAGAAATACTTTGAAGGTTCCATCCTGTTCCCTGAATCATCCTAACCCTTCGCCATCACTTCTCACAACTAAAGTGACTGCTGGCTGGCAGGTCTGAGATAAACTTGCCCAAGAACGTTTCAAAACTCTTCACACAGACACACCCACACACACACACATACACACACACACTCTCTGACTATCAAAAAAAAAATTAGTCTATACTGATCTAAAACAGTTAGAAGCTTCACAGTCCCCTAAAATTATGTGACCGTAGAGTGGTGTCCACTGAGAGGCGAGTTTTTATTACACTTCAACCAATTCTGCCAAAAAAGAAAAAAAAAAACTTCTAAAATTGTATTTAGCTGAATTTCTAGGTGTTTTACATCATCAATGGAAAACCTTTGCTACACATTTGTGAAGTGTCATTTTCCCCCCTGAAGTCTGTTAACAGACCACCACAAAGGCAACATCTAAGAAGGAAAATATTTTCTCTATAGACATGGCGCACGTACGACCTTCCTTGTTAATGCATCGTAGATGTTAAGGCATCAAACTGCAAACTGTCTACCTATGTTATATATAGGGGTGTGTGTGTGTTAGGAGTGTAATGTTACACGTTTCCATACGGTTCTGTAAGCATTTGTACCGAACAAATGCAGTAATTAAGATACTTTGTGTGTTTGTGTGTATCCCCTGGATGAAGCTGTACCACTATGAATGCGTGCGAACGTCCTAATGTGAAGCTGGAAATTGTTAATATGAATACAAACACAGCACAGGCATTTCTTTAAATGCTGCACCATAATGGATATTTATTTTGTTATGCTATATATTTTTTAAGACAGTATTTGTCCAGTTCATATTTTTACTGTAATATGAAGCTGAAAGCTGCTAATGTGAAACTACAGTACAGATCAGGTACAGTTAACGTTCTAAATCTGCACCATAATGGATATTTATTTTATTTTTATTTACTTGAGAAAATAATTTTGATTTAGTTTTATGTAAATTTAAGTTTTTTTATGAGTAAGTTGCAGCAGTATTGACAGACACTTTTTATTTAAGAAGGACAATCATGTACTTTGGTCAGTAAACCACTATTTAATAAAAAAAAAAAAAAAAAAAGTTTTGTTTCTTTTACCCCTGCGGAACTGAAAACGTTCCAAACCCTGACTTCCAAACCGAGGTACGTACCGAACCATGATTTTTGTGTACCTTTATTCTCCTAGTGTGTGTGTATGTGTGTGTGAAAAATTAACTTACAAAAAAAACCTAATATCCAATATATATTATATTATATTATATTATATTATATTATATTATATTATATTATATTATGCACTGGAATAGGCTCCAGATACTATGCTCGACAATTTCAACCACTGGATATTAAATTTACAAAAAAAAAAATTCAACAGGATATCAATGACAACTATTGACATATGAAATGGAGACATAATTAAAAGAGATCAAAAGAGGAAACATGAAATCTAAGTTCCAGATCTCCTGGGACATGTAGGGGAGTTAAAGTGACTTTTCCTGAAGGACATGAAGAGTCCTTCAGCTGCATTAGTAAGTGTTACTGAAGCAATGGCACTGTAAACATTTGTATTAAAAAGGATTTTACATCTGGATGATGCTCAAAGCGAAACATCCATTTTTAAAGTTCAGAGTCTGGAGATGACTTCTTTTTCTTCCTGTTTTCCTCTGAAATGGGTTCCATAAGAATGACTCACAATACTTACAGAAATGTCATCAATGGCATGTCCATTAATGGCGGAAATGTCAGACAACTTGAAACCAAGCGTCTTTGATCCCAGCGCTACTGTTAAGCACCTCTTCGCTTAACCAAGGTGAAGTTGGTCGTTTAATCTTAAGTATTAGATACTTGCCTCTTCATATCACTTCCTGTCAGTTATATATGGGCATCTGGGCATCATACAGCGGATACATTCCAGGCTACTGTTTGTTTCTTTTATCTGAAACTGGTAATATACGTCAATAAATGTTTATGTTCTGAAGTCTCAAGCTATGCTGACCTACTGTGTCCTTTGTGGATCTTCTCCTGATGTCATAGCATCCGCCTTCCAACCTCAACATGGAAAATCTGCTTTGACATCACAGCTACTTTCTTCTAGGTAATGCAGAAATGAGGTTTCCAACCTCACAGGGGGTGGTACAGTATTACCACACACCGTCAAGCCATGACCAGCTTTAACATGCTTCCTGTTGGTTACTTTATTGATTCGCATCACATCCCCCAGAATTAAACTGGTTAGTCATTAAGAATGCACAGGAATCACATCCTCAATGGGTTTTGAAGCCTTGCTTATCCCATCACTGCATCACCAGCCCTCAGTATGTCCCAAGGCCAAAAGGCTCCCAAGAAGTGGACCATCTTGGGTTACATCAATACCCGACATCCAAGGAGACCTAATGTTGTGCTGTTGATCTTGTTACAGTATTCATATTGCTTCCGCAGACAGAAGTCTCTCCTTCAGCAAAAACAATGGGCTCCTTTTAGGGCAGCAAACACCAAAGATACTGTATGTGGGACCTCAGCATCTCCTTCGTTTTGGCTTCATTGAGTTTAATGCTCTGCCTGCTCTTGTATATCTACTTTTATAACATCAGGCCACAAACACAGGGTTTTCAGAGAATAACTCGCTGTGCACCATGTCTTCTTACCTATCTATAACCTGGAGAACAACAAGCTGCTATGGTTTTTATGTGATACGTTGTCATAAAATACACAAATGCATTTTCAAGAAGATAACTCACCATGGCAAATATATTCGGAATTGCAAAAAAACAGTGTATTTATCTTGTACATTTTTTAAAGCCTACCATTATGTGTTATAAACTGGCCGATGAATTAGCCTGAAATTGGCTTATAAATTACAAATGGCAGAACTGGTGTCGGAACTTGGTGCCCAAAGCAATTAAGTATATTGCATATTTACACCCACAAAAAGGCCTGCTATCTGATTTGAGCAGTGAAAATCTGTATTAGAGGTCAAATCTCACCAGACTAAGGCCAATGAAACAAATTGCAGGCATTTTGGCTGCATTAAAACACTGGATTTCAGACCCTGGAGGCTCTGGGCATCAAAGCAGTGAAGATGCACCCTGCATCCTGACCACAGCCTTGAGTTACTGGTTACATTTGCTCCTTTTGTAGTTTATTCATCTGTTATTATTTAATTAAAATACATGGAGCCTTCACCAAACCAGGACATTGGCCTCTCATCCATAATAGGGGAAAAAGGCATTTGGATTTATATACGACTGGTATCTATAAAGAAAGGCACCTTACCTTCACACTTCTCAAGTATCTGAACGCTTTCGCCGATCTCTAGAGTGAGGCCCTGAGACACGGAGCCCCGGAAGTTACAGATCACTGCGGAGAAAGAGAGATGGAGGCGTTAAAGAATGAAAGCAACATTGACGTGCAGCACTTCTAGTGCAGAGTCTCTAACGGCACTGGCAAAGAATGAATGAAATGACCCTGAAATGCAATTGTACAAGTAATACATAATTCAACCTTTTTACAAAAATTTAAAAACCACTGATAACTCCTCCAGTTCAAAGTGTTCATAATATATATGTAATAAAATCTTTTACACTTTTAAAAAATACAGGTAGTTCTCGACTTTACAAGCTAATTCATTCCAAATTATCACTCATTAATCGAGACCTCCAGAGGTATGAACCCTTAGAAATGTTACAAAAATGATCACTTTAGTTCCAGCCAAAAAATTACCACCATAAATATTTTTGTCAAATAAATAAAGGAAATACAAACGTGTTATTAGAATTAACATTTAATCAAAATATATGAACATTTAAACAAAAAAAATCCTAGGAGACAAAGAAAGACCACTCCTTTGATAAAAGTGTAACATTCACAGTTAATTGTGGTCACTTTGAATTTCAACAGATGGGGTGGTCTTTTTCTTCATGCATCCCCTTCCAAGTTGGTGTTTCTGAGATCGCTCAGAAACAGTACATAAAATCAACCTGGTGTATTAAGGGGATCTGGTTGGGTCATGAAATAAACTGGTACAAATTGGACATCATTGTAAAATATGCCGTGAGGTGTAATGCTGCAAATACGTAGACATGCAAGGAACAAATCGGACATGCAGATTCAAATATTTCAATCAGCATTATCAAAAAGTGATGTGATGTTGGGCATGGACCACGTTATTGGGCAGCACTCATTTCTTAAATTATGAAAAGTTAATATTTATTTTTGCGGCACAAAATTCTCTTAAAGGCATGATCTCGTAAATCAGGAGCTCTGACAGCAAGAACTAACCCTACTTCTATATGTTTTATCAACTTTTTTGTAATTCTAAATGGTCAAATGCTATACTGTTATAAAAATCTAAATATCAGTTACAAACTGCATCAGTTGTGCACATTGTACACAACTGGAGAAGCAAAGAATTTTATAAGAATAATAATGCTTATAGCACAAGTCACATTTTTCATGTACTGAGCAATTTTTAACCATGCTGATGATAAGGAAATTAAATTGCCATCTGTTATTATGAAACTATGAATGTCAGGAATTATATTTACCCAAGCTGATAAAATTACAGGTATCTACAAGTGCTCATTTGACTAATAAGAACAAAATTGCATCAGTAACTGGCATTAAAACTACGTATAATTTCCTTGCAGATGCCTGCAAAAAAACTCAAATTATGAGTAATATTAATTTAATCAAAATGAATAGTAAGTCATTTAAAATATATATCAGGATTTTAAAACTTTAACTGGTAAAAAAAACACATTAACAACATCACAACAGGATCTGCTACATTTCTGCTTTGGAGAATTAAACATTGAGCACTAAAATGTCTACAGCTGGTTACAAATGTTATCACATGCCTGAGGAGATGATCTACAGCAAGTGGGAGGTCTCAGTAGAACATTAGTAGGCTCATAGCACTTGGGGAGCGACGTGGTCACATCCTTTGCAACATGGCAAGACATCCGAGAGGAAACCACCACAGACATCTTTCAACTTGGATCATTCTAGTGTTATCAGCAGCTGTGGAATGAGCTACTTGTGGAAACAAGAGTGTTCTTCCAATTGGTATTAAATCACAGAGACTACGAAGCAGCTGTGATTCAAGTGTGTCCTCAATGCATTGAATCCTCTGTTTTTTAATAACTCTGACTGCATTAAACAATATTTACTGTCTGGTACAGAGTTTGCTTCATAACTTATTTTAGGCACAGTGACCATCAAGTTAACTCCTTGTTGTATGGAAAATCACAGTCAAGCAGAGAGCAGGTCAGGTCTGGTTAGGACAGGTTGGGGAGCATTCACTGGTACAGCCTGTTACTACACCCACTACATGACGAAACACCCGGTTTGCGACCCTCCAGGCCAATACATGGTTCAGTCCCACCCACCAAAAATGGCCGTCTATCTGCCGCAGTCAGGTGTTATGCGGGCTGTCCCCTTGGCCTGGTCCAGCCGCTCGGGTCCTCAGCAATGAGGATCCTGTGAGCCGGATCGCCCTCAGGGAGTCGAGCCACGTGGCCATAGTGCCGTAACTGACGCTCCCTCACAATGCAGGTAATGTGCCTCATTCGGGACTCCCTGAGCAACTGCTCATCCGACACAAAGTCAACTAAACGATATCCAAGAATTCTCCGAAGAGACATAGTACCAAAGGAGTCCAATCTTCATCTCAGGTCACTGGACAATGTCCATGTTTCACAGCCATACAGCAAGACACGGAGCACCAGGACTCTAAAGACTTAGACTTTCTTCATCTTGCAAAGATATCAGGGGCACCACACCCCCCCTTTCCAGCGACCTCATGACCCCCCATGCTCTCCCAATCTGTCTACTGACTTCACAGGAAGAGTCACCAAAGACGTGAATGTTGCGTCTCCTCTCCCATCTCAAGCAGAGAGCACTGGATCACAAGACAGCATTGTAACATATGCTGAACGCAACTCCAGGAAGTGTCAAGGGAACATTCCTCCCCAGGGAACAGTGAAGCACAGAGTGAAGGAAAAGGTGGTGAAGATGGATGCTTTTTTAGTATCATGTTTGTGGTGAGAAAACAGAGCTGCAGTATTTAAATTTTTTTTTTTAAACCAAACTTTGATGCTGAAGACTCTGGAACAAAACTGGCCCTGAAAGAGTCAGGGTCAGATATGTCAAATTTTTTGCACTGTTTCAGTTAACCTTTGTTTATTTTTACTACTAATTGTCTTTTTACTATTTAAATATGTGTGTTATACTATTGTAAACCAGATATTTCCTTCAGGATTAATGAGGAATCTGTCGGTCTGTCTATCTGTCAATAATACAGTGTGGCTACATTTGCTGTGTGTCCTGCCAACAGAGAACTTTAAATCAGAGTCTGAATTTGAATCTGACAGCCGGAGGCAATACGACTGAATCCTAAGGACTGTCCTCTTTTGGCACAACTCACAATCCCCTTATTCACTTCCCTGGCAGTCAATTAAAAAAAAAAATCTGACTGAAGCAGCGCCTTTAAACCATTTTAGAAGCTTAATTCATGTAGTTCTGTGAAATGGCATATGTTTACACTGGCCATGTGTGGCAATCCCATAAGACTCAAACTCTGTGCTTGGCCATCCAGTAGAGTCAATGGCACTGTTTGTCCATTACTGCCTGCTTGGGAAGGAAATAAAAAAGTTTGTGCTGTTACTAGGCAACGCATTTGCTACGGCAGAATATGTCTGAGTTCCCAGAATTCTGTTTCCTTCTGAACATGAGTGGTCTACCTGACATAATAGCAGAGCTGTCGACATAAGTAGCAAATAAAAGCTTAACGCCGTTCGTTTATGTCTCACACTAATCCAAGCTTTAAAATAACTGCTTGTTGTCAAAATGTATTTATATAACTATTAATTTGGAAAATTATTTCACACGGCTGCCAGCTTTGGCTCAGACAACAGAGGGATCGAACATTGTTAAAGATAATGCATGCAGAAAGAATGCCTTTTAACTGAAAGAATACAACCATTT
>JAODLC010000133.1:3571282-3602429 GCA_026781145.1 Hippopotamyrus pictus | reverse complement strand
CTTAAAGACCCATAAAGAATGGAAGAAGCCCTTCATCAATGTGATGCAGGGAAAAGCCAGGGTGGAGTTTGAAAAAAATGTTTATTTTACACAGATGCATTCCCATAAACTGAGAAATAAGTGAAACTAAAAAAGCTGGGGCCCTTTAATTTTTTCCTGATCTGCATTTTGCAAACTCGCCATTAATTAAGCAATTGGCTTTCCCATCTTTATTGCGGCTCATCAAGATCTACATTCTACCTCACCCTCTTTGATCTGAAAGTCAATGCTACCTGGTGATCTCTCCAGCATGTGAAAATAAACCTAACCCTAACCCCACAGGCTTTAGTGTGAATCATTGACGGTGGAAGAAGCCACCTAACCACTTCTGGTCAGCAGAATCCCTCTAAACCATCAAGAAATGCCTCAAGAATACCTTCCAGGAACACCTTAACTAGCTCATCCTACCACTAACATGGCCCATTTTCACCCGCTATCCCTTGACAATACTAGATATTCATGTATTTTGCTAGTATGAATTTAGTTCTCACAATGTGACAATTTGTACAGCCCTTATCTTAGGTTCTATAATGTATTATATAGCTGTGCCTCCAGTTTTAACTTGCACTTGTTACTGGTCACTCACCTGTAGCCGTATTTACACCTAAGTTGGCTCCTTGATAGCTGCATGCTTGAGATGTATTACTTGTCTTGTTTGTATGTCGCTTTGGACAAAAGCCTCTACTAAATGAATGAAATGTAAATGTATTGCAGGTTCCACAGTACATCTGCTCATGCAGATGAAGCTTGACGGAGACAAAGCAGATAATAAAGAAAATCACAGAATAACCAAAAACATAATACAACAAGTGCTTATTCCTGCAATCAAAGGAGCCATTTCAAGACAACTCAAAATCAATAAGCATATTACGCGGCTAACAAGATGCACAGGGAACAATCATTCCTGATGCAAACTTACGACATTACAGTTAACAGACCCAGAATGAAACACCTCTTTAGAGACTCTCATACTCCATGCTTCAAGGCTACAGTATCTTCTGTTGGGGTTGTCTTCACCAGCCACAGAGGGTCACATGAGATTAGAGAGGTGAGCTGTCATCGTCCACCAGAGAGCACGGGATTTGTAAAGAAAATTGAAATGTGAAAGGGCTTTAATCCCCGTGCCTGGGGTAAATCAAATTTCCCCACATACCGGGCTCCGTCATCCATCATGCCCAGACGATGCTTCCTTTTCATTGGAGTGGAGTCATACTAATCAAGTTGTCAAGTATAACTGGCAGCTGAAGGTTTCAGCCAAAGCGAGTCTTGACTTTGTGCAGCTAGGTGTTTTACTGGCCAGGTCAGGTTACCTAGCTCTCTGGGGTATTATAGCAGGGCTTCTCTTGGGAGTTAGGTTAGTGGCCTTTAGGTTACAAGTCCTCTTTTCCCCAGATGCTCATGAAAGATATGACCACAACCACAAAGACTCCTGTGAATTAGACCAAGAAAGAAATTTGGTGTGAGGTCACCAAAGTGGCATGTGCAGAACCTGGATCTCAGCACAAACTCCAGTGGACCCTTCCCACATGCTCTACAAGTGGAACTCCAGTTGGGAGTTCCTTCCCCATTATTAAATTTGACCCAGTCTTGGCGTCCCAGTTTTAATCAAGACTCGATCTAAATGGCAATTGAAAATAAGGCAGAATGAATTTAATTATAGGAAATTTTATAATGGCTGCAATTCACACATGCATCACGGCAGTAACTGCCCTGGAAACTTTCAGCCACAAATCACAGGACGAGGTTCTTGTGAAGTTCTCCTCTCAGAGCTTTTTTTTAAAAAATATATATTACTTGTCCATCAATCACCTTCCAGCAGCTCCTCACGTGTTCTGATTGTACGATTTTATATTTAGAAAGTCTCAGTCTAGGCTGTGGGTGGGGTGGGGGTGTATAATCTTTCATGGTTGACACATCGATATAAGATCTCTGGGTACTCTCAAGGCCATTAAACATAGCATGTTACAAGATGCTTCACGCCTTTAGAGGAGACGACCTAAGCACAACAACCCAGCCCATAAACTCTTGGCATGTCTGAACGCTAAGGGAGAATAGGTATTTTGAGCAGGGCAAAAAAAAGATTGTCACAGATAAATATGCTGATTGGCAGGTCAGCAGTGTGAATAATGAATGTATGCAGGGAGTGCAGCCCAGCTAAGAGAACAGAAGTGTGATATAATATATTCTATCACTGCTCAGAACAGACCAGTAGACTGCAAAACACAAAAGCAGACACCATTTTCTGGTCAATGTTCGATGAACTGACAGCCATACAGGGAACTACTGTAAGTAAATAAGTGTCCATGGATGGAACAGGGCACATCTCTATCTTGTCTATACAGTCAGCTTATCTGTTCGTTGACAAATGCCCTTAAAGACTGCAGTTGTACAGCACAGGGTTGTCATAAAGACCTACTCCAGCATGTCAGTGGTTATCCCAAGCGGATTACAGGCAGCAAGACAGTAGGACTTCGCTTCTGATAAGGATTAAAAAAGGCACACTCTGGTCCACTAGCACAGGAAGATTCCAGAATCGACTTGAAACAGATTGTTATTCCAGTACAGTGAAGCTCAACAGAACCAAACTCTCACTTTTAACACAATGAGAAAAAGGGTACATTCCATTTTTTTTTTTTAAATAAATAAACAAATTATGTAAACAGCTAGATATTAGAGAAAATTATAGAAAAATGACAATGCTTAAGTTCATATAAAAATTATGCTGTTTTTTAGACAGGAAAAGCACTAATTGTATGAAATTATCAGTGTAGCCTCCCTTAAAACAGCCTGTAAGAAGTTCTTACATTTGGACTAAAGGTCAGTCCAATTAAAGTTTTTCATTTCATATGTGTCCCTTCTGAGGTTGTCAGGCACCTGCAGGTTGCCAGGTTTTGTCCAATCAGCACCAGTTACCTTGCAAGGCAGTACATGACCTATAACCGATTAAAAAAAAATGGAAGTAACAGAATAAGAAAGCAAAATATAAATAAAAATATATTGCCTCTATGTGTGTTTGTGTGTGTGTAAAACACCAGTCAGTACCATCAGCAGAGAATATTCACATCACTCCATCAGAAAAATAATATTGAAAATCTGCACAACAACAACATAACACGCCTTGTTGTGACGTTAAGAAAACATCAAAATGCAACATTAAAAAGTACTTTAACCCAATGATGCATATTTCATCATCCACTTCATCTATTCTAGATCTAGTCAGATTTTGCTCTGATTTGTTTTCCCTCCAGATGGCAATAGCTCCACATGGCTACCTCTCCAGCTCATATTAACAAAATAACCGGTCTGTTACCTAGGTTACATTTTGGATGACCATCTCTAACCAGGCCACACCAAGACAATTTACATAATCAGAAAAATAATATCTGAATACCTTACATGCTGCTTGGTGCATCATCACTATGATATATTCCACAGGAGAACATTCCTACATGATAAAAATGGTGGCATTTGGATGCACTGAGATTAGCCTACTTCCTACATACAAAGATAGATGACGAATAATTTGGTACTGTCAGTACCCTTCACCCGTCAGTGCACGCATGTTTTTTCAGCTGTATGTACCAAAAAGTCAATAAAATCCAAAGGAATAGACTTCATTTCATTACCCAAAATCGCAAAAATTCCAAAAAATATTTAAATGCCAATATTGTTTTCTGTTTCAGACACATGCGACTGGAGACCTATATGCACAGCTAGCTATTTGGTTGATTGCTCTATATTCCCGTGAAATTATTATGATACCTGGAAAGTTATCTTCCAAAGAAAATCGTGAAGGTTTTGTAAATGTAAATCTTTATTTATTTATTTATTTTTTACAGCTTTGAGCCGGAACAATTTTTAAAACGTGTGTTTTGCAATTACGTATAATGAGGAGTGAACCTTGAAAACATTTGATTGCAAACTAAGCTTTATTGATTCATTCCCAATTACATTTGAGGAAATGGCCTCAGATTTTAAATTTATCCGGAGCCACAAGCAGTATTATGCGGGATTAAGGAAGGATTATACTGGGAATTCTGATGGGCAGGCACTGGCATGCTGTTTTCAAGATAAAACGCAGTAGTACAGTAGGCGCCATTTAGCAAACGGCTCGGGTCCGCTTCCGAGCGAGCTGTTTCGCGGTAAGGAAAGTTATTTTATTCTTCACCGCAACGTACATAGAAACGACAAGGAGCTTATCACGGGGCATCCTCTGTACTTGGTTTTTGTCCGCCGGCTGCCGCGCAGTGTTCATACCCTCAGGACACAGTTTCGCGGCGAACTGCAGCCCACAGCGGGGATCACAGCAATTACCGACAGCCGCCGCACGCGCCGCTCCCGCCACATCGCTGCGCGGGAAAACTTGCCATCTGCACGCGGCTAGCTTTCTGACGTAATTCTGTAAATAATGCACCCGCAGTTTACCTGGGAGTATAAATCATAGTCATCTGCGTAAATAATCATAAATAATCAGCCGCCCACCCATCCTCCAAACTGCTTATCCAGTCGTCAGAAGCCAGGAAACCCAGGAAACCCAAAGCTCGAGGCAGGGAAATACCCAGTACGGGATGCAAGCCAGTCAAATAGTAATAGTAGATAATCACGTTTGTTAGAACTGTGCATGGGGCAAAAATAAAATAGGACACATAGGAGTTACAGATACATAAGGAAACAGCAAGTGAACTGAATTAACGGCGATAGTGTTCCACCTCCTCGTCTCCACATTGTAATCATTTCTTTCACATAAATAGCTTTTTATTTTGTGCCCACTACTACCCACTATATTATTTATCCAAAAATCCAAGCTTGCTGGTTCCAAAATGCAAATCACACTAAGTAAAGCTTCCAATCACTCGTATTTTTGTGATTTTCAGCCCCATTGAAGTGTCACTGTCTATCGATGACTGATGATATGGGCAGGTTGAAAACATATACAGGGTTGGTGTGTCTGCTGAGCCCTCATGCTCTCCCTGTGTTTTAGGGGTTTCTTCTGGGGATTTCCGTATCCTTCAGTCCAACTGGCATCTCTAAATTGTCTCTATAGTAGTGTGTGCCTTGCAATGGACTGGCACCCCAAATCTTCCCCAGCCTCGTGCCCTCTGCTTCCTGGGACAGACTCCATGTCCCCTATGACCATGGAAAACAAATGCATGAATTCATAAAAAAATCCAGTGCAATAGTTGCTAGTGATAGCAAGTGCCGTGATAAAGATGTTAATCTATGTTTTTGCATCTTCCCCCCACTTGAGAATCAATACTTTTACAACCTATTAAGCATATTAATGAACAGTTTTAATTGATTTTTATTTTCCTGCATAAATCCACAGCAAATTGGTTAAACTTGTTTATTGCCAGGAAGCTTGTTTATTGTTCAGAAGTTTAACAATTTAACTAAGTGATTACCTGGATGTTGTTACTATTAGGTGACAGTTAAAGAGCTTTGGCAGTCATCAACAATTTAAACTGTATGAAGGTGCATATAGAATAAATAAAGACTATCAAAAAATCACTATCAGACCTTGCGAACAGTTTTTTTGCTTCTGTTTAAGCAAGCATTTCGTTAATTCAGTCGAGTTATGAGATTATTAAGAGATGTTCAGTAAAAAACTCTAAATTCTAAAAAACGTTCATAGCCCTAAGCGATAACAATGTAGAAAAATTCAAAGAGTGCAACACCAACAAAAATGTGTTGTACAAGCATGAAATCCACCATATGCCTTTTTAAATATGCATTTATTTACAAATTAATTAATTTGTAAATAAATTTCACAACCAACTATAGAGCTCTCTGGGGGAGAAATAAGTTCTGTCTGACTTTTTGCACATCCCAAACACAGGAAGGAAGGCAAAGAAAGCCTTTATGAGTCTGCAGCTGAAAGCTCGCCTCCAATCAGATCTTTATGAGGTGACTAAGGAGCCTGGTGCCTTTGAGTGGGCATCACTATGTTCTATTTGGTTACTATTGGCAACAGAGCCTCCACACGCCAGAGAGGCCTTAACTGCTGCAAGATTCATACATTCATCAGCCTAATAATCAAGAAAACATACAACGTAACGTATTCAGTGCAAGAGAGGGACACATCCCCTCAGTGTGCCCTCTGTGTTTCTGCTTGAAAGATACCGATTCATCCATTTTCAATAACTATTGCCGCTAGCACAGGGTACGCGTCCCCCCCAAAGCCAATGCCAGTTCATCACAGAGCACTCACACTCCTAGGGCAAATCAGAGTCAATATGACAGCTGAGACTGCTTATCAACGGACTGCGGAGAAGTGGTTGAAACCCAATACGAGCATGCAAAGAAAAAATGGAAATTGAAATCAATGCACCACAGAGCCAGAGACAGATTCAAACGACGAAAGCGGAAGTCTGCGGTCAAACTAATACATGCCTAAGTCATTAGTCCAGAGATGAATATATTTCACAGCTACTGAACTACTTGGGTGTCTAATGTCTGCTTGGGGTCCAGCTATGAGCTTTCGTTGTGATAAAATCACCGGCCTAAAAATAAGATGCTGAGGCAATGCGCTCAACCGTTACCAAAATTACGCCTTTCAAAGTGTGTGACAAGCAGCTGTCATGACCTTAAGTCAGCCTCAACCACAGCGTGTCCCCAAAACCATAATTACAGCAGCTTCCAAAATAAAAACAAAACTAATAATTAAATAAATATAGATCACGTTTCCCCCAAAGCACTGCTAAAATCAGTTAATCATATCAGGTTATTGACCTGGATAAATTCATTTTGAGTAAGTAAAACAGAGAAGCTCTCACAAATTAGTCTGTGTGTGTGTGTGTGTGTGTGTGTGTGTGTGAGAGTGAGAGTGAGAGAGGGGGGAGAGCTTGATATAGAACAGAAACAGAAGGGATATCGTTTCTTTCTTGTTGCCGTCTTTTCTGTTTGTTTGCATCGTTTATGCAGAGAGCACTCTCCATCTGAGAAGGGATAAGGGGCTTGTACATGTGTACAGGTCAGTGGCTTGCATTTCTGCACCAAATAAAATTTGTGGATTTTTGAAAAGGATGGGAGACGTCTCCAGCGTAGGCAGTGATGCAGTGTCACACGGCGACGACGCGGGGAGCCCCCCCCAGGGTGCCGCCGCAATCGCAACTGGGGCAGCCGATTGGAACAGCTGCGGCATCGCGGGTCTGGTCTCTCAGGGACGCGTCTGTCTCCCTGAAACCCCGCTGAATGAAGCTCGGTCGGCTCCGCCGCCGCCACCCTCCCCCCCCCTTCCCGGGGGATGCTTGGCTCTCCCTGTGGTGGTGGCACCGTGCCAGGCCCCCCGGGTAACCGCGGGCATCCACCAAGGGGCCGTCGCCGGCCGATGCCATTCAGCACATCTGTTATCAGACTCGCATTTTGTGGAGATACGTTTCCCTCTGGCGTCTATTAATAACCGGCGCGAGTAAGTGGAGCCTTCACATTTCAGACTTAGTCTGATATTGTTGTTCAGTTTGAGTTATCAAAAATGCACTTTAATAAAGTGCGAAATCCCCTTTACATATTTATAACGGTTTCAAGTGAAATTTCACTGGTCGATTTTCGTTCCTTCATTATTTTACTTGCAATCAGTATTCCCGTATTTTTAAAAATAGCAACACATAGTTGTTGGGGTCGATGTGTAATTGTTATTATTAATGTTTTATTAAACATGACAGTGTGGCGGTGTTTGATCGCGATAAGGAGCGAAGCATTAGAGCGGTAGCTAAACAAACATGTCGGTAGGCTGGCTAATGTCTTCATTAAAAATAATAGGCATTTGATGTTACCTTTATCGTATTGATAGGTGAATATCTGTTTAGACTGTTTGTCTTTCATCTTCCCGCTGCTTTTTTCTTGATGGATGTGCGGAATGGCTCCTGTCCCACTTGATTTATTATTTTTTTTGTTCATTTCTGAATATATTGTGTCTCTTCCTCAAGTGCCATGAATCAAAATTAGAATTGAGCTTGGAAAGGCCAATTTAAGTGTTAATTAATACAGGCGTAATCTGCACTACATTGTAATGAGCTTTGGAGAAAAAACTAAAATTGACAAGTGGTTGACTGCATGAGAGATGAAAGAGAATTGTCTCATGCATATGGAGAGTGCAGCGAGTGATGTGGCTCAGTTTTTGTAGCTGTACAGCCACTGACGACTACGAGATACACCAGGTGTTGTATATGTTTGTATTTAAGTGATGTGATGGATACCATGAGAGATGTGTAAACATGATCGTGCGTCCAGATGGAGTGCTTCATGGTTCCGGCAGAGCAGTGAATCTTCGTGGCATCCGGGCTGGTTACATCCCTCTCTTTCAACCTGGGGGGGGGGGCGAGATCCGGTCATTCACGCCGAGGCTGCAGCTAGGTCAGGGCTTCCCGATTCCAGCCCAAGTACTTCCCCCCAAAAATTGCGCAATATGGCTTGAAACCAGCACAATATGTGTTGCTGGTACAAGGTACCTGACATTGCAGTGGGTTTATGCAGTAGCTGAAGCATCTGAGCTGAATGTAAAGCTTTTCAGTGACAACAAAACTCCAGAACTCTGCAAATACAGACACTCTGGCCAGCAGAACCATCGTCTTCCTTCGCGGTTCCAAACTGCAGGATCATTGTTGCTATTTCATCGCAGGAAAACCAAAATAATCCTGCTAAAGTTTGACGGAATATTCATTGTGACAGTCTACTGTGAAGGTGGGGGAGGTGCCCGTATTTGGGGTCCAATTCTCTACCCCTCTAAATATCTCTGCACGTGCCTGTCATGGACACACTGTCTGTATGTGTTGCCATAAAGCCAAGGTTTGTCTGACAATTCACCACATTTCATTTTGATTGTTCTGGTTCAATGCAAAAATTCTTATTTCTGGCCACGGACTATTTTTGAACTAACCCAAAAAAAACCCCTCCACCCTCAGATTTTATTTTTTTAATTCCCGAATCCCTGTTTCTGAAGTAGCCTGATTCGGTGTGAGATCTGTGAACCCTTGATGACCCTGAGCGTGCCAGATGTAGTCGGATGATCCGTCGGGTCAAAGCGGAAAAAAACAATGACCGTTCACTTTTTCGGACAGGAAGTGAGCCGGCTGCGTCTCAAAACATTCAGCATGCTCGTACGCGTATTCTGGTTTCCAGGGTGTAAACATGCCCCCCCCCCCCCCCCAAAGCAGTAAGGCACGAATGGCCAGGTTTTTTTGACAAGACGGCAACCACTAAAGGTCATCACCTAGCATCAGGCAGAGAGCTCGCTGTTCTGTGACTGTTCGCCGTATAACCCCGTCTGGAGTAGCTTAGCGCATGTTTAAAGTCAGCGTGAGGGCACTTTTTAATAACATTAATTTTACTGGGTGGATTTATTACACGTCGTTCTTCTGCCTTAGGACTTAGTCCCTCAGGAGGGCAAATAAATCGTTGCTAAGCAACAGGAAATCTATTTTGCTGTAGCTAGCTAGGGTCACCTAACACTACTAGAGGAGTAACGGCTGTACTCCTTTGAACTTTTTCTTCTGAATTATTCAGGAATGAGCTATGCTGTTTTGCCGCGCTCCCGGTCAGTGATGACGTCTGGATATGAGCTGACCCGAGTCAGTTGGTTGTCTTTGAATCCTCCTCGTTCGGCCTCTGTAGTGATTTTCAGATTCGTTTCCCTAGCCCAGTGTTTCCCAATCTAGTCCTCGGGGACCCACTGTCGGTCCATGTTTTTGCTCCCTCCCAGACAGTCCACATTTTTGTTCCCTGAGGACCGGATTGGGGAACACTGCCCTAGCCTATAAAAATGCGCATTGTAAAGTCTTCGTGCTAAGGCGCTGTGGAGGCGGTGGTTTATGTATCTATGTGATATGTAGTGGCTTGTTTTTTTTTCTCGTTACACCCTCATACATACAGAATTATACGGTAGTGGCTTAAGTTGTGGAAACAACTAGCATTTTTAGCATTACGCTTTAAAAATTACTACACTATTATTGACGGTAATGTTTATAAACAGTCAAAGAATGTTACAAATAACATGCATTAGTCCTTAATGTGTGGTGCTTCAACAGGAACTCGCCAATGAGTGGAGATGATCAAGAAACATGAGGAAGAGGAAATACTCTAGCAGCATTTTAATTGGTTTAGCTGCCTGTGGTGTGGTTTTGTGAACAGACACGTTGCATGTGTACGAATCTCCTGCAGCCCTGGCGACAGGACTTGCGTCTTATCCCTAAAGATAGCCCACCTGGCGGACGGTAGCCGTAGGGCTATGTCCGCTCAGCTAATCGGGTCTGGCTTAGCGCTTCCAGAGGCCAGCATGACCCACTTCC
The DNA here is from genome assembly GCA_026781145.1 of Hippopotamyrus pictus. NCBI lineage: Eukaryota > Metazoa > Chordata > Actinopteri > Osteoglossiformes > Mormyridae > Hippopotamyrus > Hippopotamyrus pictus. The sequence goes on along the minus strand of JAODLC010000133.1, from coordinate 3,592,107 downwards.
ACGGCACGCAGAGGCTAATCCTCCTTTGCCGGGTTGTGGTGTCACCTTGTGTCAATCCCCTCTGACGGCCTTCCTGTCCCCGCGAAGCCTCTGGCTTTGCGAACATGCGTGTAGGGGGCGGTCACCTTGAATTTACACGTCCTGCATTTCTGCCATCTAACCGCCATCCCCAACTTTGTCCAACAAATGCGTGCTCTGACCACGTGGCTTGTTTTTCGGATCTCGCCCCATATTGACGGACATCCTCTTCATCCAGTCAGATCATGTGTTCATCAAAATCCCGCCCCCATCCTCGACTACTTGCAACTACCAAATCAAAAAATGCATCCAAGCAGTTAGGCTAATTCCATAGCACGTCCCCAGGTCATGGTTTCTCTCTCTGTTGAGCAATCTTAGGACTCTATCATTGCCATGGTCACTCCAGCCTTTGCCGCCGCCCCGCTCTGCCCGCTGCCCTACCCAGCATGCCCTGCCCCTGCATGCGCAACCCTACAGACCAGCCCTGCGCATTCTGTCACACAAATGCGCTGAGATCGCACTCCAGGGGACCACACTGGAGGCGCAGAGCAAGCCGATGGGGTCGCTGCTGATGTAGCGGCGGTGTGGATGGAAATAGTTTCTAAGTATTTTTGCTTTAAAAAGTTCCACCTTTGGAAAGAGCTCTCTGCAATAGGGAATGGGGAGGCATTCGCATAGAGCTGTGATTGCGGGGGGGTGTGGGGGGTGTTTTTCTTTCTTTTTTTTTACAGTGAGTGGCCTTTGTATTTAGCTCTAATCTCGCCTCTCCATCTCTTTGTCTTCCTGTGGTCCTGTGTATCTGTTTGTCTGTCATTCTTGCTTGCTTTGTGTTTTAAATTCGTCCATCTCCGCTCCGCACCTGCCGCTTGCACACCTGCCTCCCTGTCTGCGTGCGCATACACGCCCCTCCCCCTTCCCGTGTCACCTTTGGCACATGTGTGCGCGCGTGGGTGTGCAGGCTGCAGTTCCCCCAGCTGGCCTTGCGGCGGCGCCTGGGCCAGTTGAGCTGCATGTCCCGACCCGCCTTGCGGCTGCGCTCATGGCCGCTCTCCTTCCTCTACTACTTGCTACCCTTCGGAGTCCTCAAACCCTTGGCCAAGGCGGGCTGGCGGCCCACCAGCAGGGTGAGTATTTGAGGTGGGGGGCGGGGTCTTGGGACTGGGGCGGAGTTAAAGCCCCCTGTCGCTGACCCGTGTGTGTGTGTGTGCGCGTGTGAGATTGTGAGTGCGTAAGAACCCAGCATCCAGAGTGAGAAGGTCCCTCCCTCAGATTTTCCTAAAGACGAAGGCCGCTAGGGCGGACGCTCGGTCCCATGTGAACGGGCCGGGCGCCGATCCGTGTCACACCGCTGCTCTGTGAGAGGTCCCTTTGTCCCCGAGCCGACGCCAGCGGATCCTTTGTCTGGAGCGAAGCTTTGGAGAAGGCGGCACCAGTATTTTAATGATTTCCGTCGAGTTCCCCCCTCAGCCCAGTTTAAATGTTCTACAATTTTCTGCGTTTAAATATAGCCGACACCTTGGGTGACGTTCCAATTTCAGAGTTTAAAAACCACAAATGGTAACGCTAATGTTATTCTTAAAATACTTACTTTAACACAAGGCTCTTGAAAACTGAAGTTGAGAGTTCCTACCATCAGGGTGTGTATGCGTTTTTAAAATGCATTTTGCACTCTATTACTCGACTGAATAATGTATAGGAGCAAAGATCAGCAGCCCTGTATTGGTGAGGGACCCTCCGCCTCTGTTTTGAAGAGCTTTTCGTGTTGCACTGCATTGATTTATGTGGCCTTAGACTTTTTTTTAATTGTGAAGTAATAATTGCTGTTTGCAAGCAGAATGAAGCCTGGAACAGTAAAAGGAAACAAATGTTTTCTTAAATATTGCCACTGTCACATGACATTACACAATTTGCTTCACCCGAATCTTACATTGGTACCAACTCCTGGAAAATATGGCACAGGAACTTTGACTCTTTCGACCACTAGAGGGCAGTAATGGCACATAAGCCAGAAATGAGCACCTTTTATAATAACCAGTTCACACTTAAACTTGAATGTTCTGTATTCAATAATCATTTTAAATGAAATGTCTAAGTCAGTCATTGAACATACAACATGTGAATTTAAGTCAAGGTTGGGTTACTCTTTACAAGCTTTATTCCCCATTGGGTATTTTTAACAGTGATTTGTATTATTGGCTAGATCTACACAGATTAGCCGTCGATGGGTCGGGTTCTTTGTGCCAGGGATTATCGTCTTGGTGTTTCCTTCTCCATTACGTTCCCTCTATAGTTTGTCCTTAATTGCATTCTGCTGCCTTCTAAACTTGTTACGGGTTATCAGTGTAAAGCTGGTTAGTTCTTAAATAGCCCATACAGTGAACTTGCTTGACTGGCCGCATTAGCATATCGTAGCAGTTGCAGGAGCTGCGAGGTGTGTGTTTGACCGGGTATGCCGCCCCCTACAGGTCGCTCTGTACAAGTCCATCCCGACGCGGCTACTGTCGCGAGCCTGGGGCCGCCTGAACCAGGTGGAGCTGCCGACCTGGCTGAGGAAGCCCATCTACAGCCTGTACATCTGGACGTTCGGGGTGAACATGAAGGAGGCTGCCGTAGAAGACCTGCACCACTACCGCAACCTCAGCGAGTTCTTCCGGCGCAAGCTGAAGCCTCAGGCGCGGCCCGTGTGCGACTCGCACTGCGTGGTGAGCGAGTGTGCGCGTGCGGGGGCACCGTTGTCGATATTCATCTCCCAGCAGCATCTAGCCAGGCGTTATCCATCTGGCATGTAGCCGACGTAGCTACTAATTACCGTTAGCGTGGATGTGTCTGGGTTACCATGGTGACGTTTTTTTTTTTTATATGCGTATTTTGTTTTTTTTTTTTTCTTAGATCAGTCCAGCAGATGGAAAGATTCTCCATTTCGGGAGGGTGCGTAACTGTGAGGTGGAGCAGGTGAAGGGGGTCACCTACTCGCTGGAGACCTTCCTGGGGCCGCAGACCTGGGCGGAGAGCCTGGCCTCCAACAGAAGTAAGCACCGCTGCCTGCAGTCGCACACGTCTGTCACCCCCCCCACCCCGTGTCCCTGAACCGTGGTCTGATCTCTGTGCATCCAGAAGTGGCCGAACCCAGCTCCTTCCAGGACATGCTGGTGACCAAGGAGGGCAACGAGCTCTTCCACTGCGTAGTGTACCTGGCTCCAGGAGACTACCACTGCTTCCACTCGCCTACTGACTGGAGGGTGGCACACCGGCGCCATTTTCCGGGTGAGTGCCCCCGTCCCCCCACCCAATCCATCTCCCGCCAAAGTGCACCGCCTCTCCTCTCTACGTATTTAATACCTCTTCAAACATAATTGGCTGTTTTTAGGAAACGCTTCGAATATAATTGATCAGAAGACACCCAGTGTTTGTTCCCTAATAGTCCGTTTGAATTACGCATCGTCTTTCGTTCGTTTTCCTGACCGATATCCAGCCAGGAGGCTCTGAAGGATTTTCAGGAGTGCAACCGAATGCCATGTAAGCGAATTGTGCAGGGACCCGTGTACTGTGTCCTGAGGGCAGTAGTGACCTTATGGTTAAGGCAGCGTGCTTGTGACAGGAAGGTTGCTGGTTCGAATCCCTGACCATCAGCGTAGCACCTAGGTAGGCTGAGCAAGGTGCCGCCCCCACGAACTGCTCTCCAGGCGTAAGTAATAGCTGCCCACTCCTATGTCACTTACAGGTTAAATGCAGAGGGCACATTTTGTTGTGTAGCACTGTGTGCTGTGGTGTGTCAACAATAACAATTAGTCACTTTCACTCTTAGTTTTAGCACTGTAACTATAGCCTGTTAAAGTATTTTGTTTGCATCAATTGCTGCTGAAATGAAAGCGATTGTGGCTTTAAAAACAAACGAAAGCAAACTGGCTAAGAGGCGTCTGACAGTGTTTGATCCTGGACCATCTTTGGCTATCAGCAGTGTAGAAGCCCCGAGAATGATGTCTGTACCACGGGTTATGAAAGAGGAGAGAAACGACGACAGAATGACAGACTCAGTGACATACAAATTAGGAATATGTTAGAAGCACACTGTGCAGGCTATGTTTGCAGTTTAATTTCCTTCTCTTTGGAAAAATTCAGGTGGCTTGCAAATATGGGAATGGAACTGCTGTAAAGCACATAAAAATCAACCAAAATGAAGTACATCTTGTAGTTAAGCTACTTTGGCAGTATAATTAAGGTTACGTATTTGGCAGAAGAATTGCTTGAGCTGTGTTTTTAGCTTGTGGGTTGACGTTGCAAAACTTAAGTGATTTGCTGGTGCATTGCAAAATTTACTTGTATATAAACAATTTCTCCATTAACTAATTAATGTTTTGATCCAGGGTAGTCACTGTGAATGGAGATTGGCGTTAGGACAATTCCAAGGGCTTCAGAGTGACAGGGGCTCTGAAAAATTTGGTAAAAACCTGGAATATTGGTCTGGACTGGGGGGCCCAATATGATATGGTTTCATGGGGTCTAAAACCTCTATCGACGCCCCTGTTCATCGGCTTGAATAAACCTCACCCTGCAGCACAAACCCGACTCCGGCGCATGCCTGTCTGACATGTTTGGGTGCATGCTCTCCCCCTAGGCTCCCTGATGTCCGTGAACCCGGGCGTTGCGCGCTGGATCAAAGAGCTGTTCTGCCACAACGAGCGGGTGGTCCTGTGTGGCGAGTGGACGCACGGTTTCTTCTCACTCACCGCCGTAGGCGCCACCAACGTGGGTTCCATCCGCATCTACTTCGACAAGGTGCGTGAATGAGTGCAAACAAGCCCCAGAAGCATGTTAGCATATAGCTAAATGCCGTTTTACCAGACTAGATACAGCAGCTTGTTAGCATGTAGCTAAATGCTGTTTTACAAGGCTAGGTAAAGCAGCCTGTTAGCATGTAGCTAAATGCCGCTTTACAAGGCTAGATACAGCAGCATGTCAGCATGTAGCTAAATACTGCTTTACCAGACTAGATACAGCAGCTTGTTAGCATGTAGCTAAATGCCCTTTACTTGGCTAGATACAGCAGCATGTTAGCATGTAGCTAAATACTGCTTTACAAGGCTACATACTGCAGCTTGTTAGCATGTAGCTAAATGCTGCTTTACAAGGCTATAGATACAGCAGCTTTCTTAATGTTTACTGTTCATAATGTCCTGTCGTACTGCTCTCAGAGAAAACAGGATGGTGGATGTTCAAGCAGTGTGAGAAACAAGGCTTGAGGTCTTTTCCAAGAGACTTAGAAACTTAGATACTTAGATTAATGAAATCTAGCAATTAAGAAATTAAACTGAGTGCATGGGGGAAGCGTAACACTAGCTGTACCATAGGCAGAGGAATGAGCAGCAGTTAGCTACCGTCTATCTGCCATCGCCTTTATCAGCTGGCTTCTGCTGATGGAGACCAGTGAGTCCCTTTCAGTGGGCTCGGTGTCCAGAGCCCCCCTGAGGTCTGTATAGCCCAAAGCTGCCCCCCCCCCCATCCCTTTGGAACTTGTATTTCCCATGTGGATCTGAAGGATTCACTTCAGCACAGATCACGAGAGGTATTGCACCCATGGATGTCATATTTGAAGTCTCAGATTTATTCCTTTTATTTAAGAAATGGTCTTTACTTCCCTGTAAGAAGCTTTGCTTTTGTTAAATGACCGGCGCGACTCAAACACGACACAGACTTGTAGGCCGGCCGGATGTGAATTTTCTTTCTTCTGCACAGGAGCTGCACACCAACAGCCCCCGCTACAGCAAAGGCTCTTACAACGACTTCAGCTACGTCTCCAATGGCAACCAGGAGGGAGTGTGCATGCGCAAGGGCGAGCACCTGGGCGAGTTCAACCTGGGCTCCACCATCGTGCTGCTCTTCGAGGCCCCACGAGACTTCACCTTCAGCCTCAAGCCCGGCCAGAAGATCCGATTCGGGGAGGCACTGGGGACCATGTGAGGGGCTGGGGGTGTGGGGACAGCTGATGTGAGCGGACAAGCTGAGGAGGAATGTGGACATGCGCACAAGTGCGCACTCGCGCACATGCTAACTAAGCGATTAGCGCATGTGAACGCATGCGTCGGCCTTGACGCCCTTTTCACTCACACTCTCACTCGCTCACTTGTACACACAGGGATACACACTTCTGCTGTCGTATCTTCGGCCAGGTCTCCCCACCGGGTTTTTTGTTTTTTTTTTTATGTTTACCATAGTTTAACTAATTTCTTGTACCACTTAACACATGAAAATAGAGATTTTTTTGTTGCTATCTCTAATTTAGCATTTGTTCTTTTTTTTAATTGCACAATGCCTTTGTCAGGATGACTCTCTCCGTGGGGAGGGGGAGGGGGTGGGGGGGGAATTTTTCTTAAAATTACGCTGTGTTTGCGCACACACAGACTCACGGTCGCCTCCTAGAGGCGAATGGTACTGACCAGAGACACGGGATGGCCAACTCCGGGAATGAGCCGACTTCCTGAAATCATCTTCTGTTACTTTTCCTCTGGCCACTGCTCATTCCCTTTTTTTTGCATTTTTTTTGCATTTTTGTCTCCCTGCCCTGGATACTTCAGTGACACACTCTCTCCCTTCCTTCCGATGGATCTGCTAACCCACTGGATGAAGAGTTCGAACAGGAGAAATAACCCCAGGAGATGGCCACGGTACTTAGAGCCCATCAAATGCTTACTGTAACTGTCATGCCTGTCTCCCATTCCTTCCAGCATTAGCAGCCGTGATTAGTCGAAAGACAAGCCCTAACATCGGCCTATCCCATTACCCTCACGCTCAGCCGTGTCACTTCCAGTAAAACATCTAAATATCCATGCAGGAATCCTTCCTCCACCACATAGTCCTGGTGCATTTCGAATTTCCCCGTATCTGCCAGAAAACAAGAGTGTTGCCTTCATTTTCATCTACTGGACTGAAGGACGCAAATGACTACAACTCCCAGTTTGCACCTGTCATTTAAGGACGACTTGCCCTTTAAACTGCCAGTGTCCAAAAATGTGTGCTATGTTGCAAATAGCAGAATGCTTCAGGGCTTGTATATCCACAGTTTTTCACCAGATATGCATTGCTTTCTAATTCAATAGCAGTCTGTCCATCTTTTTTTTTTTTTTTTTTTTGACGTACCAGTTAAATAATCCTAGATCTTTAAACTTATAAAAAATGTTGCAAGGGTTCTTCATCTGTGCCTAAGAACATTTCAGTGTTTTTTTTTTTTGGGTGGGGGGGTATCATTTATCTCTGTGTCATTTTTCTCGTTTTGCTTTGCATCAGTCCTTCGACACGTCAGGCTGAATGCCGTTTTCTTCTTCCGGCTGTCATTTTTTTCTGTGTTTGCGGCGACATTTCTAAGGGGGTTATTGTGGCATGCAGCTAAGTCTGGTTGTAGTCCACTCGACACAGGTTTTTCGAATGGATGTTTTCAGTGAAAACAAAACCTGCCGTTTTAATGTAATGCTAATATTAATATTGTATTAATTATGATACTGTAATTGAAACAGGTGTTCACTTAGGCAAATATTTTATATTTGTTTTGTTTTTCTGTTGTAGTGCCAAACTTTTTTCTTTCTTCTTAACATATTTCCCTACTCTGAGGTTGCGTTTTTTTTTTTGGTCTATTATGGGATGTGTGTGAGTGTGGTGCTGCTGTGAGAGAATGAGACCACGAACTGGGCTGTGCACACAGCAAAAGGCTGGTTCTGGGTTCTTGTGGGGGGCGGGAGGGCTGGTGATTGGGGGGGGGGAGTGGAGAGAGACGCACACGAGGGCATCCGGCTCGGACACCAGGGCTGGTGATTGGGGGGGGCTGGTGATGGAGGGGGGGAGTGGAGAGAGACGCACACGAGGGCATCCGGCTCGGACGCCAGGGCTGGGTGTCTCCTTGGCCTCACCGGGCTCCATGTTTATTTTTATACCTGAAAAGTAAGATACTTGACACATTTCAGTCATCTCACATTTCATAAACTTTTCATTTCGAAACCAAAAAGGAATCAACAAAAATGTCACTCTTGCATTTTTGCCAATTCTTTAAAAGAAAAATACAGTGATGGGTGATCAGCATATTACATCCTGGAGACTGTTTCACTACTTAATAAATTCATTATATAATTACAAGGTCCAGTGTGTTGTCTTGCAAATGTGGGAATGGTGCTGCTGTTAAGGATGTAAAAATGAACAAAAAAAGCTACTTTAGCAACATATTTAAGGTTATTTATTTGGCAGATGAATTGCTTCAGCTGCATTCTTAGGTAATGGATGATGACATTGATATTGCAAAACTGATGTGATGTATTAGTACTGGGGTGGGCAGTTTTATCCGCAAAGGGCCGGTGTGTATGCGGGTTTTTGGGATAACCTGTAGATTAGCTGTTCAAACCCAAGTGTGAGGACTCTTCAGCCAATCAGTCCTCTAATTAGTAATCTAATTTGGGATTTGCAGCGAAAACCTGCATACACATTGGCCCTTTGCGGATAAGATTGCCCACCCCTGTACTAGTGCATTGCAAAATTTATAAACTTTAAAATACATTTTCTTTGTTAGCTACTTAATCTTATGAGTAAGGGTAGTTACTGTGAATCAGTAGTTCTCAGTCCTGTTCCTGGTGCCCCCCACCAGAATGTTTTCATTCCAGTTCACACTGCCTTCAACCTGCTACATTAATTATTAGCCTTTTCTGGACAATATAAGCCTGATTAAGGTAGGGCTGGAATGAAAGCATTCTGGCTGGGGGAGCAAGGGCAGGAACGGCTTTTAGAAACACTTCTGTGAATGAAGGTTTTGCCTGATTTGTCTGTGATCAGAAGGTCACCAGTCCAAATCCCAGGTGGAGTGATGTCACTGTTGGGTCCCTGAGCAAAGGCTCCTAACCCTCGCAGAGTGATGTCACTGTTGGGCCCTTAACCCCCAGTCGCTTTGCATAAAAATGTCTGCTGAATAAATACATAATACAAAAATTCCTAATAAATACACATATTAAAAGAGGAGGGTCTCATCTGAAGGGTTGAATGACCAATCGCGCACAGAAGACTTTTTGTAAGACCTGCTCTTTCTACTTCGCACACTTGCTGCTCTCGCTCCTTTTTTAAAATTACGGCACTTCCATCAGCTTCATGCTTTGTTTTACTTAACGTATCTTTTTTACTGGAGGAATCCACCCAATATGAGGAATTATTCTCTTTGGCCTACAGGGACACCATTCTGCTTTGATCCATACCTGCTTTGTTTCCTGTTTTGCAACCAAATTCCTAAGAAGACACCTAAACAGCGATGTTACGTAGGGAGCGAAGGCAGCGAATGGAGTACGATTCTGTTGTGACAGGCTGGCATCCTTTCCAAGGTGTTTTGTGGCCTGATCTGTCTGGGATAAGCTCCAAGTTCCCCAGGATTGACCAGGATATGCAGTTTTTGGATCTAATTTGAAGAACGTGTAATGTAACAATGTTTAATTTTTTTTTTTCATAACACAAATCTGGTATTCATGTGATGTCATTTTCAGAATGCAATTTTCAATCGCCAATTAACTACAATTTTACTTAATTAGTACTCATAGTTTGTGTTACCTACATAACCTGAGTATTCATGAAACCTTTGCAATTGTTAGAACATTTGCATGCCTTACGTTATTTGAGTAACTTAAGTTGTTTATACAACATGACTTCAAGATTTGTTCACTCTGGTTTAAGTTTATTTTAAATTGAAATTTTCATGGCATTTGTTTCAGTGCTTATAATGTATGTTTCCAGTACTTTTGGACCAACCTGAAAAAGAGTATTTCTGACAAATGTCAAACATACCTATGGATAAGAGTTCCTTTTAAGCACAGATATTTTCAATCATAATTTTCAATGCTAATCCTGTCTTTTCGGCAGATATTCACACAGTTAAAATTTATAAACACCAACATGAATCTACCAACAAGGCAATAAGAAATATTTCCAATACCCATGTACAAACCTGTTTTCCACAAATTACAAAAAATGTGTATACATGAAGAAAAGATAGTTCATGAAAATGTATCCACTATCTTTGCAAGGTAACAAATTCAATTAATATTGTAGAGCATAGAGCAAAAATATTGACATACAGTATTACATTATATAGGGCATTGTTTTTTTCCAAGTGAAGTAGGTTTATTTCAGCTGTATACACAGTACACAGTTAAATGAAACATTGTTCCTCCAGGACCATGGTGCAACACAAGAGTACACAAGTGCAATTACAGGACAAGACAACGTATAGTGCAGTCAAAAGCAGTAACAGTACTCATTTGAATAAATACAATATTATGACAGATTCTGTATTCTAGCAGCAGAAGCGTGCAAAAAATACAAGATTGAGGTAGGGTTTGGATTAGGGATGGGCTGTGGTTATGGTTAGGATTTCTGTTAGGGTTCTGGTTAGTGTAGACGTTTGGTTTCAGGCTTGGGTTAGTCATTGTTGTGTACCTGAAAATAAATGCTTCGTATAAGTATTCATCTAAATGCCACTTTCATGGTTTGCCAGTTATTCATGAAATTCACTCAAATTTCCTATGCCATTTGTGTAATTTATGGTTTTTGGTTTGTTTGCTCAAGATTTCCGACTCAATATGCATCACTGCCTGTGCTCTTTTGCTTTTTGTGATGCATATTTTTGAAATGATAAAAAATAGCATTTAACCCTAAAACCCTAAAAAGCATGTTATACCCTAAAACAATATTGCATTCTTAAATCACAGCTGTGGACAGGTTTCATAGGTGGACAGGTTTCATAAGATGTGTTAAATCTGTTTTGTCAAGATGTACCTGGTTTGTCACAATAATGACACTTCCTGAGAAAACACGGTTGTTCAGACTGGTAAAAAGTACAGTAACAGCATGCTAAAATAATTTCTGAAAGCAAGTGTTTCCCTTTGTTTATTATAACAAACTACAGTACAATGAGATGTGAAATGTGCACATTTCTGGGGTCAGAAACTGAGGAGAAGGTCACTGTTTGTCATTGAAAACTCAGAGTTTTGTTACCGAAGCGGACGGTTACGCAAGCAGCCCCGTTTCAGTTCGCTGAATAATGAGTCACAGTTTCAGAAAGCCGGTAGACGCCTTCGTTTATTTACTTTGCCAGATAACCCCGTAATGTGCTATGTTTATCACGTCGGTGTCGTATAGCTGCACCTTGTTGGTGGTATCGTGACCAGCCTTGTTGATCGGTAAATATCCACTGATTAGCTGTTTCCTGTCTTCCTGCGCACGTGTTCATCATGCAGTTCTGACAGTTGCATCAATATTTTCAGCACAGTGCAGGAATTACCTTTGGCAATATATACGGACCACGGTAACAGTACCTGCACATTACAGGGTCACATGCTGCTGCTGTTCAGGACTATTTAACGGGGAGATTTTATTTGACCACGGTTGAATGTGCCCCCGGAGCAGGTAATAATGGGAATGTTCTTATGTATAGGTGGCGCAGGGGGGGGGGGGGTGGTCACAGGTAGTGTTGCTATAGCGAGGGCAGCCAAGTGAAACTCAGTGACGTTGCATTCCCAAACCGGTTGTCTTGACGCCACCACCCCCCCCCCCCCAGGGGGCAGGGCCAGGTGCATGTAAGGTGTGCAGGAACGCAGTACTCCCATGCCGTGTCAGGCTCACTCCTCATTCAAGTGGCAGGCACACTCCGCGGAGGGATCCCAGAGGACGCCTGTGCCTTGCTGACAGCGCGGAGGGGGCTAATCTGGAATTTGTTTCGAGAATGTGGTGCGATATGAATCTCTGACAAGTACCCCGGCTCAACCCAAGGTAAGAGCACCTCCCCGTGCTTCCCTCTGATTGCTTACTGGGGTGTATGTTGCTGAAGAAACATGGAACATAGTACCTCAACAAGCTGCAAAAAATCATGAAAGATCAGCACCAATCTGATACTGAAGTAGTCAATAAATGGAATATGGAGGGATTTTTATTGGTCTTAACATGATGCAACATCATGAAACAAAATAAATAAAGGCAGTACAAGATCACTCTGAAATCTGAGAAAGGCACAAGGCAAAATGTAACATCCCTGTAGATTATTTTTAGTTTCAGTTACATACTGGCATATTGTTTTTTAATACTCTGTTGCTTTGGCTAGAATTGATTGTTTTCAAAATCCTTTCGCAATCTTGTGATTCATTCTCTGACCTGCATGACATAGCCATTCCTAACCACCAAGGGAGGTGCCCAGCTCAATCCTGAGACGACTCATTACCATCTCCTGGCGCTTAAGGACATTTCCTGTTTCCCTAGGTCACCCTCACCGCCTGTCCCCATTCACAGCGACCGCCGTTTCATTCCCCCATAACCCATCATTCAAAATGAGCAACTTGAACCTCTCCCTGGACAACCCCTACGGCAGCGTGACCATCCCTCGCGCCAAGCTGAGCTCCGTCGAAGACGGCAGCGTCGTTATAGCCAATCCGTCAGCGGTCTATAATACAGCCGGCCCCTCCACCCTCAACCCCTATGGAAACTTCCAGCCCCGGGGAGAACAAGGACCCCAAAACCCGTCAGGTCAGACCCCGCTGCCCTACGAGGGCACGGCCTCCACCTACATAATCAAGGAGACGGAGGAGAAGGACAGTTGCTGCTACTCCTGCTGGTGCTGCTGTTGCCGCCGCCGGAAGAAGAAATAAAGAATCGATTCCGCCGCCTCCTCCGACCGTCGGCCATCTTGAAGCGGACGGTGGACCCGGATGCCCACGACCGTGAGCTTCTAACACAGGCAGGCCAGCTAGCTACAGGAAGCAGCAGGATGCCTATGGAACCTCCCTCCTTTGAACTGCAGAGCATATTTCTGCTGAGCCTCTGTCTTGCAGTGCTTTGGATCTAGCGTGCCTGAATCACAAACTGAAAAATTTATGCATATAATGACAATCATTCAAGATTCAAGATAATCTGATATATTTTCGACAGTTTCTGGTCTAGAAAGCAAGAAATGCCCTTTAGGTGTCTGATATGGCAGTGCACATGACATTCGTCCCAGTGAGAAGTGGAACAGAGATGGATCAGATCATTTCCATACTGCATGCAGATGACTCATAAACCCAGAGTTTCAGCTCTGTGGTCACCATTGTTTTATCCCATTCTTGGTGTCATTGTACCCTATCTTTGCCACTTCCCCTGTCAGTCATTTTGTACAGTGCGATATCTGTTTTCCACAAAAGACCATATCTGAGATCTTAAGCATGTAGATCAGGGTTATTCAACTCGAGGTCCGAGCACTGCTGGTCTTCCAGCCTTCCTTTACCTGTCAGTCAGGTCTGAAGCCTCTGACCAGTCAGAATCAGTAATTATTAAACTACCTGGGAGAACTGAAAACACGGCCTGGATTTGGAATCGAGGTCCAGAGTTGAAGAACCCTGATGTAGATGACTCTTTCAGGACTATTATTGTGGTTGAAGTATGGGTGAGGTTTTCTCTGTAGGGAGTGGTCAGTTTATGTGGGCCTGAGTGACTGACCAACGCCCGGACACCACACCCTACAACGCTGCCCTCTTGACAAAATAAGAAGGGCACAGGCCCGCCCTGACCGTAAATGGACTGCTGCGAGACTAGAGACTTGTTTGTTATCTCTCGGCATGTGTAAGTCGTTTCACTGTATTACAAGAGCTGGGTCAACAATGGTGAGGGTGTGGGGTACTTGAGACAAGACCTGCTTTGGAATGTTTCGGGCCCAAGGGAACCTCTGGGCTTTGATGCAGTGAGAAGTAAAGATATAAAAGCAGGTGAAATAACTGACTGGTAATAAGCGAATTAGGCTCTGTCATAACACACATACTTCTTACCTGTGCCGACCAGCATGTCCAGCCAAATTGATACTGTATGCAGTGTTTCTATGGCAGCCACATGTTAAACCCTGCTTTGACAGGTGGATCTTTGATTACCCTCTGGACCCCGAATGAATGGGAGTTTCAAGGGTTCCCTATTCGATCATCGCCCAGAATTCCAGGTTCACTATTGACATTATGAAACTCTTCAGACAGAGCTGGTCTTCTAAACATGTTATTAGAAATTACCAAAATAAAATGGGAGTGTTTGAAATACCTATTGATTGAAGTTGCTTTTGTCGACGACCTCGTAAAGCGCGCGCCATGATATTTGTCTGCGGTTCTGGGACGCGCCTTGCACCCCCCGCGCTGTTTCTTCAGAGGCTACAGGTGCAGACATGAGGCTGACGAACAGGTTTACGCCGCGGCGACTTTGCTGCCAGGGCTTGCGCCGTCTTCCTCAGCAGAGCTCGACGTTCCCAAGGCCGCCTTCTAAAGGGACGTGGGCACGGAAAAAAGGGAGCGGCGGTGACCACGGGCCATGCAAATAAACCGGTCGCCCCGGCAATGCCGTTTCCGAAACGCCACGCCTGTTTCATCGGCGGTGAGCAGATCGCCACCCAATCGATGTGCGGGACGGGATTTACAGCATTTGCTTGCTGACATTATGAATGAGAGGCTTAATTTCCAAGTTGACGCCTTAAATCAAACTTTATTACATGCTAAAGATCTCCAGACAGATATATATATGCAAATACAAATTTTGTGTGTGTGTATATATATATATGTATATATATTCTTTTATAATTTTGTAATTTGTATTTGTAAAAAAACAATACAAAGTTCACTACCAGGCTGTACCACCCTGCAGCATTCGCAGTAGTTCCATCCACGTGTACAAAAACCTGCCTAGATGGTTCCAGAACATTCCAGTAACAGCCTCTATAGGTAAAGCGGGGGTGCTGTAAGATGTGCAGGTTGGTGGGGTTGGGCCTGTGTTCCCTCTGGTTAAACAGGCTTGGGCAGCTTTCCCAGGTGGGATCTGGGCCTAGGTGTCATCAGGGACAGACTCACTAGAACAACCGGCCCCACCTGCCCACAATGTTCTGAAAGACCTTTAGGAAAACCGAAACCTCAGTCTACAACACTACCTGGGTTCCAAGAGCTGCAAATATTACCTTGGAAACTCCACAACTGAACTGCTGTAAACTGTTAATCTCTCAAGTTCAGATGACCTGTGCACATATTCTGCCTTTCTGAAGTGTTCATGTATGTACAGCTCTGGGGGAAAAAATGAAGAGATTGCAGCAAAATTTTCAGTTTCATTTATTTCTCAATTTATGGGCATGTGTCTGTGTAAAATATACATTTTTTTGCAAACTCCAGCCTGGCTCTTCCCTGCTTCTCATTGATGAAGGGCTTCTTCCTTGCTTTATGGGTCTTCAATCCTGCTTCTAGGAGCCTGATATGAACTGTCCTAGCAGTGCACTTCACACTTGTACTTAATGTTTCCCATTCCTTTTGTAGGTCACCTGAGGTCATCCTCCAATTTATGAGGCACCGTTGGATAGAAAGTCGCTTCTGCCCTCTACCTGACTGGTTTAAAGTCAGTGTCTCCCGCTTCACCTTATTCTAATGTACTGCTGTCTTAGAAGCTGTGAGCCTGGAAGCAGCCTACCATGTAGCGTAGCCTTCTGCCAGCAGAACCCGGATTTAACCAGGATTTGAAGAATGCCAATTTTTTTTTTTAAATATTGAGTCGCCTCTTAATTTTTTCCAAAGCTGTATGCCTAGTTTAACAACATTCATGCAACAATCGGTCTATTTTATGAGGTAACCCGGCAAGCTTCTCTGGAATGCTAGCTCTGAAAAATACTCCGGTAGGGGCTGATATATACAAGTCTCCTACCGATTTGTTTTTGGAAGAGTCGTGTTGACCGTGGCTGCCTGCTGAAGGACCATCGAAAGTCACAGAAAGTTGAAATGTTTGAACTTCAGATGGGCGTAAAATCTACATCCAGCTATGACGTAAGCTACCCCTATAGTGTCATGTGGTGCGTGATTTTGCTTTTCAGGCTTGTGGCGCATTACCACTAAATACCTACATGCAACGGTTTCCAGCTGTTAGTGTAAATGAAAGCATCTACCCCATCTGTGTGAAAAATACCTGTGCAGTATTCATCAGCCCCCTTTTGGAAACTACAGATGAAGTCTGAAGAGTGACAGCTAACAATCAGTCGATTTGAAGAAACTAAACTATAACAGTCCACTAAATGCGACTGTAAACCTGTAGATCTTGCAAGTGACTCTTGTAAATCCTTTAGATAAGCGTCACTAAGTTTGGGGCTGACAATGACTCCACTGTGGAGTGTGGCAGGGCTGCATTCCAGGCCATCAATTGTCTATCTCATGATGTGGCTGTAACAGTGTATTCTCTGGTTTTGAGGGACATGGTCTACGCTTTGCAATTTAGCATAAAATCCTACTCACTCAGCAATGTCCAAAATGCAATTTTCAAAGGCGTGCTGTGATACAATTCACCCACCCCACCCCACCCCGGGTGATCAAGATAAGTTAAAAGAAAAAGTAACTTGTCATTCCTAAAAGGAAGAAGGAAGTTACTGTTATTGTGTGTTGACCTGTTTTCATCATTCATGCTGAAACTAAACCACTTCCTAAAGGGCTGGGGGAGGTTGTTTAAGAGAAAATAAGATAATTTCACAAAGACATCCATCAATCCATCTGTTTTTGAAGCCCACTGGTGATATGTAATATTTAAATTTGGTACAACACAATTACAAAGAGGATGTAAAATACTAAATAATTTAGGTGTAGAGCCGATAATAATCAGACTAAAAAAATTAAAAAGAATGTGATTGTGTGGCTCCACTGGTAATCTTAGTTTAAAGGTCACCATTCTTCACAAGTAGCAACAAGATTATTGCCACCTAAACAGGAAATATCGTATCCTAAAAGTTTTCTAATATTGCTCCTGGGTCAGTTGACATTTAAAATACTTCCTCCCCACACATATCAACAAGAGAGGATTACTGTTATACCTGTTATCTGAAATCGAGTGTTTTCAGAATTTTATGGCTCAAAGATGGCGTGCTTGGTTAAGGAGATATGTGAACATGCCAACCGCTTACACTGTCTGCATATGGAAAGCAGCCTGTAGATTCATCACGTGTGAACAAGGGTGTAACTTTGGCTGGAACAGGTCTCCACCCATTATGGAGGAAACATGATTATTGGGGGGGTTGTATTAGCTGGTTTTGATTTATTGGGGGAGGGCTACAACCCCCCCATCCCCCCGTAATTTACACCCGTTCGTGTGAACACAAGAACCTGCAGATATTATTGACATTTTCATTGACCTTGGTTTTGCACATTTCGAAGATACAAACTGAAAAAAACATTAACAGAAACACTGAAATTTCATAAAAGAAAAACCTTCAAATATGGAAAAATAGTTTTTACATTTGCTTGAGGTGATTTTCATGGTGAGTTCAAAAAGTAGTAATTTGCAAATCTGCAGTGGAAACAGAATTTATGAATGAGCAGATACGTAGGACAAGATAATTACTTCTGTCGAAGTTCAAGACATGGATCTTAATCTCACGAGATGATAAATGGCAAATATTATTTGAATGGCATACATTAATGTAAACACACCCAGATTTGTCATTTTACTTTGTGAGCTTATTAGACAATTTGCACAAAACTTTAATGGAAACAGCTATTGTGACATCCAGTGTGGCCCAAAGATTGTGACGTGCACACCTGTAAACATTGCAACATACAAATTTAATAGCGTGGAAACTATGATCTGTATACACCAGGGGTGGCCAGTCTTATCCGCAAAGGGCTGGTGTGTATGCGGGTTTTTGCTGCAACTCCCTAATTAGATTACTAATTAGAGGACTGATTGTCTCAGTCCTCTGATTGTCTTTGTGATAACCTATAGGTTATCCCAAAAACCTGCATACACACCGGCCCTTTGCGGATAAGATTGGCCACCCCTGGTGCACAGTATCACATGGAAACACAGCACCCTGTACACACTGTAATATATAGATATTATGAAATGCCAGGTCTATGACCTATAGACATTGTGACACATAGATGCATTTCTTGTGTGGTTCATTACTGCTGGTTTCTTGTCACACAAATGTCTTTGTAGGACAATACGCACCAATCAGCCATAACATTACAACCACTGACTGAATAACATTGATAATCTCAATACAGTGGCACTTGTCAGTGGT
Organism: Hippopotamyrus pictus; assembly: GCA_026781145.1. Classification (NCBI taxonomy): domain Eukaryota; kingdom Metazoa; phylum Chordata; class Actinopteri; order Osteoglossiformes; family Mormyridae; genus Hippopotamyrus; species Hippopotamyrus pictus. Next base: position 3,574,034 of record JAODLC010000133.1, on the reverse strand, counting down.
GCCATTGTAGGTCAGGCAAGTGAACAATCAGTTCTTGAAGTTGTGTTGGAACTTGGATCTGAGCGACTGTGACAAGGGCCAAATTGTGATTGATTGGCCCAGAGCATCTCTAAAATGGCATGTCTTGTGGTGTGATCCCAGCATTTCATGGCCAGTAACTACCAAAAATGGTCCAAGGAAGGCCAGCCGGTAAACCGGCGATAAGGTCATGGGCCCCCAAACTCACTGATGTGTGCAGGGAATGAAGGCTGGTCCGTCTGGTCCACAGAAGCAAAATTTGCTGAAAAAGTTAATGCTGGGAATAACGGAAAGGTGTCAGAACACACAATGCATTAGAGCTTGCTGCCTACGGGACTGCATAGCCGCAGACTGGTCATAGTGGCCATGCGGACCCCTGTCCACCTCCGAAAGTGGCTGCGATGGGATGAACATCAGAACTGGACCATGGAGCAATGAAAGGAGGTGGCCTGGTCTGATGAGGCACGTCTTCTGTTACGTCATCTGGGTCGCCACATGTGTGCCTGTCGTTTTCCTGGGAAAGGGATGGCACCGGGATGCACTATGGGAAGAAGGCAAGCTGGTGGAGGCGGTGTGATGCTCTGGAAATGTTCTGCTGGGAAACCTTGGGTCCTGGCATTCATGCGGGTGTTACTTTGACATATATCACCTGCAAAAACGTTGTTGCAGACCAAGTACACTCCTTCATGACAACGGTATTCCCTGATGGCAGTGGCCTCTTTCAGCAGGACGATGTGCCCTGCTTCACTGCAAAAATTATTCAGGAACATGAAAAAAGAGTTCAAGGCATTGATGCGGCCTCCAGATTCCCCAGATCTCAATGCGATCGAGGGTCAGTGGGACGTGCTGGACAAACACGACCGATCCATGGAGGCCCCAACTTGCAACTTATACGACTTGATCTGCTGCTAACGTCTTGGTGCCAGATACCACGGCACACCTTCAGAGGTCTTGTGGAGTCCATGCCTTGATGGGTCAGAGCTGATTTGGCGGCACAAAGGGGATCTACCCAATATTACAGCGGTGGTTTTAATGTTATGACTGATCAGTGTATGACCTGTTTGTACCACAACACTTCTCCTTATCTTCAGTTCATTTTACTGAATGAACGAGTCTCCCACCGACTCCAGTAAGGACGTGGGGGGGGATGATTGAAAGTGCCTCCCTGCTAAGTCCTGAGCCCCCCTTCCGAATATTGCCAACAGGGACCCTTCCCCAGGGGTTGGTTAGTGGCTCACCGGGTTAAGTCTCTGTGTCTGGGGTCAGAAGATCCCTGGTTCAGGCCCCAGTCTTGGTAGAACAGTCACATGTCTGTGAGCCCTTGAGCAAGGCCCTTAACCCCCAGTTCTAGGGGTGCTGACCCCAGGCTGTGACCCCCAAGCTGTGGAGAGCAAGATGGGGTTGGTGAAGAGAAGCATTACAATGTACCTGTATTTGTACAAATGAAAATAAAAGATCTTTCATTTATCCCCCAGTTGGAGAATTTTACCTAAGTGCCCAGTTTCAATCACTGACAATTACACAAAGTTTACCAAGGGTGTCCCCCCCCCTTCCCGGTGCGATTTACTGGTTCTGAGGAAATAAAAAAAAAACAATAAACAGTGTGATGACTGCAAAACTGGAACATGAGGTTAAAGTCGCACTATCCAGGCAGTGACCCGATTCACTGACCAAGCCCATGAGGAAGGAATGACACTGCACCCATATTTACCACTGGGAGCCGCTTCAGCAAAATAACCAGCTAAGTAAATGGGAAATGGGTCGCAAGACACTGAACTTTGCAAGACTCCCTCAACGTGGTGCGAGAAAACAGATCTCCTGATCTTGCATACCCCTGCTCCGATGTCAGTTTACTGTGACAAGAGCTTTCAGTGGACACAGCAGTTATTGGGGAAGAAAAAAAAAACCCATAAAATCAGGTCAGCGAAGACACACCCATCAGGTAGGCCTAAGTTTCATTGTGTCAGAGATAGATTAGCATAAGTGACTTAGGGAATGGGCAGAGAGTCCCTAAAATAATTAGACAGGCTAACAAGCTGAACTTCACAGTAAGTCACATCGTACTCATCATTCTGATGTTACAGAACTGCAGAGGTAGATGTTATATCAGTAATTCAAGCAACATTCAAGAAATACAATTAATCAACCTGGAACGCAAATGTTCAATTTGGGTAAACATAACATTCCTGGCGTAATAATGGTCCACGAGGTAACTATGATAAACGCCTTCAAATAAACTGGGTGAACAGTAAAAGATAAAACACCAAGGAGTCACATGAGACCAGCATTTCTTCCGGTGACAGATCATCGGTGAATCTGCACAATACAACCACCTAGTGGCCACAAAGCCATATTACTCTCACACCGCTTATTTATTGAGTTGTACCAGATCAGTACCATCCAAAATTTTATACTTAATATACATTTTCATGCATTGCCTGTGTTCTAAAACCAGGAGCACCATGTGATTCAGGATCATCTGATGTCTCACGCCAAAGGGCAGGCGTCCCAAGTACTATGAAAGCAGCGTATATTGTGAAATTTCACCGTCCTTATGTCCGATCACTCGTGGCTGTAGCCCTGAGTATTATAAACTAGGGCTGGGTATTGTGACCAATTCGGCGATTCGATTCGATTCTTATTTTTATGGTTTCGATTTCAATTTCGATTCGATATCGATTAGCTATCAATATTTCATTTAAAATGTTAGTTTTGCAGACATGGGATCCATATT
>JAODLC010000133.1:3547529-3569247 GCA_026781145.1 Hippopotamyrus pictus | reverse complement strand
GTCTACTGTGAAGTCTCCTGTGCTTGTGAATCTGCCGATTAAACCCCGTTTCCCGTTAGTCTGGACTCCTGTGCTCCTTTACCCGCTCCGCACCGTGACACCCCCCCCCCCTTCCCCCGGGAGCAAGCGTCGTCATCGGACACGATGTACAGCTAAGAGAGAGAGAGTGTGTGTGTGTGTGTGTGTGTGTGTGATTTCCCTGCCTTGCACCCATAGTTTCCAGGTTAGGCTCCCACAGCATAGGACAAGGAGGTACAGAAAATATAGCTGCTTTTAGTGCAGTGCAAAGCTTGTAACCTCTGATTGCATGTTTTTGTGCTGCTTTTTAAATTTTATTTGCTGAATTGCGTTTGCTTTTGAACTGTCCGAATAATTTGTGGGCTGTCAGTCGTCAATGGGCACACATGTGGTTTTCAAGGGTTTCCTCATTCCTACCTAGTTGGTATATCCCAGTAGAAAAGAAACCCGATTCACTTCAGATGTGGTTCATAAATGTTTAAGGGTGGCCATAGCCTGACAGTTTTAATGCAGTTATTTGTAAGAGTAGCAATACATAGTAACATTTTCACGGCTATGACCATAATGAAGCATTTGGAAGATCTGAAATTACCAGCCAATCTATTTTTAAAACCCAGATCAATTTCTTTTTCTGTCCGATTGTGTCTCTTCCTCTCCAGAGATTCCCAGCTTCCTCTATTTTTCTGATCAGCACTAAACACGCTTGTCACTATACACACACTTGTCACTATACACACACTTGTCACTATACACACGCTTGTCACTATACACACACTTGTCACTACGCACACTCATCTCATTACACACGCACTTGTCATTACAGCAGCTTCAGGTGTGAACATTTCACACTGTGGTGACGCTTTCAGAAAATGTTCAGAAAAGTCCCCAAAATGCAGTCATAGGTCCCTTCATAGGTCTTAAATAGCAACTTATGAAAAATTAATATATATTTTAAAAAATATATATATTTAATTTGCGCTTAATAACTATCATGTGATACCAGAGGCAAAAAAAAGACAAGAACTACAAAATACGCATTGTTAATATTTAATTAGCTATAAATATAAGTCAACAGAGACGAGGTATAATGAATATGTAGAAGGGTACATTCTGTCTTTCAAACTGAATGCCATCATGCCACAACAAAAGTCATGCATTTAGAAGCGTCTCTTTTAGAAATCTTTCCAAATTTCTAAATGGCAAAGTAAAAAAAGTAAATAGAATCAGAAATACAGCAAAAGTCGCTTTAGGTAGATTTATCAACAATGAAATGTGCCCACAAATTGTGAGTGTGGATAGCAGAGCATTCCATGCTTTGTGTCTTTATATCGTAGCTGCAACCAAAGGCAAACTAAATGCATCATCATACTGACAAACGAACACTGGTGAATCAGCCCTAGTGGGCGACACCCCGTACGAAAACACCCCCAAATGCTCAGTGACTTCTGGCAACACATGTAAATAATTGTGATTAAACCCATCCATCCATCCATCCATCCATTTTCTGAACTCACTTGTCTTATTCAGGCTCATGGGGGGGGTCAGGAGCCTATCCTGGAGGTTAAGGGCGCGGGCAGGGAACAGCCTAGGATAGGGGGCCAATCCATCGCGCTCACAAACCCTTCACTGACACAGGCACACCTACGGGCAATTTGGCAAGTCCAATTAACCTCAGCATGGAACTGGAGTACCCGGAGGAAACTGATTTAACTTAATTTTCTATATTCTACAATTAGAACTAGAATTTAAAGGTGCAGGGGATGTTTAAGAGGCGGGGACTGAAATTCAGCAGATGGAGAGGCAAATATCTTCAGGGTCTTTGATCTTTTCACATCTTCCAGGAACACAATGAGCTCATGAAGTAAAGGACGCAAGCCAAGAGGAGATGCCAGTCTATCGCAGGGCACACAACCACGAACCATGGAAAATTTAGATGCGCCGATTCACGTAACTGCATGTTTTTGTACTATGGTCAGGTGACTTGGTGTCCCTTAAATTGCCAATAGACTGTAAAGAAATGGAGAGCAGCTGGCAGTCATTGGTGCAAGAACAAGGAGGAACCAAGTGCTCCAGAAACACACAGATCCACAGGCGGGATTCAAAACCCCATCAGGCTGCAGTTTCAGCAACAGTTCAATCAGTAGAATTCATTTTTGATCTTTTTTTTCAAATTAGATACTTTGATTGCCATATGTACAACGTACTCTGGAATTCTGTGTTTTCACAAACTGATTCTTACACTCCGAGAGAGCACTGGGGTCATCCAGTGCCCCTGGAAGCAGGTCAAGTTAAGGGTCTTGCTCCCCAAGGTTGATATGATTACTTTGCCGGCTACAGGATTCAAACCCACCTCCCTGAGCCACTGAGCTACACAGCACCCAATAATAAACCCTGATAAACTACATCTTATGATTGCAGTATTGACAGTTTTGTCATCTGATCAACCGTGTACTTTTCTTACTTATTCAAAGAACAGCATGTATGAGGCATAAATTGCACGTATAAAGTTCCACCTGGACCAATTAAGGTACAGGAGAAAGTTGAAATTAATACCGGCTCTAAGTAGATTACAAGAATTTTAATGCCTTGTTTTGATGCAATAGATATGAGGCGTTTTAGCACCTTGGTTTAACGCGATAAGCACTGCTCTCTTGTCTCCCAGCCCTTTCTCAGCCATGTGATGACAAAGGGACACTGTCTTTTAAGTTGTACCCTTAATCCAAGGAAGGGGTCCTACGCTGACACACCTCTGCAAGGTCCTCCACAGCCAATTACCAGGGCGGCCCTCCACTCTGCCCGTCTCCAAGGGAGCGAGGACCTTCTACGGAAAAGCCTGAAATTTTCCTTTGGTGCATTTCCTTTTTCTTCCCATTTAACACCGAGGGCTGGCAAGCGTTCAGTAGGGGAGTGAATGCTGTGGTTGTTATGTAATGTGAATTATATGGCGGTACAAAAAAATAAAGGTTTAGTGCGACACAGTCCGGGGATCGAGGGTGGATCAGTCGAGTCGCGTTTGCATAGTGTATATGTAGCTCTGCCTGCTTTGGCCACCTTGTTAGTAATCCCAGTACAGCACTTCCCCTCGAAACTATTTTAACATTCATCGAGTAAAAATGGCCCCCTTCATGCCGGCGGCTGTGCACGACATGACCGGGAACAGACCCACAATGGCGGCTCTTCCTTTGGGCTGATTATGCAATTGGCTGATGTACAAAAGCCCCCAGGCAATATGTTTTGCATGACAATGACTCGTTTCTTGATAAAGATGAACTGCCATTTCAATGGGGGTGGCACGTGACAGTGGGGGGGGGGGGGGACTTGAATCCCTACAGCAGGCCATTGGGTGAGAGAGGTTCGTTAAGAATTCCAGGTGAGAATGACAAAACGCCTCATTATCCAACATGCTTCTTTAAGTGTCGCCGTAGGCCGCTAGTTCGGGATGCGCTCGAGCCCGTGGGGGCGGGTTTCCGGAATGTGCCGCGTGAGCATTCCCGCGTCACCGAGGCTATTGTGCTGCTGCTCCCTGGCTCGTTTTGTCTGCTGGCAATCGTAAGAGCCGGAACCGTCGACTGAAAGCCAAAAACTGTATGCCGATGAACACAACAAATAAATATCTGCATCATTTATTTGTAATCATTTCAACATCGATAGAGGAAAGAAAAACACTGTTTAGCACTGCCAGGCAACAAACCAAAGAAAATTCTTGCATATGCTTGTTCATTTAAACAAACTTGACGCTGACCAAGTGAGTTTATTGACCCCTAACAAAGCTAGCTTTATCCTACGACCAAATAGGGGGTCTCATCCCTGCTGCATGGACCATAGGAAAGGAAGGCAGACGCATCACGGAGACCAGCACCAGGCAGCCAATCAGAGAGCACGGTCCACAAAGGGGAAGCCAATCACGTGACACGGCACCAGGTGGAGCAGCACGCTGTGCCAGGGCTCCATCACAGAGGACAAGGCACTTTCTTCAGCAATTATGTGCAGAGAGTCGGCATAGACGAGGACTCCACAAGCCAGTCCTTGGGGCATCAACGAATTTTTCACCACAGTCATGAGATCAGGGATAGACTTCTGAGTAGAATGAAAGCTTCTTGGTTACTCAAAAAAAAAAAAAAAAACATCCATCCAACCCGCCGTCTTCCAAACCACTTATCCAATTCAAGACTAAAGTAAATAATTAAATATGTAATTTATATATAAAACATACGCAATTCAGTAGCATTGATTATTAATGGAAAAACTGACATATAGTTGGCAACATCCATCCATTCATCCATCCATTTTCTGAAACCGCTTGTCCTATTAAGTGTTGCAGGGGGTCCTAAGCCTATCCTGGGGCCACGGGCGCAAGGCAGGGGTTACTAACATCTAATTTTGAAAATGGATAAGGCACTAGCCCCCCAACACCAGGGATTGTGGGTTAATATCCCATCGAGGGGGCAACTGCATTTCGGGGGCAGTGTACGACTCAGCGGGTTAGGACTCTGTACCCATGATCAGAAGGTGACCGTCTCCAACTCCGTGGATGGCTGAGTGATTTCTCCATTGGGCCCCTGAGCGAGGCCCTTAACTGCCAATTACTCCCGGGACTAGCTGGCCCGGCCTGCTCGTAAATGCCTGTCACTTTAGATAAAAGTGCCTGCTAAATAAAAAATGTAAAAATAAACACCCATAAACTATCCTGCCAGCTGGTTGCTTTTCTGAAGGCGTCAGCACCTTCCTAGCATACTGTGATTAGGCTTTATGTGTGTAGACATTTGATAAACAGATTTATCTCCAGGTACAAGCTTGTCCAGATTATGGTTAGCTGCTACTTTGGATGCCCAGTCTATAGAGAAGGAAATACTGGGGGACATGAGGAATGACACAAAGTCTTAAACAAAATAAATATGAGTCATTTCTTTGGGGGAACAGCTCGGATCAGAAGAAAATGCAGCTGATTTACACAACAGACAATATAAACCAACAGCAGATAGAGCATGATAAGATGCCTTTAACAGAGTAAATATGACTCATTCTTTACTGGGAAGGGCTTGGATTTGCGGGGAAACAGACTGCGGTCATAAGCTGCTACATCTTCACTGGACTCAGAAATGAAATACTTCTCGTTTGTTAAAATTTTCCGTCCTCAAAAAATCTGCCATATTGCTGTTTACTGGCTGTACATATGTTGTTCGGAGAGAAACCTAAATAGCACAACTATTTTGCCTGCTCCCAAATCCCACATTTAACAATCTACCAAACAGGGTTATATTAATATATATTGCTTATTTAATAAGTAACATAATTAAACAGGAGCAGCATGTGGTCCAGTGGGCTAAGCCTCTGTGGCTGTGATAGGAAGGTCGCCGGTTTGAGCCTGGCCTCAACACGTCCGCTGGTCCTTGAGCAAGGTCCTTAACCCCCAGCTCCAAGGGTACCACCGTGAGTGGCTGCCCTTCACAGCCAGCTTGTTCTCACCTACAGAAAGCAAGCTGGGGGGGTGTAAAGAGAATTTCCCTACAGGGATCAATAAAAAAGGTACCGCTTATTATTAAAAAGCAGACACCAAGCTTCCCTTTCTGTCCCAAACAGAATTCTTTGGAATTCCTTTCCAGATGTTGATAGTAAGGGACGTGAAATAGAGGAAATATTTAACGCAGCAAAGATAAATGCTTTTGAGTGGTTGTTCAGAATGCATGTCCAGTTCATTGAAAGTGTAATTCTTGCTCATAAGGGTGAAAGCTAAAATACGTCCTCTGGTGAAATGGGGCGGATTGAAAAAAGGACAGTTTTGCCTGCCTTTCTTCTCTTCTGCTGTTTTGTTTTTTTTTCTGTTGATTTTCCTGCTGAGCAAAAAAGATCATGTGAGCCTGGAGCAAATATTAAAAGTATAATATGCCCAAACCCACCTCCTCCCCCAGATTTCCTCTGCAGTGCTTATCATTCCGAATTCTCGTGCAGAACATTGTTCACAACTTGCTCCCAGTCTGGCATCCCCGCTCATCTCCGTGACTCTGCCTTCCGTTTGCCCAGCCAATCGCACGGCCGCATGCAAAACAGCATCAAGCTTTGATTAGAGGCCAACATGACACTCACTGCTGGCACTCACCAGCTCACAGGTGTCCAGCGGGTCAACAGAGCGGCCCGGTGAGATAAAATCTTTTAATTTCGTCACTTGGGAATAATGGTCGCAGTGAGTAGGCAACTCAGGTGGCAGCGTAATCGTCTCTCGCCTGAATCAAAGTCGCTTGAGAAAATGACTCTGTTCCCCTTCAGAGGGCTCTGTCATCCTGATATTCTTGGCCAGCAGGTCCCCCTAGAGCACCCCCCCCCCCCAATACAATCCGAATGCCATCATCACAGGCAGGCTCTCTAAGGCTTTGGCTACAGTTGCCGATCTCCCCTCTGCAGCGGAGGCCTTTATTGAGGTCAACAGCCGTCCCTTCCTCCACGGGAGACGCGGATGTGTGGCAGAAGCCAGGTGGCGCTCTTTGCAGACTCGGCCCACGAGAACCAAAAAAGATGGGACGGTTCATTTTGATAGAGGCTGAATGACAGGAAGTGAAGTCTCTCCCTCTCTCGCTCTCCCTGTATCCCCCCACGCATGTCCCTTGCCCCCCGCCCCCTCCTCACGGACGAGCGTGGGACAGCACTGGCTCCGCCGAGCTTTTTCCAGTCAGCCGTGAATGGAGGAGCGGAGTCCCACGCCGGCGCGGTTGGAAGGCGGTCTGCCCCGCAATCTGTCAGGCTGATCTCTCCAGCTCTACAGTCAGGGGAGCGCTTAATGAGGTCAGTGGCACTTATCTGCAGACACTAGGGCACAGGCCGAGGCCGAGAGGGGGCTTTCGGCGACCATGAATCGCAGGTGGTCCCTCCTGTCCGGCCGCAAGACGACGGACCACCGCTCCGCAGGATGTGTTCAGACCGTGACTCCTGAGGAATTCTGCTCTCGCGTGACCACAGTCATGTCCAAATGTCCCGTCCATCCTCGTCACGTCAACGACGGACAGCGGGGCAAAGACCTATGAACGGCGATCCGACCTGGCGCCGCGTTCCAGCGTCCTCTCAGCCGCAGCTCCGATTTCCATTTTCCGAGCGGTAATTTGGAGAATAAATCACACCCGTGTTTCGGGTGTCAGTCAGAGGACAATTTTAAAACTGTCACCGAATCGGCGTTGTCAAGGACCAGAGATGGAGCGTCATAAATTAAATGAAAGAAAAAAATCTGATAATTTATGGACCTGCTGTAAGATTTGGCTGCCTCTGTGCTGCTCGTAGGAGAAGCTGCAGTCCCTGCACTACATCCGAGGCCACGTTGGTCAGTTGGCTTAATTATATTACAAGACAATAAACTTTACATAGAGTACGAATCATCCTGCATCTGCTTAACAAAGCTTGCAGATCAAGACAGGGTTACTAATGAACGATCACTATTGATACAAAATGTGGCATGTAATAAATAATTGAATTTGTATGTGAACTGTTTTCTTATCAGCATTAATCAGGGCTTGAAAACAGCTAACACTGGGTATGTGTGATATGTTGAAATGACTACTATTGAGAAATTTATTTCGCTTCGCTTCAGCTGGTGTCTGGTGAATGTGACTTTGATAAACACCATCCCCAGCTGTGTCACCATACAAACTTGTGATGTATTATCTGCCTTGCTGGTGCGTCCCTTTCGACAAAAGCGTCTGTAAAATAAATACATTTAAATGTAGTGGGTGGCTGTGAGACACCTTATACGTTACAGTTATGGGCTCATTCATATGACTCGTTCCGTCAGGATCGCTACAATTACACTGATTTCCAAACTGCCCAAAATGACAACCAGGGAGAGAAGCAGGCTTGCTGATATGGGTTAATCCTATATGGCTAATACCCTAAATCTGGAGATGTGCAGATGCTGGTGTGTGAGAGACAGAAAGACAGGTAGATTTGATGGTTTGTATTGAGGACAGCTTTGAGACGCTACACGTGAAATTTGTCGAAGCAAGAGTGCTCCACATTTCTTTAACGCAAAGATATTCTCTCTCAGAACTGGTAGGAGAGCAGCTGTCATTCAGTCTTAATAATTTGTCATTGATAATTTAAAGTCATAGTAGCAGGTTATGGAGTCATGAAGAACCACGTTCACTGGCTTCCAAGGGACTGCTGAAAGGAAATAGGCGTGTAATCCCAGGCATATGAAGGGTGTCTGGGTGAGCAGGAGCAACCCTCAAAAATTTCCCGATTGATAGTTAGGAAATCCCAACCTACATGGAATGTGAGTGCGACTGCAGGGGGGGGGGGCTTCCCTTGGAATTATGACATTATCAGAAAACAAGATGGTGGACGACAGAGACAGCTTATTTCCCCCCTGTAAACACACCGCAGCGGAAGGCTCTCCTTCTTTAAAATGGTCCAATCAGTGCTAAGAGAAAAGCGCAGAACCCCCACGATGCCTTGTCAGAAGGGGCCTCGTCGACCGGGGAAAAGGCACTCCGGCAATTAAACAATCTAAATGAGGTTAAAGGGACTCCCAGTCACGATACACGGGAGTCGTAATGTTCAGCTCTGCATTCTCCGCTGACCTGGTTCCCTGCGCTCCTGGCACCCCGTCAGCCTGATGGCCACAGCGCGCCTGTTTCAACTGCACCTTCCCGCTGTTTGCTGGCGGGATACTTCAAAGCCCTCGAGGATCCAGATGGCGGCCATTTGGGGGTTAACTCCACTAGTAGGTTAAGCCACAATTACACCAGCTTAATTCACTGTAATCATTCCTTTCCTAATGCTTGATAATGCAGTCGCACTAACAAACGTGAAATCTGAAGGACTTTACTGTCGATATCAGTCAGAGAGGTGGCGAGACTTAGACTGACATGCATTTATTAATATATAATCAATATATCCTGGTCTGCCGCATCAAAACAACATGGCTGAAGTGGTTTAGGGCAAAGCGTGAGTGAGGCTGTACTTTCCTGTCTTACCTTTGCAGGCAGACATTCCCGAGGCAGCATTTCCCCAGAAGCGGTCCCCGTTTTAAAAGACTGTAGCTGAATGTGTCACGTGGCTCACACCATTACTGAGTCATTATATTTTCACCAGCTCTGTTTCTTTTAATATAGTTTAGCAGTTATCTCATTCAATCACTTTGAATGATGTGGTTTATTTCTTGTAACATGCGTGATGTCTGCTCCTGGTATATCTTTAGTGTGTGATGCGTCGCCGAACAAGGGGACTGATTATTTGCCCGCGCTGACGAACTCCTGACGTGCCTTCCATCGCGCCGTGAGGCGATCTGCATCGAGGTGCTCCGTGCGCAAGTGACTCATCGACGGGACGAGCCGCCCCGTGCTGACAGGTATCACGCAGTCCTGAGGCCACCGCGGCTAATTCCTCCGAATCCACGCTCACCCCAGGGCAAAGAGAGGGGGCCACTTCGCGATTTCGTTTTGGCAAGACGGCTTTTCGATAACATTTCCTCAGTAAAAGGATTAATTAAAAACTCCCCAGGTCGAAGCAAACTGCTGCCACTGGGAACGCTCAGCCCTGAGGCGCAGGCAGACTTGGCAGGCTGACCTCGGGCAGCCGCATCCGTGTCTGCCACCGAAAGCTAACAGGAAATCCCCCACCGCCAAGCCCAGACCGGGCCAACCGTCTGCCGGACCAGGCTTACGCCGCTATGCAGCCTCCTAACCTCCGGTGGGATACGGCATCGTCACTAAATAGGGCTTCTGAGTAAAAAGAGCTGCTTTATTGTTCGGATTTTTCCCACCGAGCGTGGAACTCGGGGAAAACGCATGCAGTCGCAGAGTTTCCTGCGGCGCATTTCAATGCAGCACCCCCCCCCGTACTCTGGGTTGCAAATCCAGTGTGAAGGCCAGCGAATGAATCAGCTCCATTGACGTGCTCGACGTGCCTGACCAGGGAACTCTGGGAACTGACGGATGTCTCGCCATAACTCCGTGGAGTTGCGTCACTACTGTGGAGAACTTGCTGGTCTTCGATGAGCTCAGTTCAGATAGTGATTTTCAGCTCCTCCACAACGACGTGGAGCGGATCAGAACCCGGGGGGCATGGGGGCTATAGTCATGTCCATGTGTCCATTTGAAAAAGTCAGATATAACATTTTGTTCCAAAAATCACATATATAATTCAGACTTTTATTAGTGACATTGTATCGGTTTGCATTCATTAATTGTAGGTACATTTTTCATGGTCGTTCATCACTGCAATCTTAATGATGCTTCAAAAGTTACACAGCCACAGGCCTGGGTGACCCCCCTGGTCATATTTTGTCTGGTTACTTATGGTTAAGCTTAGGGCTGGGTAGGGGTTAAGGTCGCCATGTTGGGATTAGAGTTTTTCCCATAGAAATGGAGTCCCCACAAAGATATAATTACAAACGTTTGTGTGTGTAAACAAATAATATTTTTTTTGCTAAATTTGATTTCAAACTATCTGCTGTTAATCACTAATGTGGCAGGAGATTATAGATGGCAAAAGCACTGCATTCATGGTTAAGTCCTACCCCAAAAGCTGATGGACACAATGAGGCCCCCTCTTAGCACGAGATCTGAGGAGATAATCTCACGCTTGACGCAGCCAAAGCAAACATATCTGGAGAGGAGACACACACTACGATCGTGTCCCAGTAATCTCCACGACTTAGACGAAGGGATAAAATTTAAATCACTGCCAGGCTCATGATGAGACTAAACAAATAGGAAATAATTACAAAAACCTAATCATAAAATGTTAACTAAGCTTAAAAATGCATATAATTGATGCTTTTTTAACACAATCCTAAAAACAAAGTCTACTAAGTTGTCAAATGAGTGCAATAGTTAAAAAAAAAACACACGCCAAATAAACAGGAACATTTTTCACACTGAGAGAGTATGGCAGAGAAAGAGGGAGTAACAGAGAGAGGGAGAGAGATGGACAGAGACACATGAGGGTGAGAGACAGAGGGACGGGCGTCAGGTGGGGGTTGGGAGAAAGAGGCAGATGGCGTTCGCACATTCACAGATTAGCGGAGAGGATAAAAATCCACGTGGCGTCACAGGCTGAGGGTTACCTTGAAAGGAACAGGTAGAGCAGGCACACCTGCTTCCGGAAAATGGGCCGTCCCATTTGGCGATGCCGGCAGGAGTGACACGTCTCTCTCACGTGTGACCGCACTGACTCTAGCAGCCAAGTCACTCTGGTGGCAAATATCCTTTCGACACAGTTGGGCCTGATTTGTTTTTTCTTCAATGGACACCACTGACTGTAAACAGTCCCAGAATGACACGGTGGGAATTCCCACAGAGAGGCCGACGACTGAGATCCTTGTGGTCGGAGGTTTCAGAGATGAGATTTCGGTATTTTACCCCCCAAAATATGTGGAATTTAATTTATCTGTGACCAGCGGCATAGTTAGGAATTTTGGGCCCCATCAACCTGGGCCCCCTCGGTGGAAGGAGATGCTGTCTAGTGCCCGGGGAAACATACCCATACCCCCCCCCAAGGCAATGGGCAAGTGACCAAGATAACTAGGTAGAAGATACTGATGGACTGAAGAATGGGTGGATTCCTTTACATGTTGACGGTAACCAATATTTATAATAACATTCGAGTGTAAATATCCTTTCCATGTTTACTGTACATTAGTATTTGGTAGCAAATGATGGTTGTTTTAGATCTAGATTTTTAATTTCATTAATGTATGCCTGTGTTCCCTTTTCCAGTGCTTTATTTTCGGAGCTCGCAGACTCTTCCGGAAAGGACCGTCCCGCTGGGTCAAGGTCACACAGGTCATTTCGGCCGCACTTTCACCCTAAACCTTCAACGGTCCCCCTCTAATCAGTTTGTACCGCCAACTTCCTGCTGAAGTAACATCTGAGCTCTACGGCGCGATGGCTTCCTGTTCACCGGACGCAGGGGCCTACTCTCATCTCTGTAGCCTGGCCTTCGCAAGAAGAAACGGCGCCCCCTAAAAAAACGACATCCCGCTGATGGAGTCACATCCCGCTGATGGAGTCACATCCCGCTGATGGAGTCACATCCCGCTGGTGGAGTCACATCCCGCTGGTGGAGTCTCATCCCGCTGGTGGAGTCACATCCCGAGGAGATCATCTGAGGTCACCAAGAGCTTCAGAGCTACCACATTTTGATTTTGATTGGCTTGAGTATAGGTGTAAGATTAGGGGCAAGTACTCCAAAGAACCCACTGCCTATTTTTAGAGAAACTGTTTGGACATCATTAAAATTAAGCAAACATTAAGCAGATGAGGATGTGACAGGAGTGAGGATGTCCCTGAAACCGGGGATTTAAATCCCGAGGCCAAACTGTCATTATCCGTCTCATCCCTCTATGCTAAGACTGCAGCCACTCTTTCCGATACTTTAAGATCTACATGCAAATTTAATTTTAAAAAATAGCAGGCAAAAACCATCCAGTCTCTTTATAAGACACCCAGGCGTCTTGTGTGTCCCTCTACTTGGTAAATCTACAGCAGGTCTGAAATCTTCTGGAAATAAGGCAAGGCGGCCTGGTAATATTGCATGTGCTAATCTTTTAATATTTTGTTTCTCTTATTATTCCTACAAGATGCCCAGTGTCCCTTCCTATGTGTTAAAAATCAATGCACTAAGTTTTCACTAGCATCCGCTTGGGATATGTAAAATAAGCGAGTGAAATAATTTACCCTCAAATGCTTACTGGTGTCTTGATTTTCAAGGAGATCCTTGATGCCTCTTATTGTAGTGTTATAAATGTTAAATGTCTTAAAAAGCAACTGAGTCATGCCGATGCCATACACTAAGCTGCCTTTTACAAGACTAAGATTATTATTAAGAGAGGTAGTCTACATAATTAATTACAGGGGTAAATTATTAGTAAGAAAGGGTAGATGATTCATTATGGGGTACATTATTGATCAGAGGGGTACATTTACTAATGCTTTCAGATGGAGGACATACCTAAAAATATTTTTAAAGCACCGTCAGACATTCATGATTATAAAAGAGCAGCATTTTTCTGTGCATTTCGGTTGAGTTCAGCCTGGTGTCACAAGTTTCTCCTCGTTAGAACAGATGTTTTCATTCAGATTTTCCGTTTCAGGTGTGAATCGTCAACAGAATATTAATACCAAAGTAAAGCCTTTTAAAAAGGGGGCAGTGTGTTCCCAATCTCAACACCTGTAACCGCAGTTTGGAGTGTGAATATTTGCGTGACTGCTGCTGGACTGCCGACGGGGTTTAATGGAAACCCGCTTCTGCTGTCTGCGGCATTCGCTTAACCCCCTTACGCTCCCTTTCCGCAGATTATAGTTTTACAGTTACTGCCGTGCATGTGGTTTTAGGCCTTGGACTGAAATGTTTTCGACTCTTCTTGATTAAGCCAGAAATGGATGGTAAAAATGAACACTGAGACTTTCGTTTTAATTTCTCCCTCAGTCTCGTGCTTTGTCTGTCAAAATGCCTGTCTTTTAGTTTTTAACATTAAAAACACTGACAAGTTTACATCAAACAAATCGCACGTACTAAGTGTAAAGGATTGTCTTTGATCGATGTTATGCCCATTAGATACAGAGATATTTTAATATAGTCAACCGTATAGTCCAGTTTGAGCATAAAATTGTAGCATAAGAAAACTATTTTTAATTAGCTTTCTACCCAACGCTTCCTGGGGTAAGGTCTGGATCTTTCCGGCCCTGACTGGATAACTGTTTAATATGGATGGGCAAATATGCAAATTCTGTACAAATACTGAAATGGCTAAGTCATGATTTTACCACAGGGGATGAAAAATGATGAAGTAAGTTTAAACATTCCGTTTTTCTTTCGTTCCAGTGAGCTTTCAGAGCTCATGTTCGCACCCCCCCCCCCCAGGAAGTCCACCCCATCTCTGCACTGTACGTTACACATGTATATCCTCGCGTATCCTGAACCTGGACGGGTATTTGCGTGTTTCTCGCCATCTGCCAATTAGGCCTTTCGCTGACAAACAGCTCACACATTCTACAAACTTAACTGAATACATCACCGGGGGGGAGGTATATTTCAAAGTCATAATTCCTTAAACACTTTACATGGTGCTATTATAGAAAAAACATCTACCTTTGATGAGCCTTTCAGGGTTCCGGCATTGGTGCGACATCCAAACAACAAGGCAGGTTTAGGAAGGTGATATTATCAAAAGACTCCCCACTTTTTCCCCACTTTAAAGAACCTGAGAGGTAGCACCACCAAGGGACAGCGCCCCCCCACAGGTGCTATCATGGCAAAGTGAGTCACTGCTGATTACAGACAAAGTCTCCTTTGATGTCGGTTATGGGAATTTCATTAATGCACCAGGACGGGGGTCGCTGGATGGGTCGGGGTCTCGAGCCGGTTGCCAACGAGCATTTCTCAAGGACACCGTTCTAAATGAGACACGACCCCCTCCCCCAAAATCGGATGAGGCGGCAGGGGGGGATAGATCATTGCAGGGCCAATAACAGCAGCAGCATTCATGGGGTGGGGAGGGGGGTGTGGAGAGTGATTTACAAGCACAGGGGAATCTTGTTTCACAGAGAAGTAGCTTGTTTATTTCCTGGGTCTGAGGTTCATTGATGGATTCATGGTTGGGGGGGCGGGGGACTCCACAGTGGGGCACAAAATGACAGACAGACAGACAGACAAACGGACACACAGATAGATAGATAGATAGATAGATAGATAGATAGATATATAGATAGATAGATAGATAGATAGATAGATAGATAGATAGATAGATAGATAGATGGATGGATGGATGGATGGATGGATGGATGGATGGATGGATGCTCTTTCACTCCTATACCAGGCAGCAGATTCCTGTTGTTCACCTGAAAAGAATTGCCAGGCCCCCCTCCACATTCCTGACAAGGGCAGCTGAACAGGTGACTCTCCCCCCCCAAACTCACACACACACCGGAAGGGCCCTGGGGCCGACACTGATTTCCGCCTGCTGAAAGCTAAAACAGGACCCCCAGTGCCTGCAGCTGGCCTGCCGGGAGTTCAGGGGCTTGGCGCTCAGCTGGCAGATTTAAAATCCGGTGCCTTGACGAGATGGAGCAGCCGCTGAACAAACCTCAAGCACACATGCCGACAATATTCCTCATCAGCCAAGGAGTAGGCCTAAATTAAACGGCACTGCTACACTCTCCGTGATTCACCCTGCGATCTGTCCTTCCTGTGTTATCATTTGCATTTTTTATAGTCTTGGTATACAGCTTCAGGCTACTTACGCAAAACAGTGAATTAGTTAATTCAAGTGAAATTAATTTAACAGTGTTAAAAAAACCCCTCAGAGTTATGGAATTGAAATGTGAAAAAATAAGTAGACAATTAACATAAAATGCCAACAACTGCCAGAAAAGGTAAGTAGAGTCACACACACACATTTGTAAGGGTTAGGGGGGGAGGATCCCCACAAACATGAAAATTCACGAATAACCCTCTACCCTCAAGCCATAACAGTCTGCTACCTCTGACCGATAACATAAAAAGTCTACTTATTACTAATTTCTAAACAAAGAGTTACGCACTTGCAGATTTTCCACTACAAAGCATATCTAGCAATTTCACCTTCTGTGTCAGAGTCGTCACAATCTTCTCTCTCTTAGGAAGGCATTCAGAAGCACTGAGCACTACGTTTTGGGCCCATTAAAATGCAAAATTAACGGCATTGAAAAGTTACGGAGAGACACAGACAGTCACTGACACGTGTGTGAGGCTGGTTGCCGAAGCAAAGATGCACAGTGGTAAAAACACAGCGATCACACAGTTTTATTTTTTATTGTTTAATATAAAAGATACAGACTGTACTTACAATAACCAATATTATGTAATAATAATTTTATATTTAATATGATTTTAATAAGATACCGATAATTTTCAGCATAGGTTTATATATGTGTTGTGTTGTCTGTGAGTTTCTGCAATCTTCCAGCAAGCCCCAAAAATATTCACATTTGTTCACGGCCAACTCACAGATAACCGAAACCGCGAATGTCAAATTTGCGATTCTGGAGCGAATGTGTGTAGAGGGTTCAGTGATCAATAATGAGATATTAACGGAACAGCTGTCAGTGATGACAAAGCAAGATCAAGAGAAAGGAGTAAGGGATCAATGGTGAAGCAGACACGCTTGGACTGTGACGGAGAATATTCACTTGGCGGTGCTCTATGAAACCCCTTTATATTTGTCGTGAAGGCTCACCCTGTGCAGTACACATGGTGCAGTCAGAGAGTCACAGGGCTCAGAGAAGGGCCACTGAACACAGGGCCACGAGCAAAGCAGAATGAACAGGACAGGATGAACACAATGCAAAACCTAAACCAAAAAAAACAATAATACCAAAGCAGGTGAGAAAAAGACTCTGAGATGTGGGTCATGGACAAAGATGTATCCAGAGCAAGTATTCATATATATAGGTAACGTCTGGGTATAATTAGGAACTAGGTCCTGGTTAGCGGCAGGGCAGGTGGTACAGAAAGAATGCACCGCGTTACCACAAATTTAGGAACAGGGAATGGGGAAGTACACCTGATGTTCACACAACACTCTACCAGAACAGGGGACAGCTATGCCCCACCCCGAAACAAATAACAGGGGTAAACGCTGTCATGCACAACTGTTATTTCCACCTTGCAAAAAAAATAAAAATTCAAATAAACCTGAAGCAGACCATTCAGATGTTACGCCAGCAGACAAATTGGATGTACTTATATCCAGTGTCAAACTAACATTTAAACAAGAGAGCTAATGAAGGAGTACAAGATGGTAGATCACAGCAATGAGACCCCTGTCTGAGACAGAATCAAGATCGCTCACTGTTCTTTACACTTTCACACATAGTTTATCAACTCTATTGCGGCGTCAAGCTAAATAACAATCATTAGGTATGTTTATTTCTGCCAGGACTGCCCTGAGATTTATGGGTTAGCGTGTACGAATGTGATTCATCAATTGACGGAGAGCTCACTTCACGCAAACCTGATAATCAGACATCCAGGCACCATTAAGGACATATTAATTGCAGCCATTCTGAAGCTTGGGCCTTGTACTGATGTGATTACGGGCCTTGTTTGTGCCGGGGATGCTCTCCATTTTTAGAATAGCACATGAGTAGTTTGAAGTACCTTTATTTCATTGAAGGTTCTTTCTTGAGATATCGCATCATTTGAAAAAAGGCCCTTCCTGAACTGTCACACAAAGCACCACTAAATGAAGGTCACTCCAAAAGTGCACAGGGGAACTTCACGAGAGAAATGAATCGATCATGTAGTCAAACGCAGTTAGCGCTCGTATAAACTCGCTCACCCAAGCGGAAGGCAACCAGGCTATTTTTATATTTGTTTTACCTTTTGTGGGGAGTCAAGTCACCGTAACAACTTCCTGAAGTTCCGGCCACAAACACTTGGACCTCATAATTCTGTCAGCAACGGATGTGAAGCGTGAGGCGAAGGCTGTGCAGTGAAAAAGTGAGACATGCCAGACTCTGCTCACTCCCCTTGCACTGGCTTAAAACAGCCTCCTTTTACTCCTCCCAACAAACAGGAAGTTTACAAGAGAATGTGCACGGCCAGGTTTCAGAAATTCCGCGTTTTGATTGAAAAAAAATCTGTAAATCAAAGGAATATCAGCCTTCCTTCTGCAGATGGAGCCAGTGAACTTTGTTCTTCATGACTAACGTGAGGAGAGCTGACAGCAGCTGTTCTGAGGGCTTGTAACAGGTGTAAGAAACGGTATTCTTCATCTATACATGACAAGGAAAAAATGTACTCAGAAATCTCCCAGAAATACTGAACCATATAACAGAAGGTAAAGTTGCACAGCCATTAACAATGCTATTTGGGTCTGGTCAATAGGGAGAGAGGCCAAAGTTACATTTCAGGAAACAATTAGGTGTGGGTGTAACGAATTCTATTCTAGGTAGGAAGCGAAAGGGTAGGATGAGGACTGACGAGGGTGTGAGAGTTTTGTGGTCATCCTCTTTCTAACAACAACCCCATATCAAGACGTCACTCCGCCTGGCACGAGGCGGAAAAAACACACAGCCAACTATTTTTATCACATTCTTCTAAATCAGTCTTATGGCTCTCGAGGGTTTTATGCACCATTTGCCAAGACAGACTCTGCTGAATGGCTTTATCCAGTCTCTTGTTTTCCACCGTTTAGAAAGAACTATAAAGGATGTGATTTTTAAGAAGCCGATATTTTATATGAATTGAATAAATTAAGCGTAGTGGAACTCACAGCTTTTTCCAAAGTACTTTGATCTTTTTTGCACCCTGGATTTCTCCTGAAATTTCCGTATTTTGCACCCTGAAAGGCCCCGTTCCCTCCATGTACTTGACGTGACTGGCTAAACAACGGGGATCTGGTGGAACATTTGGTTCTATATTCTGCCGTTGTTATGGCGATGCCAGGATCGCTCAGCCGGTATTGTCGAGGCTGAGCCACAGAGTTCCGCAGTCACCTCAAAACCCGCCTCTGTTTCACTGGTGTCGCCATAACGACGACGGAACTCGGCGTCAGAATCCCACGACGTACTGGCTCTCCAGCTGGATTGACAATGTATTGAAGATCGACCCTCGCTCTCTGCTGGGATACACTGAATGACTGTCAGGCAGGCTTGCAATACAAGTGAAGCTTATCCTGCATATGCAAAAATAGGAGGGAAGAGGGGTTCAGATACATTTTCCATTTTCTCACAAGTTGTTCAGAAGCTTAAATCCAAAACAATATGTCTGTGCAAAGACTCTCACAGGGCATACAAGGTGGCTTAGGAAATATACTGAAAACATCTGATATGCAGGGGGCAAAAAAAACCTAATTCAATCTCATAGATAAAAGACAAACTTAAATGCTGGATTCCCTAACGATCCTGGTGATCAAAGCTGTAGCTGCATTTTCAGTTGCATTCTGTAGTGTTGGACACTTTGCACAAAGTTGCAGCTCTGGGCATTAGACTTCCACTGCGCCGGTCAGATAAAAAGAGTGTGATGTGTCTTTTAATATTTTGTGGGAAAATCCTGTCAGGAAATGCAACGCTGCATCTTTATTTCGCATAAACCAACTGCCTGAAACAGCATCTGTCATGCAGCATAAACCAAGTAAACAACAGTGCATTGTGCATCTTATAGTGCATGACCCCTTAAAGAGGGAGTCCCATAATTAGACAGACTTTAAACGTTTTTAAAATATGCATCATAACATTATTATTTGTACACTGGACAACGGATAACTAGATTTATACTGGGACTCGTTAATTCTTTTATAACAAGCGGCACACTTGAAGCATAATAAATGCATCAATTATTAAGGGACAGAAAAACATACAAGCTAGGTTTTCTAGCATAACATAATAAAACCCTGGACATGTACCTTATGTGGAATCCCATGGCAAATGCAGCATCTATTGTTCTGCTTGGATCCTACTGAAGACACTTTCAGCATCAATCAAACAGGTTACGTTATGGAAATGAAGCCTCCGTCCCACTGAGCATTCATATCGAAGGTGAGAATAGGGGAGAGATGCCAGTTGCTGGAAGCAGGGAAGCTGAAATTGGTTTCTCTGGCAAATTACATCTGACGAAGCTGCTATCTGTCGGGCTATCTTCATGCAAGACAAAACAAGCTGAAAATGGTTAAAGTCAACGAGAAGGAGTGAAACCAAGCAGAGCATCTATAAATACTGCATGGCTGCCAAGCTCCTGGTCTCCTCACCTCTCTGCATTTCAGGTCTCTGTCATCCTGGAGAGAATGGAGGGCCACCCTCAGCACCATGGACAGCGAGCAAGACACGGCAGGGATCTCTGTCACGTTATCTTTGATAAGGGCAACGGCTGCCCCAATTCCCTGCTCTTAAATGGCCTTTAGCCCCTGCTGGACAGAGCAGCTTCACCCTCCTGAGGGAAAATCCCATTAAAGGCAATTTGTGTTTTAGGAGTCTCTGACCCAACATCTCCTGACATTCACAGGACCGGGGAGAACCAAACGCAATGGGCAAAATCAAATTCAAAATTCTGGATAGGTAGGAAGCTTAACAGAGATGCAAGTGCACAATAGCACGTTGGTGCCATGATAGCACACGTCTGCTGGACTGGTGAAAGCCAGCCACGTATTGCACACGCAACATTTCAGCTTTGATCCGACTGACAAAGTGCGCATTTACTAAACCCAGGCCAAAACACCCTGGAGGAAAGGGGGTCAATTCAAGCACGATGCATCAGTGGATGCAGCCGGGGGGGGGGGGGCGGCAAACAAGTGAAAGGAAACCAAGTCCTCTGCAGATACTGATAGCAGCGGCTTTCCTGAAGGACCTGTGAGACCACAGAGTAAATTGCCGGGCTGTTTCCTGCACCCGGTGACTCATTAAGCCCCGCTCATTAAAAGTCAGTCAATCACCAGACGAATTATAATCCGTGAGGACCTGAGACTAATTAAACTGCACACGGAGTGACACGCGGTCAGCTGGGCGAGATTCTCTGATAATTTCATCTGCGCGCGTACGTAGGTGCATCAGCATGCGAGTGAGGGCATGCATGTGACTGCATAATAACCCACTGCTGCAAACCAACCCCCCCTCCCCCCGCCAAGCCTGCATGGGTGACACGCCAGTAATTCCATCACACTGTACTCTGCCAGCTCCATAGTTCCCCGTCGCCCCAAAGTCTAGGCCTCACGCTTTCAGATCTAATGGAATGTCCATCATCCTATCGATCATCGATCCAACCCATCGCTACAGAGTGGCCTCATCTCACAATAAGCTCCAGTGCACTGACTCCCTGCTCTTTAATATTTCAACACCGGCAACTTCATTCCATTATCGCCACATCAGGGCCGTGGGCGTCTGTGAGTACACACTTGGTCTTTTACGGAGAAACGGGATATGCAAAAACTGAAGAATTATAATGCACTGTGCGAGTGAAGCGTCACTCCATGACCTCTCACCTCATTCTGTCAAGCCGAATTAAACCATCGTCTTAAAGGCACAGTGCTTGATTTTGAGCTTAAGAGTTTGTCTCCGTGACGCACCTGGTCCTGCGCACCCACGAAACATAAACAGATGCAGCTGAGCTGTTTTTGTCTCAACAAAAAGGAAAAAAATACAGAAATTAGGTAGTGAAAAGAAAATAAATACAGGTATCCATCTACTTACGTCAGGGATTCGTCCCGGAAGACATCTGGATATATCTCAATCATTATATCGGAAAGGTCAAATATACTGTACATAAGATACATTATCACACAGATTTAACTAAACTTCTATAGTGACCGTGCAAATGGTTTGTTTCAATTCTTGCCGCACGTGGTAAAATACATCCGCAATTGGACGCTATTCAATATAACGCAAGTCGATGAATGTTCTGTAATTTCAAATGGATGTATGTCCCGATTTCACTTTTAAACTCTTCGATGGTGTTTCTTCTGATTTAGTTTAGGTAAAAACTGAATATCGGTCAGGTTATAATGAAGAGCACATCTGTAAATATGTCCAACAAAGTACTTTGCTGACACGCTGATTCAGGCTATTAACAGCTCTGTACTAACACTCACTGTAACTGGCATCTGATCCAAGGTGCTCCACTGCCTTATAATCTGTTCTGCCTGGATCCTCGCGACTCGTTACTATTAAACAGAGGTGGACATTTCAGGTCCAGAAAGTAAAAATCCAAACCAGGATTTTGTTTCAACCAACCAGTTGAGTAC
>JAODLC010000133.1:3528031-3542986 GCA_026781145.1 Hippopotamyrus pictus | reverse complement strand
ATTTTAGCAAATGGCTGCAATATAACAAAGAGTGAAAAATTGAAGGGGGTCTGAATACTTTCCGTACCCACTGTAGGCTAGACAAAGACAGATGAGTGGTAAATAACTGTGAACGTTCATCCACAATGCAGTCATTTCCACCATCAAAATGTCACCTGGCCCAAGTGTCAGTTCAGCCTCCAGGAATCAAGGTAAACCTGCAGTAAGACCCAGACAAACATGCTGGAAAAAAACCAATCTCCACACCTCAACTGAAACGGCTGCGGGCAATACGACTCGGCCTTCAGAGTCGGACACGACACTCATTATAAAATTGCAAAGAAAAATAAAATTAAAAAATTAAAAATTAATCGAAACGGGAAGACAACGTTTTCGAAACCACTGACACACGCCATGGAGATCAAATCAACCTTTGGTTTTGCATATAAAGTACCCATGTCCCGCTAAAGAGCGAAAATTGTGCATTTGCCAGACAGCCGTCCGCAGCATTTGACATCCATCTCAGTCTTTTTGGCACTTGCGTCGACTAGCATTTGCAGCACCAACGAAGATTCATGCCTGCAGAGACTGATGGGGAATATGATGAAACGCAGCTTTTTAAAACGCGCTTCCATAGCGCTCACCTGGTCTACATAGCACAGATGGCACCGTCCCATTCCCACTCCAGTAATGCGGCTGGGAATTTGCTGGAAGTAATCTCTGAAGGGCACAAGCTGCTCTTAGCGACTCGTACAATAATGCTGCAATGATGCACCTGCGATTCATTTTCTGCAGCCTGTCCTCTGCTGGAACTTTTGAAATGAAACTGATGAGATTATGTTTCTATAAAACATGAGACAGTTTGACTCAAGATGTCTCTGTAGAACTGCAAGTAATGTGACATTCATCTTAATAAGCTTATGTGGCCGGGTACCTGTCATGCCTCATATCATTTAGCTGGAATCCGTTCGATCGTGAGCCTTTTTTAATCAGAAATGTAAAGATTTTTTGTGTCCTATTTGTGAATTATGACAAAACCGATGAATCATTGGTTATCAACCTCAATTAACTCCCCCAGTCAACAATAATAATAATCATCTTAGTAAATTATAACAACATCCAGCGGTAAAATATATTGGCAAGTGGTACCCTTGGTGTCGTTTTATTTTTTTCTATCAAGTAAAATATACTTCTCCAAAGTACCATGCAGATTACGTTAAACTTTTCTATACTTTTTATTAATGTGCACTGCACCTACTGTCACCTTAAGTGATATTTTAAAATAAACCTTTAGTAATGTTAAAGATCATGTAAATAAATGTTTATAATTTTAAAAAGTAATCCAAAATGAACAAATATGTTTGTTACGTACATGTAATAATAGTTTTAGGTCTGATTCTTTGGACAGCTGCAATACACACATCGTTAACGGTTCAGCATAACGCTCGA
This sequence comes from Hippopotamyrus pictus, assembly GCA_026781145.1. NCBI lineage: Eukaryota > Metazoa > Chordata > Actinopteri > Osteoglossiformes > Mormyridae > Hippopotamyrus > Hippopotamyrus pictus. The sequence goes on along the minus strand of JAODLC010000133.1, from coordinate 3,541,558 downwards.
TCACTTTTTCCGGACATCATTTGTGCGTTTAAGTGTAATTTTCAGTTATGCTTATTGAAACTGCTGGCGTAGACTATACTGTCACTTATGTACAGGTTGACATCTTTGTGATGCTAGACAAAGGAATTCTGATTTGGAGAATAAAAGAGACATCTGAGTTCGCTTCGAGACATTTTACAACAATCACTGTCTCTGACAGCTTTTCAAACTAACTAACAAAACCTGAAAAGTGGCTAATTCCGTCGTCTGTTGGCTCCAGTCACTCATTATCAAGTCATATCACAATGTAATTTGTCATAGTCTGAGAGCGTCAACTGGGTAGCATAAAAAAACATCCAATATTAACTTAAGCGATGAAAAAACACCTTGAGGGAACCGCATTGCGCCGCTATTTTAATTGTATAATAGACTTAAGAGCCTGAACCGAAGTAATTAAAGATAACGCAATTCTAATTTCATAATCGACCAGTCACTCTAAATGTACTGTTTGATATTATATAACAGCGGAATTTACTGTTTAAGAAAATGGATATGGACGTTTTAATCCGTAGGGAAAATGTTGCCATACTCGAGAGGTACTCTGGGTTAATTGTTCCATATTTATCCAGATACAGGGGCAAAAAACTGTAACGGGTACCTTATCTATGTGTAAAACGGTATCTCTCAAGGAAAACCACCAGCCTTGTATCACAGCAAACAATTTAATACATTTAAGTGAAAATCTTATCAATGCAATGATCCGAGCATTTTTATTAAGTATGACGTCTATAAGCCGCAAGCAGCTTTAAAACAAGTGCTTTTCCTTTTTTAACTATACTTGCACAAAACTGAGGCTCTATTCCCACGTCACTTGAACACAATAGACTCGATGTATCATGCTGGATCCTTAACGTGATACGAAGTATGTTAAAAGGAACAGGGATGTGAAATGTTAAAAATGTATTACATTTTACGGTATCTGAATGAGGTCATATAATAGCGAAAGAAGACAGCATTACGTCTGCTGCCTGACAACAGTAACCAATGTACTTCCTATGGAATTTAAGACTCAAACGCATCTTTTAAATTAGAAACGCAGTCATCCATTTGTTTCATATAGGGCCTATGTAGTATATATATTTATATTTACGAAGAAACACAAGTTGTTGGGGGGTAAGTTGTAAATCTTGTACACTAAAAAATGATTTACCTGAAGCTCTTGTATTGAAACAATCTTAATTCTGCTCTTGCAAGAACAGCAATTCGAGTAACTGATTCGAATTCTAACTACGTTAACAACGTACGGCCAGTGTAATATGTACCCATTCAATCTCGCACAGTAGTTCATTTATATCCAACGGAAATAAAGATTTTTATTGAAAGAAAAAAAAGAGAAAACACCTCTAAATCGATTGATTTAATTGATAACGTCACTAGAAAACAGCGCGGAAAAAAGATTAAAATGAAACATATTCACTGTGCACCGACACACGTAGACTTTTTAGCAGAAATCATTTGTAAAGAGGCATCAAATGATATTAATATGCGTATTTTCATCGTATGTCCATTTTCACTGTTTTTTTCTTATACACATTCCCTATCGATCACAAGTTCCAGATGCATAGTACACTGCACCTCTGTAAGCTAAAGTACACCTGAAATGTACTTCATATTATTCTACGCATGTATGTACGTAGAATAAATTTAAGTATATATATATATATATATATATAGACATATCAGAGATATCATTAACTCACATTTAAAATATATATTTTTATTCCTCGCCTATGCACCTGTTGGAGAGGTGCGCGTTTTGACTGCCCCCTGTTGGCCGCCGAGACACTGCACCAAACAAAACGGGAGTTTTCTCACTAATCACTGTATTGAACACACTGAATTGGCTACAACAGTATATAAATTGTATCGAGAGTTGACATGTACATCATCGAAAAAAACAGTAAAAAACAGAAATGTGTATCCATTTCGGAATAAATCAGCGATGCAGTAATACTTTGTATTGCAGTATAAAGATACAAATGAATATTAACAAGTGTTTAATTCTCAATAAATATTTTATTATGATATTAATTTGTTTCATTTATGATCTATGAGTTCTCAAAATGAAGAAAAAATCGGGATGGGGGTTTACCTGAGTAGACTGTAAAGAAGGCAACCAATAAGATTTTATTATTTATTACAGAAGTACGTAGATTAATGCACTTTCGGAAGATACGCTAAAATCACCGTGACTTTTTATAAAGCAAATTCTACAAAACACAAGGGAGCTGGATTGACTAATTAACTTACCGACTCCGATTTTTTCTTCTTCCGTTGGGGTCCACATGATCCTGGTAAAAATCCCAAGAAATCAAAGCCTGATTTAGTCGTTTTCATGGAAGAATATGAGTGAAAGTTGCAAAAAAAAATCGCTTAGATCCGATTTACTTACAGCAGGAAAATAACACTACTATTTGAAAAATTAAAAATAAAATAAAAGTATAAAGTGATATCGTATTTGGCTTGAAAAAGAGAGAGAGAAAGAGGAAAAAACTGTCCGATCTTCAGAGTACCTGTCTGATATCTTGCAGGGAACAGGCAAACGTGTACAGCTAACAGTGGACTGTTATCTGTAATCTCTGCCTATCCACTTTTGTGCGAGAATCTCCCCCCCACCCCCACCCCCCAACGGTCTCAATGCAGCAGCATCTCCGACCAGGGCCAGAATGGGGCCATTTATTTATTTATTTCGCCCAAACAGCATTCCCTTCTCTCCCTCTCAGTTCCTCAAAGCGGTTTCTAACTACACAAGGAAGATCCGGTCTATTGCAAAGGCAGCTTTCCTGTGCGACACCAATGTCATTTTATCGTCGCGCAGTAAGAAGACGCGCGCATTTCCCTCCCTGCGCTGCAGAAACGTCCCGCAGTCGAGAGTCGCGTAACCGCTACTGCTTATCGTCGGAGCCGCGGCTGCGCCATCTTTTACCCAGCTGCCGTCACATGACGCAGGTTGTCAAACAGTCGGTTCTGTAGGGCCCCGGGAGGGATCTGCGTGGTACTGCGGCTCCAAAGGAGAAGTCCACACCCGGGACCACGGTCAAAATAAGCATCCGTAACGTTACGTTTAATCAGTTTACTACTACGCAACTGTAATATCATTATATTTATTAATAACAGTAGTAGTCATTGTGCTCAATAAAGTATGTATATGGTTTCCAAGTTATTCTGAGAGTTAAAATTTTTGAATGTTGCTTCGATGTGAATTTGAGACGTGTACGTATTTCTGGGACCCGTTTGAAGTGAAATAAACCACATACTTCTTAAATAAGGCACGGATGTTTTATTCTTATTCAGAATTTCAGCAGGTACGCCTATGTAAAATGTAGCCTTAAAATTTAAAACTTAATTTACGATTTGAAGTTATAATTCGTATTTTCAAAAAGAAATGTAAAAATTATATTGTATGTATGTAATAGATCTGTTTATTACATAGCCATAATTATAGCTTATACCTATCTCAATAACTGGGCATGTATACTTCTTTAATATATTTACAAAGCACCATTTTACAATGGAATACGTACAGCATAATTGATTTATTTGACTGAGGTCCAGAATGTGTTCGATACAAAGAATAACCTAAATTAAACAAGTGAGTTTGGGGAATTTTCGTGCAGGAATCGGACATCCGTGAGTTTCTCTGTGCAAAAACGTTGCAGTGGCTATTTAAAATTGCCGCTCGTTTCTGCGTTTATCTTTCGTTTATGTTTTGCCACTAGTTAAAAATACGCCAAAGAGGCACACGATTTTTGACGAGGGTGACAGGCGTATTTCACAAACGTCTCCCAGACTTTGTAAGTTAATTTAGTTTTAATAACTGGAGAAATAACGCTTCGGACTGCACAGAATATAATTTGCTGTCAATCACCCACTAGCTCATCCCACGTGCCATTGACAACTACATTGGTTCGTTTTCGTCAGGCTTTGATTGACAGGACACACTAATCCCACCCACCAAAGACAATCGTTCTCCGATCGTTCATTAATTAAGTGTAACAAGAACAACATTTATTTTTGTATAGCGCGTTATCACAACATTACATTGTCTCAAAGCGCTTTACAGGATCCCCACCCAAAGCCCCCAGTGAGTAAGCCATAGGCGACAGTGGCAAGGAAAAACTCCCTAGAAGGAAGAATTGCCTTGGGAGGGACCAGACTCAAAGGGGGAGCCCATCCTCCAGTGACCGGCAGGGAGAGTCAAATCGGAGAGATGGCTAAAATCCGTGTCATATATGACATTTTATGTCAAATCATAAAATCTGAGACACAACCGGGGAGCAAGGGGGAGATAATAAGCGGGTCATACATGGAAGATGACAGGCAGAACGGCGAGCTGGATGCAGGGACGTCATGGGTAGTGGTGACGTCACATGTAGCGGGGGTGTGCAGGATATCTTGATAAATTGAGGTCTTCAGGCAGCACCCCCCAGGAGGAGTAGGGAAAATAAAATGTGCAATTAGTCAAAGTAGGGGAGACTATAGACAGTGCTAACAGTTAACAATGTGCAAGCTCTGGCAGATATGGCTATGGCAGCATAAGTAGGAGGGAGAGGCAAGAGTGGCAAATGCAGCCTAAAGACTGTTAGAGAGGTAGATAAAATATATACAGTATATTGAGATCATAACTAGGTAATGTTTTTGAACCAAAATGATATGGAGCCATACTCTTGCCACTACCACTAATGTTACAGACTCTGGGGAATCAGGTTGATTCTGGTATTCTGGTAATAACCGTTTATGCCTCGCTACTAGGATTGTTCCTTCAGGGGTGGAGGGTCCAGTTCTTTCCCTGCTCTGTGATTTTACCATGTGCTCCAGTTTCGCACTGCAGTCCAAAACGCAGGGGTGTCACTAGGCTGGGGGCACGGTGACAATCGGAACAAGCCCCAAAATATTTGTTTAGCTCAGACCAACTATCCTCCCAGTTTGGGAACTAAGGCTAAGCTGCCACCTATTACAAGGCGATCAGTCACTAAAGGCCATTAAAGTCAGAGTAGAAAGCAGATTGAGACAAACACACACATGCACATACCTAGGACCAGATTCAGATGCACGGTACTGGAGGTCAGAGATAGCAGTTTCACTCTCTCAACCAGTTAGATGCTAGCCATAAATAGAGTGCAGCTTGTTAAACATTTTGTCATTGAACGTGAATCTTTCAAAACGAACATTTATTCTCAAAATCATTAAACAGTTTGGCAATGCATGATAACCTTTTTCGATATGCTCTTTGGAAACGCTAATGCATAATAAGAGGTGCAATTAGATATCATCTGAGCAGCGGGGGGCATTTGGTGCTAATTAGGCAAACTGTGGCAAATGTGCAGTTTTTTTTCTTTGACAAGACAAATTAATAATTTAATAGAATTAGCCTTTGATGCTGAACTTTTTTGTTGGCTACCATTATAGTGCTACAAACACCTCTTGAATAATTGCACATTGCTCGTTGTTTGATGTACGTTGCCCAGTTATCCCAGGATGAGTCTTGCCTGTTTTGTGGCATGGCGGGCATTTCTTAAAAACTGTCAAAAATTTAAAAAGGGGTTTTCGATAAATCCAAACATACCATCATGTAATACCAAAAGACGTCAAACAAACCAACATACAGTACTATATACTGACCAAAAATTGACCTTTAGATGTAAAATCAAATGACATTAGCAAGGTAAAAAAAAAAAAAGAAAAACACCAAAAATCAAGGAATATCCATTCACCAACATCTTTCCCCTGCTAATTAATAAATAGGAAAGAGAAATTTATTGGACTCAATTAACAGAGAGTAGAAATAAACAGGATCACGAGGGATCAAAACCGGGAGGAATGGAACAAGGAAGGGCAGGGGCAACAAGAAGGTTTGACATCCTTGACTAATCTGGGTCTAACGAGACAAACAGGTACTTAAGTACAAGGACCAACGAGGAGTACAAAGCAACAGGCGCAGCTCATCAGGGCCACGTTAGGGTGGAGACAGGAGGGACAAGGGTGCAAGACATGACACCCACAGGTGCTTGGAGCAAACATCAAGTATAATTTAAAAATTTTAATGTCATCCATCCATCCATCTTGCTTAGCTGCTTATTCAGTACAAGGTTGCTGGGATCCCAGAGGTTATCCCTGATAGCACAAGGGGACACAGCAGGGTTACACTCTGATGGCAGTGCCAAGTAATGTTAAAGAAAGAGCTGCCATGCGGCATAACCTGCTTTCGAAGAGACGCCCACGTTCTTGGTGTGAAGGTAATTCAATCCCATGCCTCTCCAGCCTCTTCTCACACCTGCCCACACAGAGTCACGGCGAGCAGCCACCTGATTGGCTGTCTTACATGTTAACATGTACTGCATAAAATCACAAATCTGAGCCTCCGATAAAATGGAAACCCATAATACAGAATCTGAGAAGGGTGCCGTGTTGGAACAGCAAGCTTTAAAAGAGCGTGGAGTTCGGTTCCGACAAACATGATCCTGTCCTCATCCTTCTGGCACTATTGTAACTTGAAGCTTTTGAATTCCTGCACTTATCCTGTTTTTTACTCCCTCATGTGACTCTTGTGACAGAACAGAGCTTTATATAACCTCTAATATTCTCTCCATGAAAATCTAAAACAATCAGCTGTCATACGAATTAGCAAAAACCCTGAAAGAAAACTGGGAGAGAAAAAAAAAACGTGTGATCTATTTTTTTGATAAGTGTAGGCTGTGGATATTGAAAAACGTGACTTCGCATCTTAATGCTTCTCGCGTCTGACTCCGTTCACAGACCCACACCAGCAGAGGCCAATCAGCTGAGCTGTACAGGCCCCAGCTCGCCAAAAATCGTAACCGGAAATATTGGGTTCTTGTGTCACACAATAGGGAGGATAATAGAATCTCCAATGTCGCTCTGCGCGCGCGAGAGAGAGAGAAGCATCTGGACGCCTCTCCGGCGTCGGCGTGATCCAGAGTGTGCATTATCTTCCAGTTAGCCTCCAGCAAACCTCTACAAACCGCTCTGCTGCTTTCTCTCATCATTCAACAGCTAGCGTCAGCTAGCGTCAGCTTCGCTAACTCTGCATCGCCGGTCGAAAAATGCCTACGTGTCAGAATCCCGTCCTCGCCTCCACGCAGTCCCCCTTGGCGCTGTAGCGCTGTAACAGTGCGGTTAATGCATGGCACGAGAGGTCACCACCTACAGACTGCCCGTCTCTGCACGACCCTGCTGCTGGGGCAGCACTCATGGGCCTAATACCGGACACAAATGAACTCCTATTACACGGAAACACAAAGAAAAGGCTGAAACGTTTCAACGTATTACTGTTCTTTTCGCTTTTGATGACAAGGAATCCTCTCTCAAGCTCATCCTCCTGAATATTTTTTCACTCCATTGAGGGGGGGGTTTGAGTATCTTTGTGGTCCGGACACACCAGATACAGCAGACGAATGTGCAAAATAAAATCCCCCACCCGGAAACAGTGAGTTTGTAGTAGGTGGGGTCCGCATGTCATACTGCTTTCACCTTTCACCGTCATTCGATGTGGATGAGCGCAGACACTCTTTAGTTTTCACGTTTGACTCGAACAGGAGACTGCGACGCTTTTGGTGCCACCGGAGGACATTTCAGAGTTAAGGGCTTTGCTCAAGGGCGCAAAAGCAATATGAACCCTTTACCGGCCACGGAATTTGAACCAACAACCTCCCGATCGTCTCAACTACACAGGGCCAAGCAGGTTTCCGTTTTCATTAAGACAGTACAGTTTCAGGACTGTCGCTCCAAAGGCGGCTCTGGATGGTCTGCGGATGGGATCAGCCACAGCCCCGAGATTTCGGCACAGAAGCTTGAACTGGGGGCAGCGGGTTGAGCTCTCGTTTCACCCACATCTGTGCATATGCATGCAGCTGCTACTTGGTCAAATTCTCCCTCCATCTCATTTTTGTTTGCAGACACAAACCCCGAGACTTGGTTAAGCCTCCAAGCATTACGGGGAGCCACAACACAGGACATGTAAGCCAGATCTTCTGCATATTTCCGGCCGTAATATATGTCTGGAACTCCGCTCTTTAGAGAGGTGGCTTCTATGGAAACAGGTCAGAAACAAACAAAACTGGGAACAGCTATAGGGTACATGAAGCAATTTTCTGCTGCTATTATATGGACACTTTGACTGTGGGGTAACCATGGTGATACAGAAGTCACATGTCACAGCGGGCGAAGAGAATAAACGGTTATTAGCATTGCACTCGCTCACCTCACGCGTCGTCCGGCCGTGTGACGACATCTGCGGGGAAGCCCGAAGCATGGAGTAGCCACAGTGCCTGATCTTAAACCCACACCAAACGCACCACACGCTTATCACCACAGCAACGGTATAAGCGGCCAATCACGGGCAGCAGAGACCTACAACATGATTTTGGACAAGCAGCATATCCTAATTCTGTGTTTCTCAGTCCACTGCCTGAAGATCCCCAAGGACTGGGTGGAGAAACACTGTCCCGAGTCATCAGTCACTCTGGACTTTTCATGCTGGTTCCCACCCATCCAGCAGCAGGGAACAGACCCAGGGCTCAGCCAGCCGTCAGAACAAATTCTGCCACATCGTGTCTCCATCCCTGGGTTTGGGGGTAACTACCTTCAGAGCTCGCTGCCTCCGCTACACCCCAGGAGACACTCGCAGTACAACTTTCGGGAAAATAGATAGTATCAGTTCCAGACAGAAAACGGGCGAGAGCCCCTATCAGATCCTAACAGGCAGGACGTCTCAAACTCCTACTCGTGGGGTCGCGTTTCTCTGACGCATGCCTGCTGTGTGGGCGGCCTCACATCATAAGTAGCTCTTGTCCTTAATAGATTAAGAACCAGAACGCAGAACATTATTTGAGTCCTGAGCCAATACCAGTTTGATTCTGGCCTACTTACAAAACAATACTCAACATGCATGTACAGAGAATTGTGGGCCACTGTGGAAGAGACAAGAATATACAGTAAAAGGTGGAAGGACTGTTCTATTACAAACAAACAAATCATCAATCTGGGTCTGAAACACTTTATTGGAAAAGTAGTCCATAAAAAGTATACCAAGAATAAAACTACACACACACATACACACACACACACACAGAAAAACAACATTCAAGGTGATTTTCTTGGAAAAATAAGATATTGCGGTATCTTCTTACATGTAAGAAACAGGCCACTTTGCAGTCACATTGGGTGTATCGACTAATCCGGATTTTTAAGGAGACCCAGTGCTGATATTCAATATACAGAAATTTGCAGGCGAAGCGACATTTTATTCCATTAGCCTGGGCAGACTCACTCAGAGGACAGAGATTACATTTCAGTACTTCAGCTATTCCAGTTCACATTTAAGTCTTTACTAATTCAGGAGGATCCTTTTAAATTTCACCAAATTCAAATTTTCATTTCATGGAAATGTTGGACCTTTATTAAGTTAAGCCACTGAAACACACTTTCGATATTCATGGTTATATTTTTATTACATTCTTTATAGCAAAAAATATTTGATACATTCTATATAGACCATTATACAAATCTATACATTTTCTGGGGGAGTTTTTTAAAAAAAATGTAAGCACACAATATAAAGAGGTATATATCCTTTAGAAACAGACACACACTCACACACAGGAAAACAAGATGATCCCAACTGACCAGTGGCCTGTACTACAAGGTGGGGTTACTGGCTTATCGGGGTAACTTGTCGGATTTAAGGTAGTCTGGGCAAAATGTAAGTGAACGAATATGAAGTCCATTTAAATGGTGGTACCTTAAATCCGACAAGTTACCCCGATAAGAAAATTAAACCCCGCTTTGTAGTACAGGCCATAGAGGAGCACTTGGGTACAGAACCTAATCTGTCCATCTTCAGTCTTCAGCAAGGTGCCCATTCCTATAATTAGATATGTTTTTAAAAATAAAAAAAATAATAATTAAAAAAAAAACACATACGGACACATACAGACACACACATACTGAGTCGACCACACAGCCACTCCTGTCTCTTGGAGCTCAGGCACCCAAAAAGAGCCTTGAGCCTGGCCCCCCCAAGATGAATGCGGCGAGAGGGGGGCAGAGTAAGTGCTCCCAAATCACTTTGATACTAATGATCATATCTGTGGGATGCGACACTTGTCACATTTTTCATCCCTGCTGGGAAAACAACACAAACAGCAAATAAATAAAAATTTAACACAGTTTCGCATGCCTCAGGAATTCCTGATTCCCCCCCCCCCCCCCTACCTCAGGAGCAGGAAGTTCAGGACACAGTTTCAGCAAACATATTTCAAATCATAAAAGGATGCAATGCAGTTCCCCCCCACCCACAAACCAAAGAAAATAAAAAGTGAGATGGTGATTCTGGTTGTTAAGCCGTTCACTTCTGATTTACACGCGACACATTCCTGAGGTAAACGGATGGCGGGATCACTCAAAACCCAGAAAAGCACCAGAGGAGGGAAAGCGGAGAAAAGGCAAGATTCCACACTTTCCGTGATATACATAATTTCAGAGGTGCAACTTGGATATCAGGACTCAGACCTCGCTTCAGATCTGGTCTCCATCCACGGCCCACAGAGCCCCATCTGGGCCGGGTAACGGTGGTCACCTTGGTAACACCAACCAGGCAGGGAGCGGGGGTGCTACCCATTTAAAAACACTGTTCGCCATCACGTATCCTAGAAAATATGATTCACATCGATTTCTGATGTAATTAAAAAGGGATACCTCTTTTAACACCTTGTTAAAAGCTTTGTGCACTTTGAGTCAATGAATTTTAAAAAGTCTGTTTGCGTGTGTATCCATTTGCAATTCCTGTGTAACAAACGATGTCATTAGGCCCGCTTCAGGTTCCTAACAAGTGTCCAGCAGTCCTTCTTAACTGCGTTTGAGCAGATAGGAAAAAAAGGAGAGCATCCATCCACAGGACCGTGTCTTTGATTTGCTCGCTCGGCATTTCAACACAGCTTCCAGCATTCACCTCCAGCCAGGTACCGCGAGCCTGGCGAGCCGTCACTGCAGCGCCACGACCTGTCTTCACTCGTTCAGAGAGAGGATGATGTCATCCTCCAGGTCCGAGTTGTCAGAGCTGTCCGCTAAAAAGAGAGGAGGTCCGGTCAGAATTCCCAGGGGTTCAAATTATCGAAAATGCCAACCATTTGAAATTTAGAGATTTAAAGCAGGAGGCTGTGTGACACGATTGCTGTGGATTCAAACATAGACGCTGTCTCTAAGGGTTTGAGAAGACCGATCGCTTACTGTTCTCCAGGAGGAGATCTCCGTCTTCGTCATTTTCGTCAGAGTCATCATCCTCTTCCTCCTCGTCCTCTTCCCCCTCGTCGCCGTCGGCCCCCAGCAGACGGTTCACCTGCTCGTCATCCGAGAGCGAGAAGTCACGCTCCCCGTCCTCATCTCCACCGTTGCCATTCTCCAGTTCGGCCAGCAGCGGGTCTGTGTCTATGTCGTCCAGGTCGTCGTCTGAATCGTCGTCGTCGTCGTCATCATCTTCCTCCTGATCCTCATCCTCCTGTCGAAAAGGGAGAACATTAATATACAAAACTGGAGGGAAGTCATTTTCCCCTGATACTGCCAACAGCAGCACTTGTGGTATGTTATTTATAATCCATTTAGTGGGCAGCTATTTCATTATATAGTTAAATAAGCTTTCTTTTAATAAATAAAAAAAAAGTTTAAGCATAGCCATCTCCTATTCCTAAAAACTGTGTGTTCTTAGAAGCCATAAAGATTAAACATGTTGCTGAAGACTAGAAAAACAAGTGTTTGATGCATTCCTTCAATACCACAACAACCATACTGATAACATCTAAGAGATCCCAGATCTGGCCTGGGACCAAGCTTTAGTTAATCCTAAAATCACACAGCACATGACAAGAACACGGAGATCAAAAGACAAGCTTGCGAGCCTGCTTCATTGACCTGATCTTCCTCATCCTCCTCTTCCTCAGCCAGTCGCTGCCTCCCAACCTCGTAGAGTCGACACACTGTGTCCATGTTTATGGAATCCTGATTCTGTAGTGCAGGTAAACACATTCAAATATAATACGAAACAACAACCCATACAAGGCATGTGCAAAGTCAACACTTTAAGCCAATACTTTCAAAATAAATCCAAATCCACTAAACCGCGCAAACATGGAACATACACTCCACCGTTCTTCAGCCCATTTAATAAGTGAAAGTGAGAGTCAATCTGCAACACATGCAGCCGTGATGAGACCAGAATGTCCAAAAAGCAGGCAGTCTCAGAACTCCTTTTACCTCAATTACAGCCAGGTAACAATCCTTGGTGTCAGTGCAGAGGTCAAAAATGTTTCTTTTCACATCGATGGTAGCTATATATAAAGAAGAAAACAAGATTGGTTTTTTGAAAGGTTGATGGCCCCAAGCGCTGAAAAACAAACCGACTAAGTCAATATCCTTGATTCTTGTCGACAGGCTGAGATTAAGCACTCCGATGGTAATTTGTATTGCGGAAATGAGAGGAAATGTCTGTTTTTGTTATTGCCATAAGTCTTGCATATATTTTCTTACGTGAACATTACTTTGCTGCGAGCTTTCTTGAGTTGATGGCTCATTGGAAATGTGTTGCACTGAGGCCATTAGGGCAGCATGTATAGTATGTAATCAGTAGAAGATGGATCTCTGCCCATGTCAGAAAGGTTGTGGGTTCAAATTCCAGCCCATAAGAGTAACTTTTCCATTGAGGCTGGGCCCTTAACCCTAAATCCTCTAACCTGACCCCAGACTTCCTTCCTTTGTAAGTCACTTTACAAAAAAGTGTCTACTACATAAAAAAATGTTTATTGTATTTCTGTGTAGATGATGTTGACTGTTAGCTATTTATTCTCAAGACGGAATCTCCCAGCACTGCTGGACGTCCGGGGAGTTATTCCTTACCAATAGGTTTGTAGTCTGTGGCATCGAAGGTCCTGAAGGAGGACCCGAAGGGGCTCTTCATCTGCTGCCCCATCACGTCGTCCTCGTCGTCCGCCTGCAGCATCGCTGTGAAAACCCAACGGCAGCAGACGTCAGCACTATGCGGCCGCAGAAGGATGCTAGACGACATCTCCATTAGGCCAGATTTTAATGACCTCCTCAGCCAAGACATTTCTTAGCCAGCTGGGTAAACGTAGCATACCGCAGGCTACCAGGACCGCAGCCAAAAACCACAGAAAACTACTCCAAGATACCAAGAGAACTCCAAGAGAACAACACACACAAAACCACTAAGGACCAAGTCCAGGACTTGGCATTATCATAAGCTGAGCTGAGGATAAGACCTACTTTCCAAGTCGACCCCTGACTTAACATTTACCTTAAAAGTAGGGCTGTCAAAATTAACGCGTTAACGTGGATTAATCCATCACCATGATTAATTTGATAAAAATTTTTAACGTGATTTACCCATCTGCAGCGCAGAATGACTCAAAATCCCAGTTTTGGTGCGTTCTATTTGCCTGGGAACTCGTATTCCGAGTC
>JAODLC010000133.1:3504238-3520552 GCA_026781145.1 Hippopotamyrus pictus | reverse complement strand
GGGGAGAAACAGTGAACGGGGGTGGGCTGACGAGGGAGGAGACATAGCCAACCTCTTGGTACTCCCCCAGCGGGGTGAGATATTGCAAGATGAGGCGCTGTTCCATGGCTGGGGTCAGAGGTTCCAGGCGGTATTTGGTCCCGATGACCCAAGGGCTCATCTCAGACCAGCTGCTATTGGAGAGCTCGCAGGCAGCCCGCTCCGCATCGGGGGGGGCCAAGCGCAGCTTCTGTCTGGCCGTCCTGCCATTTTCCCCCTGCACCCTCTTCTGCGCCTGGCTGCCCACTTCCCGCCTCCGGTCCGGCTCTCCAGTCTCCGGCGCCGCCTGGTACAGGGGCTCCGATGCCGGTTTGACAGACGGATGCACACGGCTGCTGGCCTTGCGGGTGAAGCCCGGCTGTAGCGACGGTTCATCGCTTTCGGCTGGCACCGGCTGGCTCTCCTCCCCCCTCTCCTCTCCCTCCCGGTCTCTCTCCGCAGAGCTTCCCAGGGGACCACCCGCATCCTCAGAGCCCCCACAATCCTGGCCCGTCGCTCCTGAGCGCTCACCCTGCAGGTCAGGTCTGCTGATCCCCGGGGAGCCGTCCGCCTCGACGCTCTGCAGCTCACGCAGCCTCCGGAGCATAAAAGGCACCTGTAAGGGCGACGGTCCGTCACTCCAATGGGCCATGCAGGAAACAGAGCTGACACAACAGTGGTTCCCACATCCTTATACGCCCTGTCAGCAACACTCATGGCAAAAATGGAGAACACCCAACAGAGATACAGGTACATGGTCACAACACCAACATTTATATATCTGAGCTATTTCCCAGGTCAGCAGAGCAATTCAGCTTCCATAGCTCAGCAAGTAGAGTATCTCGGCAATCTGTGCAACGTTCGTGGGTTAAAATTCCAGGTAGTACACACAAATTGTAGCACTGCCCTACCGTAAGTCACTTTGGACAAATATCAGATACATAGCCGAAATGTATATATACAACGGGAGCCTTCGATTCGCCACCAGATCCGCCCTTTAGGAAGCACCCAGACAGATATTTACTGAACCTGTTTGACCACAGCAAAGGTCTCAGTGGCACAGATCCAATTCCGGAGCTTTCCGCACTTAAACATTTCTTCGTTGGCAAAAACAATAAATAGGATTTCTAATTGTTTTACTTATCCAGACGGTGCAAAACACCGCACAGACATCCTGAGGGGAAAAAAAATGAAATGAAATCATGACAATAAAATAGGAAAGGTGCCTTTTCAAATTACTCTGAGATCACGGCTATAGAGTCGCCATGGCAGGCTTCCAGGCTATCCCGACGCCATTCCGACAGCGTGTCCTCCATGCTGGAAACGCCAGCACCACCCCCAGGACAGCAAGCGTCAAACGCAGGGCAGCAAGCGTCAAACGCAGGACAGGCGTTCACTGACCAGCTGCGAATTCTCCTCCCTGTAGTTGCCGGCGATGTCCTGGTTCTCCATGGCTCCGCCCAGCAGCCCCGTGGCATAGATACACAGGGGGGATTCGGCCTCCTGGGCCCATTCGAAGAGCTTCTCCACCACGCCCTCCTGGAGCATGGGGGAGGGGGGAGCAGTTAGCAAGACACCACCGGCAAAGTCAAGTCATGAAAATTCCATCGCTCTATATATAAATTCATTTTTAATAACCACAGGATATCTAACCTATTGAGCTACCAAACCTAGAAGAGGATCAAGGCAGATTCCAAGGTCTTAGACACTAATTGCAATTTAGAGTCACTGATTCACGTGGTTTATTTCCTCTTGTACAAGGAAGTTGTGAAGGGGGAGAAAGTTGAAAGGAGCCTTGAAGGAACGCAACTCGCTCGGTCTAAGCTGGGGGGCCCAAAATCTCGAGTGGTATCCCTATTCTTGGACTCGCAATCTGTGCAGAGTTCAGGCCAGATTCGAACCCATAACCCCCGGAGTGTGAAGCGCTACCAAACTGTGCATGGAGCCTAAAATAGCCAAGGACCAAATCTTTTGTCATTTCAGTCATTTCACAGAAAGGTCAGGCGGTTTCTGCCGTCAAAAGAGTGCTACACCTTCTCCTGGAAGACCACTGCTGTCTCCAGTCCCGGCATGATGTTCTGCAGAAGTCGACAGGCAGCGGTGTTGAGGGAGACCTCCCTGCTGGTCATCACGTATGTGTTCAGAAGCTGCAAGGGGTGCGGGATGCAGACGTGTCATGACAGCTGCTCACCACCACTGAATCTGACTCCCAGTCATCTGCCAGGTTGGTCTTACAGATAACAAAAGAAAGACAAGGACTGGAAGGGGAGGCCAGAGCGGAAATTTACCGCGTTGGTGAAGTCGTCGTTCTTAAACAGGATTTTGAGCACATGTCCCAGCATACACTCTGGGTCTGCTCTGCCTGGGGGAACCAAAGCAGATAGAGAAACACTCCATTACTGATGACAATGATTTTTTGATGATGATTTATTTGCCATTTGTACAAGCGCCAACACAGGTACACAGGAACCCCTTGATCATGTAACATGTTGCTCTCCTGCGAGAGGTAAGAGTACAGCTAGAGCAGTTTTTAGGATTAAGAGCCTTTCTAAATGGCCCAAGAGTGACATGATTACCCAGTCATGGGATTTGAACTAGTAACCTTCTGGACACAGACAAGATCCCACTATAAACTTATTGTCCTTGGAATGAGAACAAAGTTTCACCTGGATGACGGTCATCAAACGGATCAGGGTCAGCCTTGTGGTACTCCTCAGTCTCTCGTTCAATCAGTTCTGAAATTCTAATACATCATGTAAAACAGGAAAAATGGTAGGATGAAAAAAAAAAAAAATCAATGTTTTATAAGACTATTTTAAACATCCATCAATCCATCTACATTGCACATCCGCATATCCAGTACAGGGCTGTGGAGAGCCAGGAGCCAGTCACAGGAAGCCAGGGACATGAGTCAGGGGACACCTTGGCTGGGATGCCAGTGAAGCATGGGGTGTTTTTTATGTAACATGATGGGGATGAAATATAAGAAATATGTGGAACAGCCTGGGGGCCATACAGGCTGACTGGGAACTGCAGTTTTACTTTTAAGAAAGCATGAAACTGAAACCTACACCTGCATTGGGAAGCAGTGGCTGCAATGTGACCACACCCCACACATAAAGGCCACACCCATAAAGAGCCAGACCACACCCCACATATAGGCCACACCCATATTCAGGGCAAGGCCACACCCATATACAGGGCCAGGCCACACCCCACATATAGGCCACACCCATATTCAGGGCCAGGCCACACCCATATATAGGGAAAGGCCACACCCATATATAGGGAAAGGCCACACCCCACATATTGGTCACACCCCTACACATAGAAACCACACCCATCCCATCATGTTGCGTACTGACTTGGCGAGGATGGACACCAGCTCCGGGGTGCTGCCCTGCTGCTGTCGCTCCCACTGCTCCAGCAAGGAGGAGAGCTCTGCCTTGGAGTCCACGCTCGGGGACGGGGAAGCCATGGCGCAGCCTGCGAAGGGAAACGGGGCAGCAAGAGCGCGAGGAAGCGTTACGCCTAAGGCCACTATTCATCATCTGCAGTTAATGGACGTCATGGTTTAATGCTGCTGTAGGAAGCTTGAGTTCAGGCTCTGCCTTGAGAGCCATGTACTCAAAACTCATGGCGCATGAAGGGATTGCGGACGGACATGCCTCATTACCCTGAACTAACCAGGACTTCCTCCCCCCAAGAGCACTCATAACATCACTCCTTAAAGTCTCGTCCTCTGGGGGGAATAGATCCATGTGTCTCTAAAGGTACAAACACCTAGCAGGCAACTTGTTTTCCAACAGGCTTTATTTTTTGGAAATACATTTATGTTAAAATAATTTGAACAACACTAGCAAGCATCCACAGTATTTTAGAAGTACAACAGCTCACAGGATAAACATCTCGCAAAGGATTTCTCCTCTTCATGCTACACCTGCTCACGTTCAGCCTAATTATAGCCTCAGCCCTGTTGCCAAAAAAGAACTAATAGCCTAAAGGGGAGCAATTAATTCCTATGTTCAATCGGCTGGCAACAACTTAAACTGGATATCTGCATTATTAAGAGGTGAAAATGGACATATATTTTATCCAGTTCTGTAAATATGTTTACATGCAAGAGGTAAAACTTTGAACTTTTAAATGTCACGATTTCCCAAAGGTCAGCGTGTACAAGATAAAATAAAAACTTAATTCTTAATAACTAATAAAATCATGCTTTGCAAAACAAATGTCACCACAAATAAAAGTTTATTACAACAATTATGAGCTTAAAATGTTATAACTAACAGCTGGCTTTTCGTAAAGGACAAGTTAAATTGTGCCCTTATGTATACACCCTCCCGGTGAAATTCAAACTGACAAATCAAGTTCAAGGTCCGGAACCATAGTATTATCAAATATATTTTAAAAGACTACCGCATTATTAAAACAATATTATTTTATTAAGAAAAGGTCCCAAAATCCTTCACAAAAAAAAATCAAAATATGTGAACTAGATAAATTCAACGTTACAAGCAAAAGTGAAACAAAAACTAAACATTTACTATCGGGAAATGTATTCTGAAGCCGAAATGTAGAAGATACACACCCATCGACGTTATATTCGGGTTTATCCAATTCAAGGTCGCGAGTTAATCATTAAAATAGCATTCAGCTTGCAAATACATGATACACTGATAAACAAGCAACAATAATTATTGCAAGAAAAGGTCATTTTACACGCGGACCGTTAATATGCCGATTCCATGACTGCAGCTCGATTAGTCTATGAAGGGTTAACAAGCCTGTCAGTTCCGCAGGCGCTCACATGTGCGCTTTTGATAGAGAGATGCAGAGGGAAAAGAAGCATTTAGAAAAGGACAGCCGGTCGGCACGTCGTTTTCTCTGAAAGTTACACTGTTGTGCACGACGAAGTGGACACGGACTTGGAGACCCCTGGATGTCACGCTTCCTATAGCGGACCGCTGTGGAGCTTTCACACCGGCAGCGCAGTTCAATTGCATTTGAGCAAAGGGCTCTCAGTACACTACAGATCAAAAGTCATTGGATCTGTTAAAAAAAAAAAAAAAGGTAAAGGATTTTTATGTGTAACTGCAGGATCTGTGCGAATTATGCAATGTGTGTCATATTTCAGGCGCTGATTTTAATTCGTCTCACGTGTATGGAAATACAGGGGGTTCCTAGCTTGTCAGCTACCGGCAAATAAACGATTAGGTTACAGTCCTCTGCTTTTAGTTGCCGACCTCTCATGATAATAGGACCGTGCACCGGTACTCATGAAATGTCAATATCCAGCTACAGGCGACCCTCCAGCAAATGACCAACCCATAGTTTATTGCAAACGTGAACTCTGCCATTCAAGTGAGGGGCTTCTTACCGAATCACTTTCACCCGCATGTCTTACCTCGCAATACTTCTCAGTTTTTCTTCTCACAGTCTTGCAGCCGACTCTGACTACTTTATAAGTATCACTGAAAAGTTAATATATATCTTTGTACTGCGGTTCGTTACTCCACCACCTTCGTAAAACCACAAGGCTCGATTAACCCATGTACCTAGGTTTATTATGGCGACCACGTTGAATACGTCACAACCGGCGACTACAGTCTACTCTTGATGACGACTGCAATGGTTTCCTGGGTAAGAGAGTTTCAAACATTCTCTGAGCGCAAGTCCATGGTCATTCTTGTGTTTTACAGTGATTACAGTAATATAAACCCAAGCACAGCTGAAAAAATATGTGAAGCGAAGTATACGATATATTTAAATTTATGCTTATTAGTCACAACCGAAGTAAATGAGCTAATGCACGGAGAAACAAAGACATTGCCTTAGCCCTCCAGTGTTTTGTGCCATGAAAGTATTTGTGGTAAAAAAAGAAAACAACTTTCTGTTTTACTGTCACACTGAAATCTCGAGTCATCAGATATCGGGCATAACTACTAAGAGCACAGAGCTGTGTTCAAAGAAGATATTACTGTTATATTCTGGTATATACAATCACACCAAGAGACCTTATCTAATTCTGAGTACCACTGCCCACAGTACATTTTATTGAATTGCCATTAGTTTTGTAAGCACTAAGCAGGGGTGGACAGTAACGAAGTACAATTACTCAGTTTGAAACATAGCTTTGAAGTCAGCGGACGAATTTTCGAAAATGCGGTAAGTCATATTGCATTAGTCACAGGAAAATAACCAGTCACAGTAAACTATTCCTGTGCTGTCAGTCTACTTGCTGTTGGGCAGTTATAAAGCCAGAGGTGTGTGACTGAGTTGGTTGTTGTATTTAGTTTCTTATTTTATGAGGAAGTTGCATCCACAGGAATTCCACTGTCTGCCTTATGCATGCATGAGCATGCATGTGCACACACACCACCAGAGTTGTGTAAGAGCACCACCATCCTGCAGGTTGTGTGGGGGTGGAGTGAGGTGATCTTAAATTAAAAAATGAAAATGACAATTGCCATCCTTTTGTCAGTTCAATTATGTTTCTATTGAAATTGCAACATACTCCGCAAGCATTTTATTCTACAGGTTCTACAAGCAAGTCAGGGCATTTCAGAGTAATTAGGTTCTGTAAATGGATTGCGGTAACAATACAATGCATTGTCATTAAAAAGAAAATGTGAATACTTAAGTATTTTAAAAATCAACTACTGCAGTACTTTAATTCAATTTAAAATTTGACAGAACAATTTTCACTTGTATTGGAGTAATATTTGACCAGGCATATCTATACTTTGACTCAAGTAATGGGTTTGTGTACCACCTCTGCTTGTAAGTAATAAAATATACATGTTCTAGGTTAAAGTTGGCTTCATTATGGAGCATCATAAAAGTTCATATATGTATGTTCACTGTCATCCATTGTACACCAATTCATCAATAAAATGTAAATGAAAATCTAACTCATATTATTTATTATTTTATGTAAAAAATATTTATTGTTGAAAAACACCTATACTAAATATGTCATTCAGACAGGTACAATGGGCAGTTCAGTTTATTAGTGTTGACATAGAATCTGACGGTATCCAAAAATGGTATGCATACTCAGAAATGTTAATTAAATATAGTAAATATGATGCGCCTACTTATTGCGTTGATACTGTATCGCTCATGCAGTTTGAAGCCCTTATACTTTAACAGCACCAGCTCACAGTAGTATAATTCAAGTTTACATGTTTTTTTTTTAATTCTAGTGTAACAAAATAAAAACATTTGTTCAAAACCACCTCAGTTAAATTTTGTTAAAAAAAAAAAAAAAAAAAAAAAATGAACATCACAAGCAATTGTATAATTAACACTCCCTCCGTTAAAATAAAAAATTGTCATGTTCAAAAAACGATATTGTTAGAATAAGGCTTAAACACCCACAAATATACATTTATATATCAAGTGCTTAATGACACCTCCATAAAATGTTTTGATTTCTGATTATGAGTAAATATGTGCATCACACATAAATGCCCTTGAAATGCCATCTCAGCCCATTTTCACTTTACCCAGAGTACTCAGTTTAAACTCAGAAGCAGCTGTTACGAAATAGAACTATACTGTTCACTAAACAGGGACACAGACATATTTACCAAGCAAGTCTAAGATCACGTGACCCATATTCGTCATCATTTACATTAGCTTCCTTGAAGGTGGCCTGGAGTGGAACTGCATTCAGTACTGCATGGATATACTTGTTCGCATTAAAAACTGGCCAGTTGAGCTAGCGTAGTTTTTGAAAATACTCTAGGGCATCAATAAATAACTTTATATGGGAAAAACTATGTTTTACCTTTTCCATATCTGTAAATAGTTTCTAGTATATTCTACCACAGATGTTCATATCTTCTTAAATGTATTGCCTCTGTCTAAATGAATGCGCTACACGAATTCTAATCTAAAAACATTTATAATCTATTTATGTTTTTGTCTTTTACATTAAATTTTTATTTAACATGTAAATACAGGGGAAGATTATGTATTTTGTACTTCACATTGAAAACAATGTACATGGTTAATTACCTGTAGGCGAATCAAAACCGTTTACTCTCACTTTCCGGTACGGAGAACAAACATTTTTCATAGATACCGCAGCACCTGTCAACAATTTGAATCTAAAGTTTCTGTATTAAACGTTGCTAAAGGGGATGAACGTATCTTTAATTATTAACTTTTTCGATGGCTTAACCTTCAGACATTCCCGATTCTAAATAGGCCTATCTGAAACCTCAGACATATAAAAAACACACAACTCTTGCCTATGGCAAGAATAACCGCGCTGTTACAGTAGTGCTTTGTAATTTATTGCAGCATGAGACGCTTTGTCAAAGCGTAGCCTACATTTTTTACGTTCAATGAGAAAACGCAATTTTTTATACATACAAATTCGCTTAAAGCTCTTCATTGACAGAAGACATTGATCTCCGCAAGGGGAAATCAACATCCTAGGATTAAGCAAGCGCTGAATATAAAGGGATTCCCTTTATGCTGAATGCTGAGGTTAGAGAAGGTTTCCAGCCATTTGAAGAGGATGGTTTGTATAAAAAGCATGTAGTCAAATCACTCAAACATGTCGGGTGTTGTGCAAAAAGAATCAGTTAAAATGTATCCCAGCGTTTCAGTGCGGCGTCACGGTGAGGGCTGCGGGGGGTTCTGCCGTCGCACTCTGGCCTTTTTACCGTCCTGCTTCCACTTCAGATTGCGGAGCTTCCGGCGCTTCTCACGGTACCACATCTGTTCGCAGTACTCGTCCGCGCTCATGCCCATGAGGTGCCAGTCCTTGTAGCTCTTGGTGATCTGGTGTCCGTGCGAGACATGGATCCCGGCGCGGTTTCCCGGCGCATCTGCATCATCAGCGCCGGCCACCGGCTCCCCAAGCCTCTCTGCGGCCGAAACGCTGCCAGCCACGACTTGCTGCTGGGATACGACGTGCAGGTTGTAGCGGGCCAGCGTGCTGGTGAAGGAGTGTTCCTGGGCTAGGCAGGTGTAGAGGCCCGAGTCTCCCGGCTCTAAGCGCTGAAGGAGGACGCCGCGTTTCATGTGCACGACGCGCTCATCGCTCTGCAGAAGCTGCAAAAAGGACCAAATAAGGCTGTGGAATCTTCTCTGGTTTTTGCTGTCATTCCAGCTTTTTTCAAGCCATGCTTCATTTCTAATTCTAATAATCACAGGGTTGCTTTGGTTAACTGACTGGCGTGAAATTTTCAATTCGAGACAAGTCTGCACACACATTTATACATGCACGTAACACTTATATTACCTTGCAAATAGTCTAGTTTGCAAAGTACCTCAACGTTTTTGATCTAGCTTATTTCAGGTTTATAATGAAATAATGTAGATTTGCCGTCAGATTTCTTACGTGAGCATCAGAAAACGCGAGTGTCACGCCAGATGCGTGAGATTTGGCAACCCTGTAACCAGCTTATTACCGTGCTCTTGATTAGTGGCCGTAACCATGTACCTATAGCTAGTGGGTTAAAACTATAACGTGGTTTGGCTGGAGAGACAGCTGAACCCTTTTCTGGGAATAGGGCAGTACCGCATTGGATTTGGTTTATGTTTATATTTCCTCAAAGCAAAATAAGAAAAAAATTTATTCAATAAAACTGGACATTTTATTGGGGATAAATTTTAATTAGCCACACACGTAACCGCAAACTTATGTTTTTTTCCCCCACTTTACTGCATTCTGTGGGATAAGAACCATTATACTGGTTGAAAAATAACCGTTTGTTTATTTTTATGGGAAATATTACAGCCAACCATCGTCTGTAGCTGCTTTTCCAGTACAGGGTTGTGGTGAACCTGGAGATTGTCCCAAGGAGCATGGAACATGAAGAAGGCCATTCCATCGCAAGGATTATTACGATTTTACCTATCTTTATGTGGCACCCTTGCCAAGGCACCGTAGGACGTGATTGTGCGTTCAATAAACGTGTTACCTTAATTTGTTTTGTGTTTTTCACACAAAATGAAAGCATACCATTGGATTCATTTGTTATTCTTTAAAAAAATAACATTACGGTACATAATTATATATAATTATATAATTTCACCCGATTGTTCGCTAATCCCGGTTTCTGTACAATGCAATTATTACTGTACTGGGTACTTACATCCCTGCTGGTTTGGGCTGAAGGAAACTGTACCCTCCACCTGATCGTTGTCTGCTGGGACCTCGGCACGCACTCCAAGAAGGTGGCGTTACCCTCCACCCCATAGATGACCTTTTCCTCCACCACCCCTCGACCTGTAAAAAACGGTGCCGCGCAACTGTACAATTCGGCGTATCGTTCATTCTCAACACTAGAGGGAGCAATGCACCCGAGTAAATTTGTTCAAGCCCGAGGAAGAGACGGCTCTTTACCGTCTCCCAAGTCGTGACACTGACTCAGCGGGTCCCCGTGCCTGACGTCCTGTCGACGAGCACGTCTAGAAATGAAAAGGAGACTTTAAGTGTCATGTTACGTGTGAAGGTTTATTTCTTGAGATAAAACGCATCAGTGAAGACAGGAACAAAGAGTTGCCAGATTACTAGGCAAAGAGAATAAAAGATCAAAACACAGGATAGGAGCAGCCTGTCACTGGCTGTTTCATGTATTTTTTTATTTGCAAAATTCACAGTGCCAAATAAAATGAGAAACATGCTTGACATCATAGCCAATTTTTTTTTTTTTTCTTCAGTACAACAACTCCCAGAATCCATCTATAACTTTGATGTGATGTCTTTATGGGCCAGCAGGATGATTACCAACAGGAACTATTAACATTTGTGCTGTCGACTCAGATCCCTGCTGTGGTGGATTTTGAAATAATTAACAATAAAAATAACAGTATGTATCTTTGGGAGGGAAACTTGCCTCTTGTTGCTCGGGAAGTAGCTGCTGCAGGTGGCTCCGTCCCAAGCGCAGTAGGGGTCTCTGGCCAGGCAGCAGTCAGCACAGGCCTGGCCATAGAGCTGGCAGCGCTGCAGGGGTAGCTGGACCACGCCCACATCACTGCTCACGTACAGGAGCTGCTGCTCATGCGGAGGGGAGATTGAGCCAATCATGATCCAGTTTATAGCCATCATATTCTCTGTCAGTCTCTGGTTGGTTAATTCGTGCATGTTGGCGACAAGATGTGTGAGCGTCTTTCTGGCTTGTCATTGGAGCTCATTTTCAGCTCATTCTGGCATAAATAGGGCTTCCTGTATCTGTTGCAGTGAAACTAAATATCATGCACGGGAAAACATACCCTTTTAGTTGACAGCTCCATGTTCAGGATCGGTGTGGGCTTCTGTTAGGGGCGAGAATGCCAGAAAGAATGACACAGAGGAGAAAGTTAACAAAATATAAGTTAAGATTTGTCCTGTTCATATGCTTTGGTACCCCAGGGACATAACAGCTAAAATATGTCAGCTTCGAGTGTCTGGCTTCTCCAGAGTAACTGCTTTGTGGATTCCTGCCAAGTCCTGGGGCCTCACTGTGAGTTCCCCTGATAATTTAGGCTAACCTCTGTCCTTCCCACAGGAAAAAGTAATTAAATACCCAAAGTTCCTTCACCTCTGAGCATGCTCTCGTAAGACTTCACAGACCCCTCCCCTGTTTTCCTTTGCTGAGACCCATCTGATGTTGCATTTGTCTTGTTCGGTACAGCTATGACATCCCCTTTGTTTGGTGTTTGTTTGAATTTTTTTTTTTTTTTTTGTGTGTGGTTTTTTGCTCAAAAAATAAACCAACTGCTGTTTTTCTTCATTTCTCCCTTCCTTTGGGCTCCCAGTTTATTCACCTATTTGGAAAACTTTGAAAATGTCCAGCAGATCAGTAGATCTTTCACCCCGGGCTATTTTTCAATGCAATACTCATTTTCCACAGAAAGCAACGACAACCAACGCTAGGGGCATAAGATTTCATTGAGGGGAAATTGGACATAGTCATATGCTGAGCTCATGAAAGTCACCTACAGGAAACAAAGTCAGCTCCTCCAGGACAACCTCCTCCGTCTCCCAGTTCTCCTTCAAGATGGAAATCACCTTCAGAAGCTTGCTGTTGTCTGCAGAGTAAAGGAGTCACCTGTTAATGGACACCTGTCTCCAGATGGAGAGCCTTCAGTGTCTATACAGCAACTGAAGGAAACTCAGTGTAATATTTAATTTGGGAAAAATTACTGGCTTTTAAAGCTTCTCATCACTAATTCTGCAGCCTGCCTCAAGCCGAATGGTATAACATTTAAGGCCAAAAGTAAGGATTTCCTATTAATCTCATTGTTCTGTAGTATGGTATCAAACTCATATTCCAGGTTTTATTGTTTTATGTGTGTGGAATAATGATTGTCTTGCTTCTTTCAAACTATACTGCCAACAAGACAATAATATCAACAATGAATAACAATACATAAGACCACTAGATAAGCTCACGAGACACTCTCTGTGATACAGGCGGCCGCTGTAGCTAAAGTGCACCACACATTTGACCCTGAATGTGTCTGAGATAGTTTGCTAAGGGCAGGAGCACTTC
Source organism: Hippopotamyrus pictus (assembly GCA_026781145.1). NCBI lineage: Eukaryota > Metazoa > Chordata > Actinopteri > Osteoglossiformes > Mormyridae > Hippopotamyrus > Hippopotamyrus pictus. Next base: position 3,508,031 of record JAODLC010000133.1, on the reverse strand, counting down.
AGGGACGCCTTGGGGGCAGATGAGCAGCAGTTCGGAGAAGCCACAAAGCCAGGTGGACGGCAGGACAATGAAGCACAGAGAACACTAACAAGCACATCAGGCCGGCAAAGCATAGGGAATGCTAACACGCATAGCACACAGGCTAATGGACACGCTCCATAATATCAGGGTGGTCCCAAGGAGTCCTAGCCAAGCCAGGCATGGGAACTGCCCTGCGTCTAAATATGGCTGCTTGCCCTACAGTGACCCCCAAGAGGCTGATAGTGCTGTCATCATTGTGTACACGCCAAATGACTTGTTTACGCCTTTGGCAATAATTCAATATTCCCAACCAAAAGCAAATGCCCAGTATCTGAGCAACGTCAGAGGTATAAAATAATCGTTCTTCTCAAATGTTCTGCAATAATGACGATACAATAATGCAATAACAAATAGAAGTTCATTAATCCTAGGCTTTTAACAAAAACCAATTCCACAAACAATATGAGGTAATGGTTAACCGGAGGTGTTGGGTTTTAACCCTTCAGATCATTAATAGCTGTGAAGTATGACAGCCACCTAAATGAAATGAACCCTTCTCTTTTTAACACACGGATGAAAAATAGGCTTCGGCTATCAACCTGAAGGGCCTTTGAACTGGGGTCAGTGTCCTGAGGTTAAATATCCTCCCTCATTAATCAACTTTGTCACGTTCTGCCGAATTCCACAGACCGGCAGGTTTCATTCAGTCATGTTAGCTGACCTGCAAGTGCACTACTTTCTGAGAACATGTGCAGGTAATGCCATAATACCCATATGAACAGTCTTTTTGGTGACACTTTCTATGAATGCCATGTCAATAAGAATCTATGAACACATTCGTAACACATTATAATGCATTAAAAAGCATTAAAGTGTAAAGCACTAAAAACATGGCTATAAATATTTATGAAAAGTAAAACACATTATAGCCATATTTATTATGCAATATGAATGCTTTATAAAGCTCTCATCTAAAATGCACTGTAGATACCTTCATAATGCAGTACAAAATATTCTTAATTCTTATACAGAGCATTATAATGCATTATGAAGGTAGTGTATCAATGATGCATAATAGATGACAGCTTCAAGTAAAATGTTACTGTACCTTCTATTTTTTCTGGGCCATATTTATACATTATATAATTATAAGGATTCCCATTTTTATCTATCGGCAGTGTAACATTTGTTGCCACGTTATCGGGTGTAGCATAATCGATTTAACTGTATTCTCGTCACCTACCTGTGCCCAGGTAAAGTACGTCGTACTGGCCATCCTCTGCATCAACCCTGTCTACCACTATTTTCCGCAGCCTGTAGGGGGCGCTCACTCTCATAAACACGGGTCTTCTGTTGATGGGCAGCACAGGTTCCCACATGAGCTGGTGTCCTCTCATGAAGCTGACCACATCGTCCGGGTAGTCGCGGGTGGATTTGTGGAGTGGGTCGTAGGTTTCACTAGGACACTATTAGAATCAGAATTCACTTTATTAGCCAGCTACACCTAAATGTATTAAGACATTTTTTTGGCAGTATTAGGATGCAAGGTAACATGCTGACATTAGTGCAGGGAACCAGCAGTGTAATCATTAATCAGAATATGAGGTTTCTAGTTCAGCTCACTGGGGAGACCCTGCTGTCGTGCATACGAGAAAAGGCACTTATCCCGATTTGCTCCAGTGAAACATCCAGCTGTATAAATGGGCAAATCCAGCCGGAAAAATTGAACGTTGCTTCGGATGAAAGTTTCAGAGAGGCTGATGAATGTAAATTCATTCACGCTAAACCAACGCCCTACTGCACTTGGTAGCTTAGCAGCAAGGCTCTCAAATTGGGAGAAAAGGTTAAGCGAAAGCACCTTATTGGACATCAGCAACCAATTAACTGTACTCCATTGAAACCGAGTACAGCTGTAAAGCTGTTTTATAAGTTGATTTGTGTTGTCATATTTGTTACATAACGCTTTATCGCCGACATAAATTTTGTTGGAGCTATACAAATCAACAAAAATAGAATTAATAAGGAATGCCACATTAATGATGCATGATGCAAAAATTCTTTGTGAAGGTCATTATTTTTCGCATTCATCAGTGAGTTTGGCCAGAAGCTACAAGCTAATGCTAAACATTCAACCGAATGCTGTAACCATTTGTTAAGAAAGCAAAACTGAACAATTAGCACACCTCGTACACCTCTCTAACCACCGCTGTATTCCTTAACACATTTATGATTCTCCTGAAGGGTATAGTGGTGCACTGTGACCATTAGTGAGTTTGAGTTTTGTTTCATCACCCGTGTATCACAGTATCACACAGATGCCTCTCTGGCAGATGTGGACAGTTCAGGTTCAGAAAATAAAAATCCAGACCAAGATTTTGTTTCAACCAAACTTTTGAGCATAAAGAATCACAGTCACAGAATACTCAATTGGTTAGTTGAAACGAAATCTTGGTTTGGAGTTTTTACTTTGTGGACTTGAACTATCCACCTTTGTCCCCTGGTACCCTCTGAAAACAGAGCCCTCCTTGCAGGGCATACCCACCGTTCCGGGCCGTGGGTATGGCACCCGCTCCTTGTATTCCACCCAGCGGTAATTGGGCCCTTCCTTGTGGGAGAAGGACCCGCTGAAGGCAGCCCGGATGGACGCCATGGAGTAGACACAGACGGCCGAGCCCCTGAACACAGAGCTTTGGACGAGAGAGGAGGAGAGACATTGGGGGAGGAAAAGGTACTGGTGCTGGTGGTGGGGGCAACTGGAATAACAGAACATGGCGGAGCACTCCACAGAGACCTTTAGGGTCAGGGTTCATGGGCGTGACAGCGCACATAGGAGAGTAATGGGTCTGTTATGTCGGAAAAAAATGGGAAACTCTCTGACACCCTTTTGTTTTTAAAGGGTAGCTGAACAGTCATTTGTAGGACTCACACAGATACATCAAACACATTTTACAAGAAGCAACAAACGTATGCTTACCTCATAAACAAAAAAAAACAGCTTTTATGGGTAAAAATAAATCACTGCCTCCATTATTTTCAGTTGTACCTTACTGTATTCTATTAGTAGGACATAAAACACCCTAATAATTGCTGAAAAGACTGCAGTTCTGCAATGCTGCTGTCATTTTCCTCATTTGACGACTACCTTTTTTTAAGTGCTTGAAAAGCACATTTACTAACTGAGACACTGTACTGAAGAGCCCCCGTTTACCTGGAAGTGGTGAAGACTCCGTAGATGACTGGGTTCTGGGAGTCTTTTGTTTCTAGAACAAAGATGTCCTCTGAAAGCACACCAGAAAAAAAAAGATTACAGTGAATGAAGGGCTTAACACTCCCTGACCGAGCCAAATATGGGAGGGAGGAGATTTTTAGTGTAACTGGCTGCAGGAGAAGGGAGAAGATGAGCATGTCAGCTCACGTTTCCTAGCAGGATAGACATCAGAGCCAATATAAACGTCCAGCAGCCGAGCAGCATTTAACTGCGGCCTACCCAGCTCATCAAAGTGCGTGTCCAAGCCCTCCGGCCCTGGCACCGAACACACCAGCCTGGCCTTCAGGAAGGTAGTCCAGCGATTAATCAGGCTTCTCTTCCCCCCGATGTCATTCTGGAGTGGGGCAAAGTTAAGGTAGATATCACTTCAGTCATCCCTTGACACGTCTTGCTGCAGTTTCGCTCCCAAAAACAAACACTCGCTCTCTCGCAGAGGTGGAAATTTCAGGTCCAGAAAGTACAAATCCAGACCGTGATTTAGTTTCAACCAACCAGTTGAGCATA
>JAODLC010000133.1:3476416-3504138 GCA_026781145.1 Hippopotamyrus pictus | reverse complement strand
TACCCCCCCCCCCCCCCCCCCCCACACACACACACACACACACAGATTAGGTATCAATATCTTTGTGAGGACTCTGCATTCATTTATTCATTTTTATGGGGAAAACTCTAATCCCAACATGACAAACTTAATCCCTACCCAGCCCTACCCTTAACCATAAGTAACCAAACAAGATACAAGACTTCTGGCATTTTTACCTTTTTTGATTGCACTCACAAATCTTTGTGGGGACCTGAAAAATGGCCCCTATAATGCCAAAACATCAGGTTTTTATTACATTGCAACATAATATAAACCTCATCCACACACACACATACACACACACACACACTGGCAAAGCTGTTAGAATACTACTATACTGTTTTGTGGAGGAGGGGAGGGTGTTAAATTTAAAAAAGAAAATGAAAACAACAGCGGCTGTCCTTTTGTCAATTCAATTGTGTTTCTATAGTGTTTGTATCACATTCCAGAAACTTTTAATTCTACAGGTTCCATAAGGTTCCATTCAGTAGGTTGTTTCAGGTTCTATAAATGTATTGTGGCAACAATACAACAATGCATTAACATAAAAAAAATGTACCTTTGAATACTTAAGTTGTTTTAAAATAAATTACTCCAGTACTTTATCTCAAATAAAAACTGACTGAACAAATTTCACTTGTATTGGGGCAGTATTTGACCAGAAGTATCTATACAGCTTGTCGTTGACTTACGTCCGCTATCGCTTTCGTCTGTCCGGTCGTCAGTCATTCTGGTTGTAAGTCAGCTTTATGCAAAAATTATCATATGTATAGTACACTATAATAAAACTGTATAATCTTGAAGTCATATTCTTTGGTGTTTTTAACCTTCTTATCGCTGTTTTCTTAGTTCATTATTCTTGTACCTGTGGCCGCTGCGAATAGTAGCCTGAGCGTGAGATGAGCGAGTGGGCGTCACTCGCAGATGCTCGCGCCGCCGGCAGCTGAGGCGGAAATTGTCATACACTCGCCCGGCCAGACGGGGCGCAGTCGTCGCCACGTATCTGCGGTTTCAGAGCAGTCGTAAAGTCGATCAGTCGTATGTCGCATCGGTCGCAAGTCGAAGATGACCAATACTTTGATCCAAGTAACGGAATCGTGTACTTTCTCCACCACTGGTCACTTTTCCACCTCGGTCACCTCCCACCAGCTACTTACCTCCTCTCACCTTTGTCTCATCTTCAACTTGCTCTCCACCTACGGCATGCCACTCTCGATGCCTGGTAACCAAGGCTGACCTTGCATCTGGCCCATGCAGCACTGTACGCATCGTGAACGTGTGACAAGCACATGTGTCTCTCCTAGCCGGCACTCGCACGCTCGCCGCACATCATAGGAAAGAGTCTCCCCCTGGGTTTGTTGTGATGATTCACACTTTGCAAGCAGCAGAGGTGTGAATGCGTGGTTTAAAAGAACTCCATGGGGTAACTGTGATAGAGGCATATGAGGTGCTAGCAGGGGGCCGAAGGGCAAGGTTAGGGTCTGCCCAACCCCCTGCGCGTATTTCAATTGTAAACTCTGTAAGTTTCAAGCAAGCCTTACACATCATTTATAGAACTGACACAGCCTGGTTTAAATTGAACTGTAAGGCAGCATTACCTTGCTGCGAATTCGTGGTCATTAATTTTGCCAGATGTATGCAATCCAGTAAATTATTCGAACAGGATGAAGTTGCGGTCTTCGAGGACCACCCGACATGGCAGGTCTTTGATCCTGCAGAGCTCTCAACTAACCTTTTCGCTTTCATTGAGCTGCCTAGTGAAAGGATTGTGCAACGCAGTTTTACACCTCAAATGAAGCGAGTTAGCTGGTGGCTCACTATCATTTTCATTTGCACTGAATGAAGTTTGTTCGTTGTCATTCAGAATATGTCAGGCAACACTTTTCCTAAAGCAATGTTTTTAGTAATTTATAAAAACATTCAAAATGCATCATAATGAATTCATAAAGCATTATGAGCATGGCTATAAATATTTATCAAAAGGCATAACATCTATAATACACATTACTTAACGTTATCCTTTATGATGCAATACAAAGCATCCTCAATGTTTATACCTACAGTAATGCACTATCAAGGTAACTATAGTGCATTATCTTCATAAAGCATTCATAATGCATAATACACATGGCTATAATGTGTTATGCCTTTTGATAAATATTTATAGGCATGTTTATGAATGCATTACTATTTGTTATAAATGTTTATAAATTACTAAAATCATAGCCTTAAGTAAAGTGTTACAAAATATTACAGATGCAGTTCTCCTACTTAAATATCCCCCTGTTCGGTGAACTAATTGTGAAATATATTAATAGCAGTTAATATTGTTACAATATTCTATGTCTCTCCCTGTTAAAGTCACATTAGACTACTAGGCCCACAGAATAGTAAATCCTTGATGGGGATGCTGATCTAATATCAGAATGTAAAAAGCATACTAAGCATCATGATGCAACATCCTGTTTGTTAATTTTATATTATTTTATATTAGTACTTTTTGACCCAGTGCTTTTATTTCCTTAAATTATATGCACCTTTCCTCTCTTACTTCATCAATATGCTGTCTGCCAAGTCCTGCCTATACAGACTTTAATTATGCAATACTCTAAAAAAGGGGAGAGTGAATGGGTCAATACTGTAAAAATGAGGAGAGTGAAAGGGTCAATACTCTAAAAAAGGGAGAGTGAATGGGTCAATATTCTGAAAAAGGGGAGAGTGAATGGGCCAATACTCTAAAAAGGGGTGAATGAATGGTCATTACTCTAAAAAGGGGAGAGTGAATTGGCCAATACTCTAAAAAAGGGAGAGTGAATGGGTCAATACTCTAAAAATGGGGAGAGTGAATAGTTCAATACTCTAAAAAAGGGAGAGTGAATGGGTCAATACTCTAAAAAAGGGTGTGAATGGGTCAATACTCTAAAAAAGGGAAGAGTGAATAGTTCAATACTCTAAAAAAGGGAGAGCGAATGGGTTAATACTCTAAAAAAGGGGAGAGTGAATGGGTCAATTTTTCTTCATTCTGTTGTTATCATCAGGCAACTCAAAATCCGTAAGACAGATGACGTGGAAATCACTCAAGTGATACACACAGCAAAGGCAGAACAAATCTCACGATGAGACATATGATTTTCAAGGGACGGGGTGGCAATTATAGACAGTGCCATTTAAGGGGGGGGGGGGAGGGCAGCAGTTTGAAAAAATCTGACACCACACAAAGTTTTAATGTGACATAGTCTGGTCTAATGTTAAATAACGTTAAATAGTCTAACATATTAGAAGTTTTTATTTATTTGTTTTAGGACAAACGCCTTAAAAATAAATGTAAAATAAAATAAAAGACGGTGTCCTTGGTGGGCACCTGGACTGTCACCCAGTCAACCATGTCAGTGGGCCCCCCGATTCTAGTTTGTGGGCTATGCAGGCTACCTGTCTACCTGTGCACAAGATGGGGAGGGGGACGGGATGATCTCCCCACTGGAAGCCCGAGGTAGGGGGGGGCGGGGGAGTCTATCAAATTGGCCAAGTGAGCCTCTAATTTTGTACAGTACTAATGCAATTAGTAAAATCAGCTATCACTGAGCATTTGTATAGTTACAAAATGACAGTTAGTGTCGGATGGTGATTTTTTTGGGGGGTGGGGGTGGATGGGATATAAACACATAATTTTTGTTGGGGAGGGGGTCTCTGAAGAGGGGATTTACTCTGGGTGACATACAAGCTAGATTCACAACTGTTGCTAGGTGTTATTTGGGTGTTGGGTCATGGTAAAATAACTCATTTAGGGTGCATGGTCCATGAATACTCCCATGACCCGCCCTGAACAAAGCTTAAAATTTGGCTTTTTGGTTAAAGAAACACATATGGAAAATTAAGTCAAATGCATTGATTTTATATGCTGACTTTATATGTTACACACAGACACATATCACACCGAAAAAACTTAGCTTCGCGAATATATATTTGAAACGTACTACCTGGATGGTAAATCTGTTCATGTTTTCATTCGTTACAGTGAGGCTGCATTCTATGCAAAATTTTTGAAGGGCGCTTCTGCGCGGGAATCCACGCGACGGGGAAAAGGGGAAAACCACGCGCTGATGAGACCCGTAGCCGCTTCCGGTATTTTAACCTTTTCCATGCCATGCACCTCTAACCGCCGTGCGCTTACTAAAATTCCAATGTACTTTTATTTAACGCTTGTACATTTTCAATAAAAAAAAAATAAATAACGACGTACCACAAAATGCCGTTTTTTTTTTTTTTTTTTTTTCGTTGGCTGGGATTTACAGTGTACCCGTATGCCTATTTCGTTTGTAAATATGGAAGGATTAAAAATTAAAGAATTTATGAATAATTAAGAATAAAATATTTAAATTTAACGTGCCACATTTACTGCAGGTTTTAATGTGATAAGTGTGATAAATTCCTTTAAAAATAACGCAACAAATCTCTGTACTATGGTATTGCGCAAGTCTTTCTTTGCATGGGAGGTGAACCATTATTACCCAATAGCTCTGCCTTTTCATTTGATACAATCGATATTTTTGATTCTTTCAAATATTTTGGGTACTTCAGATCATACTGACAAATTTGAAATGGATGAGGTAGTATATACTGCAGTACCTGGAAGCGAAACAGACTTTTACATAACATATAGGCCAAAAGAAAGCACTGAACGAAATTCATTATACTTCTCTGTACTTGGCGAATAAAAGATTCCGATTGTGATTGTTATACATGAATTTCTAAGAACGCATCTCGTAGATGTGCGTTCTGTTGTGCCGTATATTGTACTATTATGAATTACAAAAAAAAGAATACGAATTAACTGGAAATATTTCTTTTGGACATTGAATAATATACAGTATAGGCCTATTTTTAATTTTAGTCACATAACTTCATATATTTGAAATGAGGCTAACTAAAATCGAATTTTTATATTGCTCACTTAATTAGTTTAAATAAATTTCTCATTAGTGGAATGATTTAATAAACTAGGTATCTTGCTAATTGGAAACATTTATTAGAGAAAAGTATTCTGAAACCTTTTAAAATTTCTGAGAATGGTACAATTATAAGTGCTTTGTGAAAATCTGTTCAAATAAGTATTTAAAATTATACGACTTTATAATGGTGACTAGTATGTATCAGATACCGAATGGTTTTCTGAAATTAAGCTGAAACGGTTTTTAAAGACATTCTGAATTGGTTTGGCACCATGTTGACGACTAAATGTTCAATTTGTGTGTTTCGTTGATAAAAATCGGGAAGCTTTTAAAACCCTGGAAATGTCTGTAAAGTGGTCAAATGATCAGGCTGTCATCATAAAGGAAATGCTGGCAATTTAGTTTGTGCACAGTATACATATAGGCTATTTGTATACTTTTAATATATTCATGATTTAAAAAACTGAAAATGGACTGTGTAAAAACGCTTCGTTTTCATTAATATTTATCGCTGTAAAATGAGCATATTTATATTTAAAATTTAATATTAAATTTATAACCTGAAAAAAAAAACATTTCACCATTCTACGATTACAGGTTTACTAAAAATATAAATGCAATTGTGTTTTAAATTGAGAATATGATTATTAGCCACCGAGTCATGACACTTTCGAATTACTACTGGCATACTTTTGCTGTTATATTAAGTTCAGCTTTTCGGCTTTTGAACAAAGAATTGATTTTTGCAGTGCGACTAATATAAGCACAACAGTTGAGGAAGCATCAAATTTCATTATGTCACTGAAGACAGTTGTGGCTGATATGAAAAAATGAAATGTCACTGATTAATGCCACGCACCTTTATTGGGTTTACTATTTGACATGTGTTCAGGGTTTAAAAAAATTCACACTGGAAATAAAAAAAAAATATATATTTCACAGAATTATTTGTCGACACAACTGAAATTTAAGCAACGAATCCTTGAATAATATAACAAAATAAAGTGGAAATTAATGAAGATCTTCACTAATAAAACCGATGAAAGTTCAACACAGAAGTTTAGAACAGAATTCCATTCGCGGTTTCACATTCCTTGAGGGGGAGCCGATGCTGTCCCCTTTGCTAATGGCCAGCATCACTACACTGATATGTGCAGATCAATAAGTGCTGACCTGCTTTGGTGAGCTCCGTCTCTAAGGCCATCTGTACGGTCCATGTGTTTACCTAGCAGTTCTCTGACAGGAAGTACCTTCTCAGGTGTGCTAGCTCTGCAGAGAAAGCATCACTCCTGCTCTTGAAGCTCTGCTGCGGGTCGAGGCTGTGATTGAGGAGCTCGCGGCCCTCGAGGGGTAGGTAGAAGGGCAGGTTGTAATAGATGGGGGGTAAGTGGAGGTTTGGGTTACCCCAGGGCAGGACCAGACTGCTGCATAGTGAGGGGTTGTTTAGGCTGGGCACAAACCGGCTCTGGGGCAGATGAGCGGAGGCTGAGAATAAGGGTGGGGCCTGGCAGGGTAGCACAGGAGAGACTTTGGAGCTGGACCGCGGTTCAGGAGCCTCTGGGTTTTCCTTGCTGGAGCACAGCTGATAGCTAGCAGTGCTGTCTGGTTCTTCCCCATCTGTCCTGCTGTAGGGATGCTGCGGGGTCTTCTCAAATGGCTGGAGACAAGCCCTCTTGCGTGAATGACTTTGAGGCTGGAGGTGGTACGGCTGGCCAGAGGAGCCTGACATGTACATGGAGTGACTTTGTGGGCTTTGGAAGTTCTGGCCCACGCTGCTGCTTGTGGACGCACCTGTCCAGGAGACCCTGGAGCCATGCAGCAGGTCTCCTAGATCTTGCGGGTCCCCCAAGAGTGAAGCTGGGTTAGTTCTGAATCCCCAGAGGCTGGACTTCAAAGCAGCAGGTGCAAGGTTATGCAAAGAAGCTTGGGCGGGCTGCCCGTCCTTGGCCACACCGAAGCGATACTGCAGCCAGAGCATCTCCGTCCTAAGCTTGGTGTTCTCCTCACTCAGAGCCAGCAGCTGGCCCTCCAGCATGAAATCGTTCAGCCGCCGCCTCTCGCGGGATCGCTTGGCCGCCTCGTTGTTCTTGCGTCGCTTGTCCCAGTAAGATGCATCCTTCTTCTCCTCGGGGGTCATCTGCCGCATGCGGCGTGCGCTCGGCGTGAGGCGACGCGCGCAGCCCTGCAGGCCCAGCAGCCGATGAGTCAGCGAGGAGCGCCTGGCGACGGACGCCAGCGGCCGCTGTCCCATCTCCTCTTCCTCGCTGCTCTGCAGAAAGGAGGAAGATGGACACCGGGACATATGTTGCCCTTCGCTGGTCCTTGGTGTGCACATTACGTAGAAGCAGTGACGCTAGCCAATGCTGGATCCTTTTACAAAGACAGACAAATGTTATATATGATTATATGGGGATTGTATGTTTGAAGTACAGGAAGAGCAAAAAAGCGGATAAACTGATATCATAGTTTTGTCGGTTTAAGGTGTTAACAAAAGAATGGAAGCATCACGTTAAGATGACTTTAACTTCAAAACAACTATAAATTATTATAAACACAGCTATAATGGCGAATCATAGCAGTATGCGTCAGATAACGTACCACGTGTCAAAGACGTCTGATAATTTGGAGTTTTGATAAAGCCAAAATTCCAAAGGGACAAAAGTCAGTGAATTGCAGGTGCAGCTGTTAAAAATACTACAATTATTTAACTAAAATCGCTTTGTTAACTAAAATTATTTAAAGTATCAAAATGAACAGTAAAAAAAAAAAAAAAAAAAAAAAAACATTGGTTGTGAGCTCAAGTTTACCGACAGGGCTAAGAAGACACTTATCTGGACAGCTGGTTAAACACCACAGAATGCTGCCTCAGAAAGCACCACAGAACGGAACGGAAGCGTCCCTCTGTGACCAAAATGTTTGAGGCTAAACTCACACAGCTGCAGGTCGTATCCAAGGCCAGCGCTAAAAGGCACATAACCTACCTGTAATGCATGGAGTACCAAACCCAAACCCCTAAGCAATGTGAAAAGTCTGCTTCTGGCCGTGTATGCATTTGGAGATTAGGGCATCCGCTCTGCAGATGTCAAAAGGTCCGATGACTGATTTTACAAGACCAAATGGACACTATGGATCATGATGTTCTCACATTCCAAGATCATAATGCCCCCAAATACAAATTCACAGATAAACAAATTCAACATTGGTTTTATGGCTCTCATCCATTTTCTCCCCAATCATCAGACCTAAACATCATTGTATCTTTATGGGAAGTGCAGGACTGAGTACAAAGTATATTTGCACCTATGCATTTCACAAACTGGAGCCTTTCCTTGTCAAAGAATAGTTCAACATCCTACTATGCACAGTACATTAGTACAGTAAATGACTGTGCTATTTTGTTGACATTATATTTGTTACATTTTCAATCATAAAGTCTTACAGACACTACATTTCTTTAATTCTACATTTGCTTGTATTCATTGTCCAGCACTGACAGCTGAGGTCCAAACGCTTCTAGATTGAACTTCAAGAAACGCTGAAATATTCTCTCAAAATACTAGTTTATATTGGTAGCGATATGTAATTTCATCACAAATACATGTATTAAAAATTATTAAAGATAATGCATAACAAGAAGTGGCAGTGACAGTCATAGAATACTGCTATTAGTTTAAAACATGTGTAACATCTATACGGAAATATCACACACAAACTTTAAAAGAGGTCAACGTGTTGCCTGCATGCATAAAACATGGAGGTATTGCACGACAATGATAAATCGTTATAGTAAGCTGTACCCGGGATAATTTATCCTACTGTTGATTTATTCAGTAATGAACATTTCTATACTTACTCCTTAGTCGCCTGACCGGTCAAAGCAGTTTGCGATACCGGTTACTTTACTTGCAGTCGCTGTCACGATCCGAAGTGCTGAAACTGTGCGTCTTGAGTATTTAAAAGTTTTCTTCGGGTTGTAAAAAAATGCTGAAAGTGTAAAATTGAACCAGTTGCTGTGTTTGTGCACAGAAGAACTGCGCGAATGCTGGTTTTGCCCACACGGGTGCTGAGCAGGGAAGTATGCAGAAGATGAAAAACTTTAGTTAGATTGGCTACTGTAGTATTACGATGCAAGAACGCGCACGTATTTTGATATGGAGGGCTGCGCATCTGTGGTTTATTCTGGCACAAGGGGGTGTTCGGTGGTTAAGGGAACGGAGTATTTTATTCAGGCGTTAAACAAGTTGAAACCCGCAACAACATCGCAAACAAGGAAATGAGTCACACAGTAATACACGGCCTACTTACTCTACCTCGTAAACTTTGTGTTAGGAAGCAAGTCGCACCGTGTAATACATAGACACTCTGCTTTGCTTATTACATAACTTTTTTATGCAGTGCGCATGCAGAAAGTTTAACGTGGGAAGCACAACTTGAAAAGAGGTCCGTCGCCAATGTAACGGATCCGATCAGGCGAATCAGCCAGATGCGTTACTTCTCCTTTCCTGCACAAGGTCTAAATTTGCCGATAGCCAGTCATGAACTACATAATCGTCACACCACTGTTGATAAATACTCCTGCGCAGACACGAACTGTTATATGATTAAAATAACGCCGATGAAGATTATATACTACAACTATCTGGCGGAGGGTTGTAAGTATGTGGTCAGTGTCCGGTGAGGGTGGTGTGGGATGGGTGGGTGACGCGGTGTACTGGGTGTTGGGAGACAGTCCAGTGTTTAGCGCGTTTTCTGCTTTTTCTTTTTTGTCTGACTCATCCAAAAAAACCCATCACCCTAGTTCGATTCTGTTATGACTCATGCATTGTTTCCTTGTATATTCTATATAAAACAGACGGATAGATAAATATATAGATAGTTAGACAGATAGATAGATAGATAGATAGATAGATAGATAGATAGATAGATAGATAGATAGATAGATAGATAGATAGACCTCATCAGGTGCACTCACACAAATACACATTTGTATTCACATCTTTCCATTCATTTCTGTGGGCATAACCCTAACATAACCCTAACCCCAACTATGACAAACTTAACCCCTACCCAGCCCTAACTTTAAAGCCATAAGTAACAAAACAAAAAACAAGACTTTTGGCATTTTTATTTTTTTTATTACAGTCACAGATTTTTATAAAGTTGAGTTTGCCTTTCTGGGCACTGGAAAAATGTCCTAACAAGGTCAAAACAACATGTGTTTATCACATTGTGGGGGCATTTGGTGGGGACATGTGGTCCCCACAATGTAACATGTACATGCCCACACACACATTCACGCCCACTGTACATAACGTTGGCTGTTGGCCACCCTGCTTGGCGTAAATGTGTGGGAATGTGATTGTGTCATATGAAATGAGATTAGCAGAATCTGGATGCCATGAAAGAAAACATTCATTCATGGTACTACAATTACAGTATAGCAGTGAAATATTCAAAATGCATAATTGTAATTAAACTATGTGATTCTGCGTTATATAAATTGCAATACAGACTATTGTAAATAATTTAAAAAGGCACTTAAAAATTTAGTTGTTCTTCTCGAGAGGGGGCACACAGTTTGAACCTGCAGCGTTGGTCGTGTTGCTGGTAGATTTCTGAGTGGTCACTGTGCCAGAAGACATCTGGAGCCATTTTGATGTGGTGAAGTTTGCAGATGCATAAAAGAAAGCGTGTCTTTTGGAAGCAGTTTGTTGAGCTTGATGATACGGAGCGATGTCACGTGGTTTCACCATATATTAATAGGTTTGGTGTTAAAGTTAATGTACAGTACATTGAAACCACTTCCTGCTTTTTTGAATTCTCACCCAGACACAATACTTATTCTGCCCCATCTCTTTCACTGTAGATTCATGTTAGGAACTCAGAGCACTAAGGCCGGGCAAGTGAATGTGCATCTCCTGCAGTTGCCCACCGCCACATTCCCCACCAAACCCATTTTAACTGCACCCACACATTTCTCAAACGTGAACTACCGATGAGTCACCCGTAGCTTCAGCAGAATTGTGAGCTGTCTCGACACCTTGCTGGCAGACATGAGAGCCCAAACTGTGTATTGCCTCTGATATCTGATTCTCACACCTTCGGGCCGGGTTAGGTGCCGTCTTGCTTGAAAACTAGCATCGTCGATGTAGGCGCCGTCGTGTCTTGGCTCTCGTCTGTGCGCCTTCAGGTCAATGGTAAAGCAACTAGCTACCGGTTAGAGTTAGAAGCTCCACTTTAAGTGTAAACAAGAACATATGGGGGATTTTATTTTAGTTTGCCACAAAAAAAGCATTGAGACTAGACTAACTGCCGGGCAAGTCCAATGACCTCATTTATAGCCGCATATTTTTGTTTATAACCAAAGGTCACTTTGTAGATGGAGTCTCTGTCCCAAATGACCAGCCCTCCTTGGGGCTTGGACCTGGAACCTATCTGCTAGGACGCATCCTCCAAATCTACCTAGATAAAAATTGTTTTATGAGATTCTGCTGCTCTGTATTCTGGAAAAAAAAAAAAAAAAAACAGTCTGAGTCACGGCACAGTTCCAATACTGTCTAAAGAAGAAGAAGATTACTTTGCTGTCACTGTACAAATACAGTGTAATGTTGCTTGGAACAAGCCTGTGATTAAAAATATGAGCAGTACCACTTTTGGGTAAGATACAGCCACCATCCATAACTACTTATCCTAGTCAGGGCCCTGGGGGGCCCGGACCAACCCATGATGGGGTGCCAACCAATTGCAGGTTATACAGGGGGGGCTGGCAGAAGAGAGACCATGCAGACTGCACACACAGAACCCTAGCAAAGACTTGGACCCACGTCCCACAGGTGTGAGGCAAAAGCACTAACCACCAGACCACTGCACTGCCTCCTAGGTAAGACGTATTATAAATAAAATATACAGAGAAAAAGAAGAGTACAAATAAAGAACAAAAATAAAGAATAAATGCCGGTATGGAATCGAAGTGGCACAGCATTGATTGGAGGGGATCAACGTACACAGAATTTTCACTGGGGAGGGGTAGAATAAATAGTTATAGTATTTGGCAGAGGCGGAAATTTCAGGTCCAGAAAGTACAAATCCAGACCGTGATTTAGTTTCAACCAACCAGTTGAGCATAAAGAGTCACAGTTACAGAGTACTCAGCTGGTTGGTTGAAACAAAATCCTGGTCTGGATTTGTACTTTCTGGACCTGAAATTTCCACCTCTGCTCTCTCGCACTTTCTTCCAGCAGACGGCTGGAAGCTTCCTAATTAACACGGCTCAGATGGGCCCAGTTCACTAGAAAGGTGCGGCCTTGTTACGGAGGGAGACGGCTAACCCCACATCGCAGGATTAGGTAGGAACAAGAAATGGCTCCACTCTTGTATTTAGTTCACTTTCCCCACTGATGATTTTGTTTGATTTCTGAGTCACGCATGATCTTATTAATGATACCTTCTATGCACCATTGTTTTCGTTTATTGTTTCCTTTTTTTTGACACATTTTTGTTTTGCTTTTTTAAAGGGCCAGGACTCTTTTTCAAGACACTTTTCTCAGAGTCTAACCTGTCCGTCATGCCCTGTGACATCCAAGTGAAAGCATTACACAAAGAGCCATTTACATTATACATTATGCATTTGCATTATGGCTTTTCGCATTAAATGCGAATCCGAGAGGATGTCAATTACCTTGCACACCCTGGCTACCCTGCTGTAGATGTGTCTGTCCCATTCGTTCGACTCCACCGCTGTCTCCTTGAAGAAGAAGTAGATCTTGTCATCGTCTTGACTGTGTGTGTCTGGGATGGAGAAAGACCCCACAAACTCTGGCTCTGGGGGGGGGGGGGGGGGGCAAATGATGGACAAAATGTTACATAGAGACATCAACATTAACACGGAGGTCTGGAAGTAGAAGAAATAGATCTTCAACACCAAGGCTATCAGAAAGAATACTACAAATTCACACTACAAGCGTAAAACTACTGACCGAGGATCAGAGAGCAGGGTCAGCAAGCACCCCTGGAGAACTTGGGGTTATAAGGGCCTTGTTCAAAGGTCCAACATTGACCTGATTACTCTGCTAACTGGGGGAATTGAACCCACAACCTGATGGACATGGGCAAAGATCCCAAACCCACTGAGTTGCATACCACGTCACCACAATGACAGCCATTGGCCCTGTGGACTTTCTTGATGTGTCTTAAAAGAGATTTTTCTTTACTCACCAAACTAAGAGGTCCAGACTTTTGTTCGAAGTACCTGATTCATAATTTTTCTACCACATCTTACACGGGGAGCTCCTCACCATTAAGCCAGTGGTCCTGGTAGGCCTCAGTGCGGATGTATTGTTGGTTGCTGCCATACACAGATGTACGAAAGATGGCGGCGTTGGTGCCCATGAAGTCTACAGATGTGCCGGCGTACAGGTTTCCATCTTCCATAAAAATACAAGTGGTTTTGATCACACGCACGCGTACACTCTGCTGTTCTTACACTGGAATGGCAGAATACCACATGACTTGTCCAGATGTGCTGCTATTTTTATAAATTATAAATAAATAGTGCAGTGTCCTCCAATAAAAACAAGATACTTTCAAAATATTATCTTACTCGACAAAGTAAAATGCAACAACACACAAAACCAAATTCTCGTTAAAATCGTAACGTTTTCACAGCTCTTTACTTTTCATTAAACAAGGCCCTTTTCTTTTTAATTAATGTGATCTAAACACTGAATACAGCTTACAGGACCAATTAATTAATCCTACTTATGTTTTGGGTACTTCAAAGACATGCCACAAAATGATTGGTGGCCAGTGCCTTTATGCTCTGCAGAAAAACCTTTAATTATGCACTGGCAGCCCTTCAGGCACTGAAAAGCAAGTGAAAAAAGAAATCATGTGGTTCCTTTCATTTCCAGAATAAACCACCAGACAGTCGACTGGTAGGCCAACCAGCAGGATGCTTTCCCAGAATTCTCTTCTAATGACAGTAAAAGGCAAGATGGCCACATGTGACATTGTGGCCGTGGGTGGCTTTGGCAGTGACAGCCCAGGTGTGCCGCTTTGCGATTCCCGACTGAAGAATCAAACCGTGAGAACCAGAGACCAGCCTGATTGAAGACAACTGACCTGTGGTCACAGAGCATGGCGACCCGCTGAATGGAGGCTCAGGCTTACCGGAGAGCTTGGCCGTGAAGGGCTCCTGCGGGCTGTATGGGCACTTCCCACGCCCAGATTCCACTGTGTGGTGCAGCAGTTGGAACAAGGGCTCCTGTTAAGGATGGAAAGCGTCTGAGCACCAACCGGAACTTTCAACTCAAGGAACCTTCATTGTGAGCTTGTTTACTGACATCTCAATGGGTCGTGGAAGGTACCAGGCGGATTGGTGGTTAAGGAGTTGAACTTTCTGACCTAAAGGTGGTTGAGACATGCTGTTGGACCCTTGAGGATATCTAAAGTAGGAGACATTCAGTGGGATTTGAACTGTGCAGCATGTGTGCAGTTCATGGGTTGTGTAACTCCCTTTAGATAAAGCATGAACAACACCTAACATCAATCAGGTTTGATCCTACTGGACGTTTTCAATGCTCCCCTGGTGGGCTTCTGGAATGTGTTTTTGAAGTTGCAAGACCAGCACATAGTACACTGAAGAAACAGAGTCTAGCACAGGGGTCTCCAACTCCGGTCCTGGAGAGCTACTATCCAGTAGGTTTTCTGTCCCACTTGGCTTCTGATGAGTCACACTTGTTCCTGGTATTTACCTGAGAACAGGTGTGGCTCATCAGAAGCCGGGTAGGATAGAAAACCTACTGGACAGTAGCTCTCCAGAATCTAGTGGATTCACAGGCACCTTGCTCACCTCGGTACTGTGGCCCAGGTCGATGTAGGCACACATTGGGTGGTACGCCCCGGTTCCGCAGACATACACATGGGTTTTATTAAAGGTCTGCAGCAGCCTGACGTGATTCATGCAGTCCACCTGCAAAGGAGCATACCGTTCCCGTGTTGTCTGAGACGATGCATACAAGCCCAATGAAAACTAATCATCACCATAACAGCGCTTTCACGTGACCAACAACTCTTGGCTTATCTCGAATCTCCAGGCTGTGAACGTGAAAATGACAACAGAGGAATGTTGTTTTTGTGCCTGAAATTGCCACTCACACTTTCATTGTCTGTTTTTTAATTACTAACAGAGATGGATGTCAGATGTGGGACGCAGGTCCCCCCCAAAGCCCTCACACTCTCTCTAGGGTGCTATAAATAACTGGAGTACTTCAGGACTCATTTCACTTAACCACAGACAGAGCGCGAGTGCTTTTTTTCCAGGACCCTTAGCTTGAACAGGCTGATGGCAGGTTCTCAGTCATCCGGAAAGATCCTTAGAGGTACCCAGCTCTCGCTTGTTATTAAAGGTGAACTGCCGTTTCTTACCTCTGCACTCTTCCCAGCCGATGTGCAATGTTCAACGTGTTCCCGCGGAGCAGGCCAATAAATCTGAATGGGACAGAGAGCAAGTCACTTACAAGTATATTAATTCAGTCTGAAATTCTTCTCCTTGGACTTGAATTTTTAGAAATGGCTTTAATGTTTGAAAGAGTAACTGAAAATGATTAATAGTAAGGTGTTATACGCAATGGCATAGGAGAGAGTTTGATATTGGAACAATACAAAGGATTATTTATTGGGGGGATGTATTCATGAATCTATGAATGAATCCATGAATGAATTCGAATTAAATATCGAGGGGTACATGTCTCCCCAATTCCCCCTGATTCCTACGCCCCTGGTTATATACACAACTGTAAAAACATTCTAAAATCTTGCAGTGATTGAGACATGTCCAAAACTGTACTTTAGCTCAACTTACTGTATTTAGTAAAATCACAAGTGAGGGTTTTAAGCCATACATTTGTCATTTGCTTTTCATGGCAGAACACGATCACACAGACACATGGATGCGCGTGCGTTAGCATAGCTGATGGGAGCCCCTGTGGTTAGCAGAACGTTAGCAGGTCCTGACCTCACGTGCGGGCCGGAGCAGATCGTCGCAGCGCAGCATGTAGACGTGGTCGCGACCCCCAATGAGAAGCCAGCCTCGGTCCTCGTCCAGCAGCAGCGTCTGATACCCGCCGTTCACTTCACTGCCCCAGAACACTGCCGTGCTGTTCCTGGACTGCAGATCTGGGAGATCGACAAATGCAAACACATACAGAGATTCACTTCCAAGCCAGTGGTTACACATTCAGAGTATTTCTTGATTTCTTGTGGCCTTTTACAAACATGTTTAGAAAAGAAGGCACTCTGATAGGTTGCTGAGGTAAAAGTCTTCAGAGGGTGATATGAGCAAAAGGCTCAGCGGAGACACAAGCAAGGCCCTTGTCTCCCTCCCCAGGGACCACCAGCTTAACTAGGCATGAAATGACCTACAACAATCATCGCAAATTAACCTCGCTTGACCCCCCCCCCCCTTTCACTGTGCCGTTCAGCTCTCTGAGGGACATGTCCTTGCAAGAAGAAGGGGCAGTATGTAGAGGTACTCCAAGGTCTGGAGATTGGCAAAGGTTGCAAAAACAAGAGAAGGAAAGGACTCTGATTAAAGGCTGGGGGCACTTCTGAACCATGTCCGCTCTGTCCTGTGCACTTCTACTTTAAGTGGATGAAGTGGTTGTAGTTTATTTGAAAAATTCATAACCATTAACACATTTTCCTTCCATTAGCAACACCATTAAGAGATTAGATAAGACAGAAAACAAGGTCAGGGGACAGTAATCTGAAAATACACAAAACTTTCGATTAACAATAGTTAAATATCAATTGTTTAATGCTTAAAAAATGTCTGCTGCAAAACTGATTGCAAATGGATTCCTGATGGTGGTTAAGTACATTTATAATAAATCTGAAATTCCAGATTCCAGCAATTCATTAAGAAATGCTTAAATGGCATCTTTATCTTCCAAGCCCTGAAAATGAGCTTGGCCTTTCGGGCGGCTATGAAAATTTAATAAGGGCCCCAGAATTACATCAGGATAAATAACCATCCAAAATGTCACCAATTCTCGCACGACTTCCCCTCGTGCGCGTAACATTTTGAACAAAAATTCATTAAGTACGGCTGCTCGATTTTTGGCGCTAAGGCGGTCACCCGATCTTCCCATTCTCCCAGACGGAGATGTCTCCTCAAAAGCCAGCCGACTGTCCATGCGGGACGACGGCATGACGCAGATTAATGGGGGTGAGAGCCGGGGGGCCAGGTGTGAAAGCACTCTGATAAAGCATCCACTTCACTCTAAGTGACGCACGCGGGGGCCCCCCTGACTGACGTCCGCATTCCTGGACGGTAAGCTGGAGAGCGTCTGAGAGTGTTTTTAAACCGCTTCCAGAGAGCCGGGGGCCTGTCGGATGGATGGTGGAGCCAAGCCCAGGACACGGCAAAGGAGAAATGAATGCACCCGTCCCGGCTGTGCCGTGAGAACATCGGAGTGTTTTGGAAAAAACGTGAACCTGAAGCACAGGAGAATTTCACCCAGCACTTATTTCCCCCTACAATTAAATTTATTGTTGTTGATATGTCTGCTCTAACTCAGAATTGGCCATGCAGCTAGTTTATTATTAATTGGAGGTGGGATGAATCTATGGATTACTGTTTCAATAACACAGTGCAAGCCGGTCAGTGAATCCACAGGCTACTAGTGATGATTTAATGCACATAGAACCTCAGAGAGACCCGACTCGCTGAGCCCTTAACAAACGGCCGGGAGTGACTGTGACACACTTGGGTTAAGGGGTGTACAGTACATGTGTAGCCTGTCCCCTCACGAACATACGACCCTGTCACATGATTTCCCATTTATAAACCTCATAACTCTCAGATCCAGCTCCTTTTACTCCGATATTTCTATCAACCGAGGATTAGAATTACAAACATATTGAGATACAGCCAAAAATCCAATTAACCCATGACCAAAGACATATAAACTGTATACGTAGTTTTGACTTTAAACCACGACCATCTTGGAGTTGTTAAGGGCTATTGTTAAATGTATCTCGAGCATGCACTTAGTAATACACACTAAATAAAATAACTATAATACCATTTTAAATTTTGAAGGGCTATAATCTGTTAAAGTCATGCCAGTAAGAGGTTTGCTGTATGTTATTTGCATTCCAGTATACTCAGAAACTGAAAGTGAATTATGCTCCATGTGCAGTATTTTCTGAAACATATAAATGTTTTTTTCCTGTAGTCTTTTGTACTTTACCCTTATAAGGGTTTCCAGGAATCTGGGTTTAAGCAGCAGGCTGCCCTGTCCACTGTTTGCCTGTCGTCCCAGCTGTTTGCCATCAAGCCAAAGCTAACTTAATGTCATCTTCAGTGGACCCTAGACCTCAGAGCTGCATAAAGAAAAATAAGGAGATTATTGTCTTATCTAGTGAAAGTAAATTAAGCCGCATGAGTTATAACAATAGCCTAATGTTTATTGTTTGTACTACTTCTGCATGCGGAAGCCAAGTTTTGAGGGTCTTCTGTAAGTATGACTCCTGAAAAATGACTGTCTGACGCAAGCTCACACCTCTGTTCCATTCTTTTAGGTAGGAGAAGGCTTAGAGACAGAGATGATAAAATGTAAATGAAAGTATACCCTTACTATTTGTTGGACTAACTTGGCATATGTTGAGTATTGAGTATCACACCAAAGGTCAATATCTAACCTACTTTAGGGTCACTGTTGTATGCTTTTGCCATCAAACTCAACCTCAAGTAGTTACTTTCAATTTCCAGCCCAACAGCAAAGCTTTGTCTTCTTGCAATAGTTTGAATAGCTAAAACTGTTGAAAAAACTTGGGTTAACTGGATCAGGGGTGATTATGAAGGCTTGAAATTCATAAAAATAGCAATAGGATTTATTGTGACTCTGGTCACCATTTCCATCCCAAGGTCCCTGGGTCTGTAAGTAAGGAAAATAAATACATTAAAACTTCAAACAAAAGCTAACAAATCAGGTTCAGACCCTAAATCCATCCACACTAATTCCAGAGTTTCTCTGTTTCTCTTCTCTCTTCTCCCATTCATTTAACCCATCGTTGCTGACCATAAATTCCATTCCATATAAGTAAGTGATCTGTCGTGAATCACATATAATTTACTTGAGGTCTCAGATCATATCACATCCCTTAGACTATTAGATATTTTCCTCACACCTGTACAGCGCGCTTTCTTGTGTGAGCGATGGGGTGTGAGAATTTACAACATTCGGTTGCAGGGACTGGGATGAAAGCTGTTAACTGGATTTGGGCACAATTTACGTGTCAGACCTACAAAATTCTAGGAATAATTGTTGATGGTGATTAAAAATGAAACATTTACGCACGGAGCCATACGGTCCAATGCCTGACTAAATAAACAGAGACAGATTGCATTGAACCCATGTTTGTCAGTATTTAGCTGCAAGAAACCTACAACCGGCTTTTACAGCTAATTCTCAGTGCAGTGAAGCTCCAGTGACTGTAACAACAAACGTGGCATATCTAAATCGCTGTAAAACAAATACACACAGATATTAAGTGAAATCAAAAGAAAGCTGCATCACGCCACACATTACCAAGAGCCAAAACAAGTTTGCCAGATAAAAAAAGGTTGGATTACATTTGGATTAATAAGCATAATTAACTTTGTGGAGGAGGTCACATTTCATGCAGACTGCAGCGTGCTTTGACTCCCCGCTTGGACTCGTTGCTGCGTCTGTCTTATTCTGAATAATCACTCACCGCCCTGGCAAGATGATCTGGTGTCAGGTCTGGCCTTTGGATCTACCAAAGACAGACTTTGGTTCATTGACATTTCTGGGCCCATGTCCAATTTAGTCTTGACATTTCTTTTTTCACTTGATTACGAAAACTAGAAGAGAAATTTTGTGCATTTTTACCTGAAATGCAGAGTCCAACGCAGTTAGCCAAAATAACAAAATACATACTGTGAAAAGTATGAAGTTACCAGATCTGAACGGCAAGTCAAGGGCCCTTTTTTATACTGTACTGTTGTATTACCTCATGAAACCTTAAAAACTAGAACCAGGGAGAACTAGGGAACTAGAGAACTAGAACTAGGGAACCAGCCAGGATCAGGGTACCAACTCATCACAGGGCACCCTCACACACACATACCTATGGGCAATTTGGTAACTCCAATTAGCCTCAGCATGTCTTTGGACTGTGGGGGGGATACTGGAGTACCTGAGGGAAACCCCACGATGACACAGTGAGAACATGCAAACTCCACACACACGGAGTCACGGCAGAGACCCAAACCCTGGTCATCACCCCAGAGGTGTGAAGCAACAGCGCTGGCCAGTGCGGCATCGTGTAACCCTGAGCTTATAAAGCACAGCTTAAAATTATCTGTCATAATCAATACAAGACTGACATTTTAAATGTTACACAGCATCATCTACGGATAATTTCAGTATAGGAGCAAATCACCGGAAAACACAAAGTGCACCACTGATGGATGGACAATCAAGAAGTGTATTTATGAGGTACTGTAGAGGCAAACCAGAAGAACCCCATCACAGCCAATGCACATTTTTATAAACACCTTACAGCTAAGTGGGGCAGCGTTTGTACACAGCAACACGCCGGCATCATCTGGAAAGACCTTTCAGACAGACTAGCTTGATAATGACGTCCAGCTTGGCTAATTCTCAGTGCTCCGCATTGAAATCCTCACAGAAAAGGCAGGCAGGTTTGCTGGAGACTCAGGACTCTGTGCTGATTCTGTGCAGAAGGACAATAAAAGCCTGAAAGCATCTCCAGGTTTGAATGAATCTAATTAATGTGTCCTGTTTACCAAGAATGATTCTTCTGAAGCATTTCGTAATGAGGGATTTTAGGTTTGCCAATGTGCTTTGACACCAGCATGAATCCACACTCTGTTCTCAAAGCCTGTTTTTCCTTCTCTTTTACTTTGTAGCAGCATGCTGAATTCTCTCATGGTTTTTCAAGTCTCCCGCTGTCCAGACCGGCCCGTTAATGTAGCGAGTGGCTCTAAGGTATGTGCTGTTTGTGTACTCCAAGATTCCTAATTAATAGTACCGAGGGAGTAAGGATACCGATAAACAACTATTAAAGAAAAAGATCGCTGGGATCAGCTCCAGCGGGGCCGGTAGACTGTTGAAGGGAAGACTTTGCAAAGCGAAGTTTGAATTCATGCCTCAAATACGGTTTTTGAAAAGGCAAACAGAAAGCAGGAAGTCTTCTTTGAAAGAAAACAAGCAAAACACTAAAATGCAGCTGCTCCTTTTGGGAATCAGGTACTAAATAGTGAATCTCTGTGCCTTACTGACGATGCGTCAAGGGACTCACAGCCATTCTCTTTTATCTATCCAAGCTTTTTAAATTTCCTCTCGAGAAGCTTTCCTCCTTTGAAGATGAAGAAGGTTCACTCATAACCTCCCTCCACCTCCCACCACTCCCCCCGCCCCTGCCCCCCTGAAATTCCCCAGCGGTTTTGAAGGACAGAGCGAGGGTCAAATGTTTATTGGCGTGGGGAAGACAAGCGAGGCGAGAGGAGCGAAGGATGGCAATTTGCACGGTCCTTCTGAACGCTGTAATGCGAGTATAATGCTGCAAGAATGGCCGAATCTGTGGGGGTAGGCCATGCATTGCAGAAAAAAAAAACGCTGAGCGATGTTTTTTCATGGAGTAGCTATGCAACTGGCTTTTAAAAAGGGAGACACAGCAGCTGAAGAATAGCACATTCACACTGTTGTCAACTGCAATTGCCCTGAGTTGCGAAACTGCAACATATGTTGACAATGGGTTCCTTAATCGGATTCCCCAAACTTATTCAAATGGTTTATATTTTTAATTTCAATTTCTTGTTTGTGCACAATGTTAATTACCCAGGGAAAGCTTTCAGGCAATCCAGGCTTAGGTCACCTACTGCATTGTGTTCAAATAATTAATTTGATTTTTTTTTTTGAAAACATATAGAAGTCATATAGTTACAGGCACTTTCAGTTTTATTATTTGCTGTTTTTCCTTAAATGTCTCGTATCATCTTTCATGTAATGAAAATACAGACAATAAACCGATAAGCTTAGTTATGGACGGGCATCTGGCCAGGACACCTGTTTCCCAGCTTCCAAGTTATGGGAGTCTCTCAAGTGCTGAGACATTCCAGGGAGTTCAGGGAAACTTGCAATTGGTGGGGCCAAGGACAGTCTCGATTTTCCTCACAGGGGACATCTTCTAAAAAGAGTGATGCCCCACAGTGCCCAGTCACTCCTGGCTCCAGATTAACCCTCCCAAGCCAAAACAGAGCAGAACTGGTTCTGATCTCAACTCGCTTGTTTTAAAACTTCATATGTGGCTCCCCGCAAAATGCTTCACCGCCAGACAACTGCAATTTTATCAGTAAATTATATTATAATGAATTTAGAGAGCTTTGATGTCCTCCTTATATTACTTTATTACTTTTCTTATCTTAACGTCCACTTTCCCAAAATGTGAAGTTGACTGAGACACCTCAGATAAGAGGAATGTTCTAGGTGAAACGGGGGCAGAACACTGTTATTCCATGAATTATTAGAACACGGCCAGTACTGAGCAATAAATTGAACTGATTTTTTTTTTTGGAATGAGAATGACCTGTCCACCATTTCTCCTTGCCATCACTCACCTAAGGAGAACACTGGCCAGGCAAAGATTGCATCGTCTCCTTTCCAAACAGCTGTCCACGGTCAAGCCTTTTTTTTTCAGATATCGTAAAACAGACCCAGTCTATTGCAGCTGACACGTTACAGCATCTACAGCAGTTTTCATTGTTTAGTGATTCATCGTCGCCATTGATATAAACGCCCTCAAACAGCAAACGTCTGTGGAGTACCATCTATGCAGAATTCATATCTTAGTCCACAAAAGCTAAGAGGAAAGCCAACATATCTTCATCATTTGTTATACTTAAAGCAAGGTGCTTTTCTCGGAAAACTTCCTAATGATTTTACAGAAAGAAAACACTCACAGTTGCTCTTATTGCATATAGCCAGTTACAGCATGTTAGTTTAGATTAACACCACAAAAGCACATCAGTGGATTGAGATTTTGAGTCAGTTTTCATTTCTGGAGAGCTTGCAAAGGTTGTTTTTACAAGAAAGAAAGTACATTTGCCTAAATTATGCAAATGTGTGTGCATGTGGGTGTGTATGTAGGACTATACGTGTTTGTGTTGGTCTGTGCATGCAAGTAGATGTTTCTGAATGTGTATGTCTATGTGGCTGCCAAATATTCAGACCAGTTCTTGAACAGGATGCCATGTTTATCACATTTAACCTAGTTGGTCTATTTTTTTGGTTGCCCCTGCTTCTTCTGTAAAGCTTACTGTCAAAGTGTGACTGCTCTGCTGGGTCCCAGGAGAGCCAGAGGAGGCTCTGGTGGGTCCTATCAGATTGGAATGAGCCTGATTTGTACTCAGTGCAGATTCTGAACAGATTTGCACATATGTTGTGCGTGACTACATTCAATGAACTGAAACAGCTGTATTGCCGAGAGCCCAAGACAAATACAAATGTGGTACACCCAGCTTAAAACGAAACACAAATCAGATTATAAGGTATTAATGCTCTATGTCCTGTTCTCAAAAGCCAATCGTCCATGCATCCATTCATGTACGTTTCAACCAGTAATCTTAGTCATGGTTCCCTGATACCTATCCCAGGCAGGGATAAACCCCAGATAGCCACATACATGCACTCTAGGCAATTAAGAGACACCAGTCAGCCTACTGCATGTCTTTGGACTGCAAAAGGAAACCTGAGCCTCTTTCAGGAAACCCACATCAGACAGAGAGAACATACACACGCCACGCACATAAAGCAGAGGCAAGGTTCAAACCCTCAACCCTGGAGGAATAGCCGTGCTGCCCACAGAGCCGCCACACCAAAGAACCAATCATCATTCAGTAAGTCCACCATAAGGCACTGGATATTTTTAAAGGCATATGCTACTGAATTGTCAGATGTGCCAGAATACTGCTATGGATATTCATACATTAATGGAGCTAAAATATTGCCACACTTGCACAACATATTTAAACATATATTTCCAAGCTCCTTTACTCTTTTTCTCTGAGCATAACACCCGACACACATGTATATCCACAAAGCATCAACGTATCTGTTGTCACTGCAGGAAAGGAAGGTCCGATTCCTATGTTTGCAGCTGACTTAATTCTTTCTGTTTGAAATGTCGATTTGAGCTGCATATGAGGGGCGTACAGGAATAGGGGACAGGTTTACACACTGCTTATCTTTATTGGAATGGATCTCACACCTTATCTTATCCTATAAGGCTAAGAAGAGTGATTTAGCCTTTCAGCATGGACTGAGATATAAAAATGTTTTGTGACCTGGTACCACCTAGACAAGGCCGTCTCATTCACGAGCAATTAAAAAACAGGATAATTTTTACATTGCAGTAACAGTCAGCATTTATATTTTGTTTTGACATTTAGCCCAGACTTTTTGTTATTTCCTATATATATAAACAAACATTTCTGTGGTATATTTTGTTCTTTGTACTATTGCACTTTTGTTTACCTTATTAAAACAGTCAAGCTTATCAACAGCTGTCAAGAGGGTGGAGACAGGGTCGTTAATTGCTCGCACGCCAGAGGCGTTCCAGGAAAACACGGGGAGGTGGTGTTTTTTTAACTGGTGAACGTTTGTCAGTTGTTTTAATGATTAATAAAAAAAAGGGTGGATGAGCCATTTGGGTGTCGAAATCTAAAAATAGATTAGTCATTAGGAATCTAACAGAAATGTTAAACCAACCACCTTGCTTCCCGCTGGTATGAGCGAAGCCAGACACCCAGGAATGTTTATGGGGACATTTAACCTTCCTCAGAGCATCGCCTTGATGGCTGTTCTCTAGGGTTGCCAGATTGGGGATACATTCCTTTAATATGTAATCTCTTCCAAAGAGGATGGTTGCCAGATCAGGGTGACACCTAATTACTTACAGAGGCTCTCCCAAAGAGGAGAAGGGTGTCCCCACAATGGGGAACCTCCCCTTTAATGTGGAAGCTCTTCCAATGAGTTGCCACTTGCCTTGCTTAATGTGGCTGTGTTCTTAGTGGAGATTAAATCTGGACTTAACAAGTGTTTGAGCCGTGCATTTAATAGTTTTATTTCAGGGAAAATCATATTTAAACAATACCAATAATTAGCAATATCTGCATAGTATGAAACAAATAAATTGGAATTAAATGAGTTGAGATGACTATAAATATTACAGCTACCTTATCCACATGATATATTGAGGGGTAAATTCTGACAGTGAAAAAAACTGAAGAAATGCACTATGATAATAAAGTGGGGCGAATGATCCCAGCAGCCTGCAGCTGTGACGTCCAGCGTTTCATCACCAGCCTCTAATTGGTGACATTCTTTCCACCAGACCTGGGTTCTGCTTCTCATCCACACTCATTAGCACTGGCTGAAATCCAGCAAGGCGAGCGGGTCGTACCCTGCACTCACCCGCTGCACCTCGTTACCACGGACACCGAGGAGTCGCAAGGTCAGAGGTCACCGTGTGACATCACTTCAAGGCCCCGTATCTGCTAAGTGCATGGATGCCGTGGAGAAGTTTACAAACGTGCAGAGTACACCATGACCCCCACCCCCACAACTGAGACAAATTATGTAATAATCCTAGTGGATCTAAGCTGGAAGGCAAAAGTTTAGCAACACTGATGTCAGAGCCCCGTGTGGCTGGCACCTGTAACTGCAGCTGGCCAGTTTGATTCGATTTTAATTCCATTCCATGAGGCCATTGTCTGCCGTGAGCCTGCTTACCTTGGTCCTCATCCACATTTCAGTCACAAGTCATCATAACGAACCACACAGAATTCCATTTGTGTGACCCAGAAAGCGAATGTTACCCACAGGGTGTGTGCAATGTCTGTTCATCCGCAGAGTTCTGACTCTTGAGGTTAAAACAGCAACAGCACAGGAAGTCGACCCGATTCAAAGACAATAAAACCATGTGTGCCAATTATCCATCTCGTCTCAGTGACTCTGTGAACCTAGCAGCGACGGTCCCAGTGGGACCCACGACGACAAGACACTAATTATGTGTCACCGCAAATGAATTGCATAGGGACATTGGTGTTTTTAAAGCCAGCCATCACTGTCACCAGGGCTGACTGGAAGCCAAAATCCCATAGCATTTGGAGAAACTTAATAAAAATGATCATTCTTAGCTCTGTGTTTGCTGGCTTGTCTGCCAGGTACTCTGCATAATTCAGATTATTCAGGCTAAAAACACGCATTCAGGTGACCGGCTGACACTAAATTGCAATGAGCTGGCATCCTTTCCACAGTGCACTTCCTGGAATGGCCCCCAGGCTCATCACGACCCTGTTATAGATTAGCAGTTGTGGAAGACGGATGGATTTAAAATATATATGAGAACCTGAGGGAAGTATCAAGGAGAACTAAAATAGAAGAGATATAAGAAAGGCAGGAGGCATCTCAAGAGAGGACAGACATAGAGATAGAGGTTCTTTTAATAAAAAAAAAAGTAGTTCGGACTCATCACAAATTTCAAATGGGGTTCCTTGAATTCTGGAAGCCATCGAAATTTAAGAAATTCCTCTGAAATCATGAAAACTTTAAACCCTTCCCAAAGAAAAAAGTTCACTCCTCATGCACTATTAAATTAAATGCCAGATTCCCTACACTTATGTGATAAATATGTATCTGTGATCATTCTGAACACATGGGATGTTGGGGACAAAACTGTAGCTCCAAACTTTCCATCCCAAGGTTGGCCTGTAATATACTGGCTCATGAGGTCATTAGCTCTGACAGGAAGTTGGCGGCAGAGTGCTCATGGGACAAACTCAAGGCATACAGTGTCTGGGGTATGCTAAGGCTACTGAAAGACCTGCAGGTTTGCTACAGTATATTGACTGAACTCACACACTTTTGAGTTAGCAGCCACATACTGTGCTAAATATAGACAAATTTACTGATGGATTCTTGTTGTGACGCCACGACTGAGTCCACAAACGTTTACGTGCACCATGCTGTATAGAGCAGTTCTTTTTACAGACAATGGCCGTGTGGTTTCCTGTGTTTTTGTGCCACACAGCTGTCGTCTATTGTCTGGCAGCAGTACGCTTAGATCTTATAGGGTCCCATCCAACATCCCCTGGGTTTTGTGAAGGGAAAGAACAACTGCAAGGGGCCTTGTTTGATCTGCCGTTGCATTTGTAGAATTGTGTTGAGGGTTTCTGTGGTGAGACAATGTTGAAAAAAGCAACCAAACAGTAATTTCAGACATTATGTCACTAGCATAAAAATACTACATTATAAATCATTAATCCAGCCATTAACCACTCCACTCTTTTGGGACAGTACCTGCTTGAATGGTCTTCTGTTACTTTATATTACATACTATTACCGAAAACATCTACAGTATACTTTCCCTGTAAATGTAAATACACAATGATTCATAGTTATTCTCTGAGTAGTGTTCATGTCACTGAGGGATGCCTCAGTTTGCGGTACAGATGCTTCCCGCATTACGATAGTCTATGTTACAATATTTTGAGATATACATATAAATGTGTGTGTATGTGTGTGTGTGTGCATATATTAGTGCTGTCAAATGATTAAAATTCTTAATCAGATTAATCACAGGGTTGCTGTGGATTAATTTCGATTAATCATGATTAAATATCATTCATTTTTAATCTAT
>JAODLC010000133.1:3459333-3470408 GCA_026781145.1 Hippopotamyrus pictus | reverse complement strand
ATCCATCCATCCATCCATCCATCCATCAAACCATCCAGTTTCTGTACCCACTTGTCCTATGTACGGTTGCGGGGAGAAACCTGCATGTGGAAACTGAAAAGAGAATGTTCCGGACAAATAAACCCATCCTCTTCTGCAGGCATTAGTCAGGTGGGGATCACAATAAATGAGCTTTATGCCGATGTACTCGAGACGCTTATTCATCGTCCATTTTTTATGCAAATTAGGCTTTCAGCTACAAATAAAAAAGCAAAAACAAACAAAGCCTTAGCTTAAACCTGTGAACGGCAGGTCCATTTAGTGAAATATATTTGAGGGAATTAGCATTAGCATTGTGTTTTTGCATTACAGCAACAAAATACCTTGTAATCATGATAAAATGTTTTTATGTCCAAAAATTGTCAAAATTTATTATGAATTTTAGGCCTACAGTCAATTTATTTTAACAAAAAACGGTATCACTTTGTAGTGCACCTTTTCGCCATTTTTTGGCAACACAAATTTTCATAATAACATGTTCTTACTCTGCATCAGTATAATTAATAGTGTGACTGATAGCCCGTATCCCAAAGAGCGCTTTCCTCACTGGCCTATAATGTAGCACATTGTGCTTTCATTTCGCCTTGGGGTCCATGAAGATTCCACAATGGTGACCTAACCCTGACTCCCTTTCCCAAACACTGTTCTTGCCTATCCAGTTTACACTGGTGCTGCACCCGTAAGAGAAGAACCCAAAACGTGCAGCTGATTGTCCACCACGCACAATGGACCCAAGGAGCTGAATTTTCAAGCAGGACATTGATGGCAATTCATTTGGAATTCTGGGGAGTCCCATCCAGAATGATGCGTGATACAGCCATGAAGACCCCCTGTAAAAGAGAGGTAATGCAGCCCCAGCCCCGAGAGCTCACCATCATACAATCCCACATGTGATCCCGGCGTTTATTTTCCTGGACCATCTGGGAATCATAAGACAACGGCTTATGGCTGTACGAATCATGGCTACGTTATCCATCAAGTACATGTTCTCTGCAAGGTTACATTCCACTACCCGGCACACGTCAAAGGGCCAAACGCTGCCTTTATATGTTTAAAAAGCAATTATCGCTTATTCAAAATGATTAAAGGAGAGACAAACTGTTTGAACACCAAGCCGGTCAAATAAATAACTGACCTTCCACAGAGGAAGATATTCTTCACCGTGCCATCATTTACAATTGCAGTGATATTTATTTTACATGTGGCACAGCTGTAACAGATTAAACAAATATAAATAAATTTGCTATGTATGTCATCCCTGTGATGATCTGCCGATCACATGTGATTGGTGCTATAAATAATGATGATTATTGTTGTTATTATATTGTTAATAACAAAATGAACAGGAAAGCTCTCAATAGTAGATGGACAATATACTGAATTTCTGTCTCCTTCCTTGGAATGGGCAGCCATAATTCCGTATTCCTGTTTCCAGCAAACAATACACAGCACCCTGACCTTGCGAACCTTTGTCCCCCGTCCTCTGACTTCCTCACCCCCTCTCCAACGTTCAGGAAGGAGGTCCTAGCCTCACTAGGGATGTCAAACCGTGGGCCGGTCGTCAGCTCTAGCCACGTCTCGTAGCGTCTTCCTGTGTGAACTCCACCCGAGTAACCAGCAGAGAGAAGCCTGGCTGGCTCCTCGTTTCGGAACCCCCGGTTTTACGCCGGGGCGGTCCTGCTCGTGAAGGCGGCGAGTCCGGACTCACGGCTGGTTCCGCTTCTGTTTAGTCTCCGTGCTCATTGTTGAAAATGGCAACAGCTGGACCGCAGCTCCTCTCTGACATGAACATGAGTTCTATTCGTGGACGTTTTGGATGGACTAAACATGAAATGCACTGAAAACACTGGAAAAAACCATGTGGAAAAGATCCACAAAACGTCCATTATGACTTCTTTGTATTTTATTTCCTGCTTTCATATATGTTGACATTCTACCATAATTAACGCATGTGTTCTCATACATTATTCATTGAAACCAAATAGCTATCATACATTATCATACGAGACAATGCAATGTGCGATTAATATATTTCCCATGTTCCAGCGCTCAATGACATCATGAAACACAATAGCTGTCGTTTCTGCATGGCATTAGTGCTGGCAGTGATTACTATAAACATACATAACACTCTACCATTACCTGGATTATAGAACACCCAGGACTGTGTGATGACAGATGGACTTATTTCCATTTTGCAGACACGGGTATTAAAGTCCAGCTTTAACAGTAGGCAAATATATGTAGTGAAAATAAATTTTAACCTTACCAACTCTTTGGAGAATTGTATAGTTTTCATTATAAGCTATATGTCATATCCTGTAAGAAAACTATCATCCATAACTCTGAAACCCCCTCAGTTAAATGAATAGAATTTGGTTAAATATGTTTAATCTTGGTGGTTTCTATAACTCAATTCCATAAGACCTGAATAATGTAACGTGGAACACATTCTCCTAATCGCTTTTCAGATTCGTCACAGATCCAGGCACATCGGTGAAGTTAAGCCTTTGCCGTGAGCAGCTGAATTCTTTGTTTTCCCTCAGCACTCAGTAGCCACTTTATTAGGTTCACCTGCTCGTTAACACAAACAGCCTGCTCTTCCGGACAGAGTCTCATGCAGCTGCAGCTGAACACAGACAGCAAACACAGGGTGAGGAGATTCAGTTGCTGTTCGGCTAAGACGTGAATAATGCAACGTGGAACACACATTCAGTGACTCTGAATGTGTTGTCAATGTTGCCAGACACAGTAGTTCCGGCATCTCAGAAAAAGCCTCTATCCAGGATTTTCACACACTAGTGTCCAGTCCATGGCATTTCTGTGGCTGAAAAACGCCTTGTTATTGAGGTCAGAGACTCGCTAACTAACAGAAAGAACACAAGTGCAAAAATAACAGCTCAGTACAACAGCGGTGTAAAGAATAGCTTCTGTGGACACACAGCTCATCCACGCTTGAAGTGGTTCTGGAAGCAAAAGCGGGTCCTACCCGGTATTAGCTATCTGTACCTAATAAATATCTACTTAGTGTAGATATTACGTGTACCTGCGATATCATTTAGTAGGGTTTAGGGCGTATAGTATCATGCATGTGAACCAGAAAAGTAAACACAGCTTGATATCAAGAAGCGCGTGTACCATTTTTGCAAAACCTGCTTTTAACAAATCTTTCTTTTCTGAAGCCTCCCTCTGCCACAAATGAAGCCCGAATCGGAGGCCAGGGATTAGCTTTCAATTAAGCAAAGTCATTTCAGTGAGATCATCTACTCTGACTTTGTACCTAAAGGCACAAGGACCTAAGGTGAGGATCAACTGAAATTAGAGGGTAAAAATGATCCTGGATAATTTGGACAGAGTGGGCATTTGTCATTAACACAATTCAACAGATAATGATGGAGGTGAAGGACAGATTCATAAGAGGATGGATTTTCCAGCCAAAATTGAAAGCTCTTGATTGGTACCTCTGAGCTGAGCTGCCGCACAGGTAGAGTAAAATAACTTCTCCGGTCCTCGGATTTAGATAGAACTGATAACCGGTCCACATAACTGGTTCCCTTTGAGCAGTGCTTTAGGGCTTCAGGTATTTTTAGCCATAGAGAGAGGAATGTAAAATGAACAGGCCATAAGTTTTTGGTCATAGTAGATTTCTGCACATTCATTTTGTAAAATCCACAATGTCATGCAATCGCTATAAATAGCAGGGCACTCTAAGGGAGAAAAAAATGTACAAAAAGAAATCAAAAAAGACAATGGTTCTCCTTGAACCTTAGGCTTCATCTCTAGCTGCGCCTCACTCATGGCATGTCTTGCTGTAGTCACACTTCTGCGTTTATCTTCATTTCCCGTGGCCCTGAAGAAATTCCATCCCCTGTGTTTATATACATGGGGAAAGAAGAGGAAATGTTTGTTGTAGGGGAAGACACCAGGCAGGCCAGAAGCATCCGCGGAGATGTCCATCTGCCCTCACCCAAAGGAAACGTAGGCGTATCCATCAGTTGGTGACGCCTCAGCCGTGACGAGTGTCACAGCTGATTAGGGGGCCTTCAGAAACGGTGGGAAGTCAGGTATGCAGCCCCGGGGCGGGAGCGGAAACGCCATGGCGACGTGGGACAGAGGGGGACGTGCCTTCAGTCTGGCGCCTTATCAATGGTGTGGCCATGGCTACCGTCCGCCCGGCTATCTTTGACGACACCCCGCTCCCCTGTTTATCGCAGCCCCCGCGGCAGGAGGTCAAACACCACCCGGAGCTCGGGGTGTGGGGGTGACGTCACATCCATGGCCGCGCCTGCTGGACCGTACGTCTGAATGGGCTGCACTGTTTACAAGCGTCAGTACTTCTGAAGCAGTTCTTCGCGCTTGGCTAGCCGTGCGTGTTGAACCCGACGAGAGCGCGGCCTTGATGACATCACCGCCCGGAGTCAAGGCTATAGGTGGTTTGTCTTGCTTAGCTGGAAAATTTAACAAACTATATGGCTAATTGAGTGGCTTTGCAGGTAGATGTAATGGATGAGGTAAGGCTTGACCCAGAGCCCGAACACCGTGTGGCATCACAATCAGACATGACCATGAAGACCAGGACTGGATTACCTTCTCTAGGGGCCTTAGGCTGATATGGCTATCCCCCCCACCCCAAGCCACCTACTTGAGCCACTTGTTGGAGCCAGGTGAGAAACAAGAAAGAATTTTAAAAGATGCAACGTCCAATAATCCGCCAACAGAGCTGTGTGTATAGGCGCTGCCCACAGGATTAGCCGACGCTCTGCTAGTGGACTGATCAGACAGTTCTGTTTCATTTTCCATTTTCCCCGTTTTGCTAGCTGGGGCTCCTGATTTTGCCAGGGCCCTGGACTATAGTCTAGAATAGCCTATGAAGACCACCAGTCAGCAAAATGTTCAATAATCTCATTCTACTTAACAAAATGTACTCATCCAAACTAGAGACAACCAGTATAACCTAAGCAACCGCTGTAACCTAAGCCAGTGTTTTTGGCCCTGACAGTCCATGTTTTTGCTTCCTCTCAGCTGTCAGAGCACCTGGTACCAGGTATCCGGTGCTCCTGATTGGCTGGGAGCTGGGAGGGAGCAAAAACGTTGACTGTCCAGAGTTCCCCGAGGACTGGGTTGGGAACCACTGACCTAAGCAACCTCTGTAAGCTAAGCAGCTTCTGTAACCTCAGCGGTAGCCTAAAAAACATCGTCAAATGAGAAAACAGGGACGGGTCTTCAGAAGTCACTAGAAGTCACATCCATGAACCTGCTGTGCCTCCCTGACGCAAGCAGCAGATCCCGGACCAGCCTGCGCTCGCTACGGGAAGGAAAGGCACGACTTGGCGAGGCTGGGTGACTGCTGATGGCAGGGAGATAACAGGCAATTCATTAAGGCAATGAAGGAAAAAATACAATGGGTTATTCAATTTTTATTCGTGTGTGTGACTTCCTTGGCTGAAGGATTATGAAGTATTGAAGGAGACGGGATGTCAGCCGTTTGTAGGACACAGAGTAACCAAAGGAGCAGATTAAAAGTGGCTAATACTTCATCAAATGAAACCGGGATTTTAATGCCAGTATAATGTCTCTGAAAATAAATATATATACTGTTTGTGTATTGTGGTGTTATTCACTGTTCATAAGACCATAAGAATGTCATTGTACTATAAACACACGACAATAAAACTTGACACTTATAATTGCAAAATGCAGCATGTATTTCATGAATATTTTTAGTTTCACAAAAAAAAAAAAAACTAACGTTCTCATTGATTTATTTGTCAATAACAAGTGATGCCTTTGATGTAAAAGTTTCTTTTTGTTTCTTTTTTGTTTAATAAGTTAGCTCAGCATTGCTTCTCTTCTGTGGGAAACCCATGATGATAAAAAAAAAACAAAACAAAAAACATTGTTTGTGAGGACAGGAGTGGTGTTGCCAGGGAACCTGATTTCAGACTTGGGCAGCATGCTGGTGCTGTTGATGGAACAGTGGCTAATCAGAACCCTCAGGCCAGTCAGACACACCCGGCGTCAGAGGACAAAGGGGCCGGGATAAAATACACACACAAATGCAACATCTGTCTGGTGGAGCCCGTGCGTTCTTTGACCATTCCTGCATGAAACAATGTTCCGTCAGCTCTTATAATCCATTTTGAATTAGCATAATATAGGGGAAAATGTAGAAGTGACTTTTTATAGGTAAATAACTTGTTTACTTTCTGTCAGTTGTCTCTTTGACTGTCTTTGTCTTTACAAATGGCTTTAGGAAATGACTTTTTCTTTCTGTGGGAAAAAATTATTTAAAAGCTATTTGTTATGAGGCCTGCCCACCACCCCGGGAGTGTATGCACAAAGTTTAAAATGTAGTCTGTCATGGCTTGATATCCATGGGGGGGACAGCAGGGACATTCAGTTTGGGTGGTCTGTGTCACACACACAGGAAACAGCAGGAGAGGAGGGTCAGAAAAAAATAATCTTAAAGACAAGCAGACTAATAATTACAATACCCTATTCACGAAGGCGGCGCTGCCCATTGTTTGCTAGCTAATGTTATTCCGCCTTCCTGTGTGTTTACTGGCCAAATTCCCTTAACAGAAGAGCACAGCACGCACATACACACA
The DNA here is from genome assembly GCA_026781145.1 of Hippopotamyrus pictus. Classification (NCBI taxonomy): domain Eukaryota; kingdom Metazoa; phylum Chordata; class Actinopteri; order Osteoglossiformes; family Mormyridae; genus Hippopotamyrus; species Hippopotamyrus pictus. The sequence continues at coordinate 3,463,761 of JAODLC010000133.1, read as the reverse complement.
CACACACACACACACACACACACACACCATACCATAAGTAACCAAACAAAATACAAGATATTCTGCATTTTTTGTTTTTTAACTGCATTCACAGATCTTTGTGGGGGGGGACCTGAAAAATGGTCCCCACAATGTCAAAGTAACATGTTTTGGTCCCCACAATGTAATATAAGCATATTTCACATTGGTGCACACACACACAGACACCAAACCCTACACAACACTGACATTCACACACACATCAGGGGAAAAAAGGTGGATTCCTGGGCTGATGGCAAATTACCTTAATATAACACAATGCATCTGGTAGACAAGCGCAATTATAAAGTCAGCACCTGTCAAGAAAATAGCCTTTCATGTCACACTTATCCTCAGGCAATAAAACAAGCAGGGACACCTGCTAGACTTGAGGGTAAAAGGATTGTCTAAGTTCTCTTATGGCTGGGCTTATGCTGTCTTCCCCCCCAAACGTCTCTCTTAAGCTGTACACACAATTTAGCACCTATGGCATCGGATTCTAGGACACGGTTCATTCCATTTACAGGATTTCTCATACCAATCAACTCAGTCACTTGCTTTGGGCCCCTGAACCTCAAAATGTGAGATTTCTGTTGAAATATCCAAAATTACAAAATTACAAAAGAGGCAGTTCTAACATTTGTATAGATAAAATGTAAAATGTGTGGTTTTTACCTAAAAAGACAGTTTTAAGCCCATGTTTATTCCCTATAATAAAGCCGCCTATAAATAATATAAAATAAATGCCAAAAATCAAGAAAAAAAAAACTTGGATTTCCTTAAAACACAGGCACACAGCGAGATATTCAAATTAAACTGTTATTGTTTCAGTACAAAACAGCCAAAAGAGGTCGTAATTTTAAATCTTAGAGAGAGTGTCTTACTGGAACATTTCACGATTGCACATTGAAACATTAAGACTTAACCACTACACCACCTGCTGGCCCATTGAGGACATTTCTTTTCTCAAATATCCTTCAGTGGTCACCAGGGCTCTGCAGCCATCAGAGCAGCACCGAGAGACACCCGTAGCTGGTGCCCCGACTCACGCCCTGGAGTGAACCCACCCGTGGGCCAGCTACACCAGAATGAGGATAAGCAGGTCACTGACTAAGTGGCAGGAACCTTGGGAAGGGTGTCAGTGTGTCAGCAGGCCACAATCTGAGCCTGATCCCGGGGAAATGGGGGGAGAGGGCTGAGGATCAGGAGTGCCTGGAGATGGCAGGGGGGTCCTGACAGGGCTCCGAGCCTCAGTTTGAAGCCTGCCAGTCCCTCTTGGTAAACGTAAATGTTTAACAACAATAAACCAGGGCAGCTAGAGAAAACACTGCCCAGCACTCGTTCAAAGCACTGGGGGCCTATTTGACACAAGCATGGCCATTTACTAAATCAGGAAGCATCCACACGTGCAGAAGATCTCTCTCTCTCTCTCTCTCTCTTTCTTTCTTTCTATCTCTCTCTCTCAAAAACTGCTTAAGCCAAAACCTCTGCAAGAGAAATGAGAAGGAGCCATTCATTATGCAAGGGTAGCTCTGGATGTGAACTCTGTCCCCCAGAAAGCGTTTAAGTGAGAGCACGATCCTGCCTCTCTACAGCATCAGAGGGTCGTAAGCCAGGACTAAATAAATACAGTCCTTTTACATAAATAACACAAACTGAGGACCTCAGATCCATAAATCTGGGCCTTGCAAGCATGCAATGTCGATGGTCCCAGGAACTGAATAAATTTTCACACGTACATTACCCAATATTGCATTTAAACCAGTGTGGAAATAATCCCTTTTATGAGAGTGGAAGACAGTTTCTACAACAGTACCATTTTAAAAAATGTTGCTGTATGGTATTTAAGTCATTTGTTATCTTAGCAATAAAGTACATATATTTGTATGAGCAAAAACATATGAGGTCATAAGTAAAAGGGGATTATTTTACCCATATATTTTACCCTTCTTGCTATTCTTACCTTCATTTTACTACTCAACTGACACATAGGGGTTTTGAAGTCTTACAAAAAAAATTGAAAAAACTGGGCAGTTAATAAAATAGGTAAACAGAAAGACAAGAGTATATCACCAGCACTCAAACTATATTACTGTTATGTGTTACTGCGGTTACTTCATACATAAAAGAAGAAAAAAAGACCGTGACTTATTTAATCGTCACTTTATCTCTGTGTAGCCATACAGTATATAAATCTAGAAAGATACAGCATTGCTGCTCTCCGAAACAGCCTTATAGCTGCACAGCTGGGTGCAGCTTTGATTTATAACGACTGTTGTAAAGGATCCTCTTCCAGTGATTCATCGGATGTCTGCACATCACGCTGGTCGCGGCCCGCTTGCTCCGGGCCCCTCCGGTCGCCCAAAACATAGCTGATAAGATAAAGGGGAACTGCGACACGATTAAGACGAAGCCCCTGGTTCAAGTAGGGCACCCGGTTAAATTCAGACGTATGTTTAACTCTCATACGATCCTTGCCGTAAAGAAACTGCTTTCAGGACGCAAAGTCTCAGGGTCAGAAAGTAAATAGGGTTAGAGCAAAGGCACAGCGCTGATTGGCTTAACTGATGACCCAAGGGGCTGTTATAACAACTGTTAATTCAACAATCCATCCATTTTATCCTGCTTTCCATAACCACTTTATCCAGGAAAGCTTGTTTCCAAACTTCTCCTTCAGCAACCCAGGAAGTCCACACCGTAATTATTAAAATAGGCGACACCACCAAAAACACGAGAATTCATCATTAGAAGGACCAACCTCCACATGCAGGACACAGCAGGAGACAATCACTGCAAACGTCCCCACTTTTCTGCCCAAAGAGCAGCACGACAGCGTACGATCGTCTCATTAGGAGACCGGAGTAAACGCCAGTGATGACAGAATGCCTTATTATTCATCTTCACCTTAATACATCACTTCTATTTTCTTTTCCTCTTATCTTATTTGGCCAAATAATATAATCCTAATGGAACACATAGTATAACTGAATTCAGAAAAGGCAAACATAAACGTGGATTATTTAATTCGTTTTGTGTGCCGAGGTCTGGGGAGAACAAATAAGATTTCCAAGTTTCCTGAGCTGACTGCTGATCGACGGAAACTCGATTTTAAAGCCATAATTATACTCGAACAGCTTGGACGCAAGGAACTGCGCACTTACGGCCACCGGCGGAAACGTCAGAAGAGACGCGCACAGTCTGTGCAGAGGAATAAACTACATAACAGGAAAAGCGGAACAATGCACAGGATTTTAGTCATAGTACAACACAGCGGGTCCCAGCCAGCATCTCCCTGTGTAGAGGAAACCCAACTGAAACTGTTGCACAAATCTATATTTTTATAGTTTGCCCAATATGACGACTGCGTTCCATAATCATCATGTACAAACGCAAACGCGGCCAGTACCCCTCATATAAAGATTATAAAGAGTTGTAATGACATACAAGTTAAACAGACATACGCCATGTTTAAAAACTATTATAAATATAACAAAATTGTGGTTAGTGAAACCTGATGGTTTATGAAAGGTGAAACTAACAAGTGTTCACATATTTTAAACTGTGGTCCCCAGCCGGTTGTCATATTGCCTTTAACACTGATGTTACATATTTTGTCACAGACTAACCGAAATATTAAATTAATTCCTTTTTCAGTAGAATAACTGGTTTTCTATGACCTTTCTTGGTATATTTATATTGTTATTACAAGGTGCAAAACAAAAGTAATCCATCAAGAAAACCATGCATCATAATTTCAGCTATATTTGCCTTCAGTATCAATTCGCCTGATTTACTATTAAGTTTTGCTTATTACGTGTTAATAATAATTAAGCGTTAATATTTCATATTGTTGTATTTTTATATACGATAGCGTGCTGGCTTCATTGTCAATGACTGAGCAAATAATATTGCCCTTGCGAAACGTGCTTCATTTTGGGCAGCCGGTGAAACTGATGACAACGCGTAATTATATAACGGCATTAGAACTTACCAGCCTCAGGTTTTGTTTTTGAGCCCCTGGAAAGCGGAATTCCACACAAAACAGGTACGGCACACTGACCCTAACACTTTGCGGGAGACCGAGTAAGTCATAAATGTCCCACATCCCTCCCCATCTCCGTATAATAAACAAACTGAAAGCCACACCCCCAGGCTGCAGTCCTCCACGCATGGTTAGGTACCTTAGTCCGCCTCGGCATCCCACTACAGCTCTGCAAGTCCAGTACCTGTCGCCATTCTCACTAAGATAAACTAATAAGATTTTTTTTTACTACTACAACTATTCATTCAGGCATCCATCTATCCATTCATTTTCTCTCCAAGTTTCCGAGTGACGGATGATTCGGGTGGACACAAAACAAGACATTTAACCTTTTTATTTTTATCTTAAGTGGTAGAAGAAACAAGCAA
>JAODLC010000133.1:3428794-3459233 GCA_026781145.1 Hippopotamyrus pictus | reverse complement strand
ACGGATGATTCGGGTGGACACAAAACAAGACATTTAACCTTTTTATTTTTATCTTAAGTGGTAGAAGAAACAAGCAATTAAGCAATTAATGTTAGTATGTGTAATTGAACAAGAAGTGTCTTTATAAATTATCACGCTTCAGGGCACTCACACCGACTAACGTGATTTTTTTAGGACTGTGGGGGTGTTTGTCTGTTCTTCCTTCACGCCTTGCAGATGTCAGTTAATCAAAATCACAATTAAAACAGTTTGCTGTATGACTGGAGCTGGGGCGAATTTAGGGTAAGAAATAGAAAAAGAAATACGGGACGCCCCCCACAGATACGTTTAATGAGAGGAGGGGGGTCTCCCACGATGAAACTTGTCTAGAAAGAGGGAGGTCTCCCACGATACAAGCTGCTGAGCAGCAACGACGAGACGAACAGGACATTACGGGACAGAGGAATCCAGCACTTAAGCTAATAAATGGCGAACAAATGAATCTTATCCGTAACGGGAATCTAGATAAATCTGTGAATATATTTTGACATCCAGAAACCTGCGTGCATGGGAATGCGCGCACTTCAGCCCAGGGGAGTTTATAGCTATTGAAAACAAAATCAAGGGCTAAGTCAAGTTTACCCAGGAACTTAAAAAAATATATATAGGGGCTGTAGCCCCGAGTGATCGTACCTAACGATGCCCATGCTTCAGGCACATCCTTCCAGTGACGCAGAAAATTGAAAATACATTTTAAAAAAAAAATCTCGCTGGAACACGCTGGCCTGGAAGACATTTCAGGAACGACCGATTTTTTCTAACGCCATTTATATTTCTGGATCATTAACTGGAAAAGCGTATGAAACACGTTAATAGAAATTCGATGGTTTCACGGACGGACAGTGGTGTTCAATAATCCTATATATAACATTATAAAATGAAACACTGACTATTCCAAGGGCGTAGTTCACGTGAGCAGTTGGCAGTGTAAGGAATAGTTGGGCAGCACCATATTTAATGTGGATTTACAAACTATTTGCGTTGGACGCAATACTTAGTCCCCCCCCCCCCATATTATGTGTGTGTGTGTGTGTGTGTATGTGTGACGTAGACTGACTGATGAGGTCTGTCTTGGCCTTGACGGTGAGGCTTGCCTTCTTGCATAAATGTGCTACATGGCTTTGCCTGGTAGGTCTATACAGATTATGAGGTTTCCGACCAAGTCATTGTGTAGACCAACATATAGTTGTACACATAGTAGTATTTGCACTAAAAACAAATGACTGATAGTCATTATAAAAGAAATATTTTTATTAGAAATGCACTACACACATTAATTTTGCAAATGAAAATATTATATAAATTATATATCATTATATAAATGTTCATTTATTAAAAATCAGAAACACAGTAGTATAGTCATAGCATGCAGATACAGATTTAGTGAAATTATTACAAAATACAACAGCTTGTTGGATACTTGGAGGTATAAACCTTATTTTCAATGCCAAAAACATAGTAGTTGTAATCCTTTCCATTGTAAGCATAGAAAGCGTGAGTAAGGGGGACCAGTTCAAGGCTTTGACGCTGTAAAAATATGCAGACAATTATTTAAATGAAAACTGATTGAAGCGACAGGTGAATGTGATTTTCCTAAATAACCCAAGCCGCAAAATCACTTCAGTCAAATCAGAAAGACACCTGACACCTAGTGGCAAGAAAATGTAATGGCAGATACGATTTTTCGCCTATGACGTGTCAACGTAAAATATGAACTATAGCTTAGTAATGACTTAGTAGAGATTTTAAATACTTGCGTGCAAACAGCTTTAATTACCGCCATATTTGAACATTTCTCCTAATGGAATCAAAACTCACTCAATGCCAACTTGCTAAAAAGTAACAGCAGAATTACACAAAAATATACAGCGATCTGCAGTGCCCCCCACGCAGATCATTGGACTCACCTGCTGGAGTATGCGGCTGACAGAAGTGAATTTGTTGAGGTGTTCTTCGGTTACCCTCCTGGATTCACGGCAGATGTCCTGGTCAGGGAAGCCCACGATGGGGTAGACCTATGGGAGAACCCTGCTTATAACTCACACCAGCAGGACCGCAGATTAAGGTTCTATGTGTCACTCCCCGCCCATACCAAAACGCTTTCGTCCACAAAGAATGGGTCGCCGGACACCTTCCCGAATTTCTTCACCGGGAACTCTGGGATGCGATCTGGGATAAACTCTGAGACATGGTTCTTCCTGGATAAAAGACACAAATAAAGAGTGTGGGTGACTCGTATCCCCAGTCTTCACGCAATCTGGTGTGGTCAGAAGCCTGTATCCCTTTTTAGTTCCTTCTTAGGCATCAGAAAACTGCTCTGCCAAGCTATCTCTGACCAAAACACCGGGCGGTGTAAACATTTACACATAACTGCTGATGCTTTTGTGGTAATCTTTAATTGTTAAAAAAAATAATTCTGCAAGACTGTTATAGCAAGGCTTCTCAAGGGGAGTTCCAGTACGTCAAACTTTTTTGACAATGTTCCTTTACCATGTGATGGTCAGAAGAATGTAATGCATTAGGTATTTCAGTCCATGACATGAGGGACATTCTCGATGACCTTTCGCATGACATACGCTGCATCTGAAAATGAGACACCATGAAAGGACTTTTAGGAGACAAACAAGAAACAGGCACAAATTGTGAATATGTATTTAGCCCCGATGAAACAGTAGTGTAGGTTAAAACAGTGTTTATAACTTCCTGCAGACCTCATACCTTTTCCTTCCCGACCCGTGACAGGAAGAGCATGGCTTGTTCCGGGTTCGTCCGCTACCATAACAAAATCCACACCGTGTCTTGAAGATTTAAGGAAAAAGATGGAGAACTTCACTGATGTCACATCTTTCTAAGGGCACCAGAATAGCGCATTATGTTAACGTGTGTGTCAAGTGCGTTTGATTTTATTCACAAGGATGCAGTTAATTCCTAAGGATTTCTGACCTAAAAGCAGATATATTTTTACTTATCTTTAATATTGAACTCGAAAGAATAAAAGTTTCATATAAAAGTGGCATACATGTATTTAGACAGACAGACTTTATTGTTCCCAGAGGAAAATATGCATTATATATACAGTACAGAGACGCTCCTCTACTTACGAACTTTCAGACATACGAATGAAGAGTCCAAATTGTGTAAGTACAAATTCTGCTCAATTGGGCTCCCGTTTCCTGTCAGCAACATCAATTTTTTTTTCTGCGCGCCAATTCCGGGTAGTACGACTTCTGGCTGTACGTACTCCCAGCATCCTAGTTCTTTGTACTTGCGTATACCTTTAAAATGATGCTGAATAACGATTTACGAACATTTCAATTTACGAACGGCCGTTTGGAACGTGTCTCATTCGTAAGCAGAGGAGCGTCTGTATATACCGCATAAACACTAGCTGGAGAAGCACCAGAGTAAAGGAAGAAAAAATTAGGGAGCTGTGACTCACACTTCTTCTGCCATGACAGTGACTGCACCGCACCTTACCGCGCCCATGACACCGGTGACACACCTACGGGCATACAACGGTCACAGACGCACAAGCGGGAACAAGCACACACGTCTGTTCATCTAGGAAGGGCAACCTCCGCATTTTAAGTTACGCCCCAGAAGAACAAAAACCACAAAAAAACAAAAGTTGTTTCAATTTTTTTCGTTGACTTTTCATTATGAGTCTCATACAACAGGCCTTCCCATTTCGCACTAGCTACTGGAATGTTCTTGCAAATTCTGCACACAGAAACATTTTCCTTTCCCGACATGCTAAACAAGGACCTTTTCGCTCATTGTCATCCTGAATCGAATAAGAAAAAGACTTTGTGAGAAACACACTAGTAGAAAGGGACAAGGACATGGGCCACACAGGAATAAGGAGCTGGGATTTCCCTGTTCAGGGCTTGTAGGGACTGGGCAGGGTCAGGGTCAATGCTATTCAAAGTGGAACAAAAACACGGAATTCCATTCTAGCAAGAATGAGGAACTGAATCTGGGCCTGCGACTCTAGGAGCCAGTCCAGAAAGCATAGAATATGTCAGTTTATATCACTGAACATGAATAAAGCACAGGTGGAGTGAATTGATGGCAACAACCAGTCACATGACTCTCCTTCCTGAGATGGCCACACTCCCAACCCTCACATATCCCTCAGTTAAACAAGCAAAGAAAGACGGCTGGAAATCTTTGATGAAATTTCCGGCTGTACACCAAACTCCACCCTCGCAGGAGCGCCCACCTTAACAAAAGACGAATGCGGCACCCTCACTTTCTGGGTGTGGTCAGTGAAGCGGGGCGGGATTGCCACCATCACATCCCAGGGTGGGGGGCAGGAGCCGCACTGAGGGCCGTCTACAGACTGACCTGCAAGAACCACAGGAAGGTCTCCATTTCATCTCCAGGGCCTCCAGTCATTTCTTGCCGTTTATGCTGCATTTTTTTGGCACCACAAGTCATGCTAGCAACTTGCAAATGCTTCATGCATGAGCAACGCACATGAAAACAGGCCATTGTTTTCTTAATGAAGGACATACCAGTGTAAGGTTCAAACTCCCAGGAACCAGATCTGGATTCTGTAAAAGTTTCCAAGCGGTACTGTACACAAAAAATACACAAAATACTCCATTTAACATCTGATTAATCATCCACCCATTTTCTGTAACTGCTTATCCTAGTCAGTCAGATCAGAAGGCACACCCACACATATGGACAATTTAGTAACTGTAAGTGATCTCAGCATTTTTTTTGGCGTATGGGGGGCGGGGAATTGAAGGACCCTGAGGAAACCCTACGACGACCCAGGGAGAACATGCAAACACCACACATACATAGATCCCAGACAGACACTTGAACCCAGGTTGCAGAGACATGAGGCTAAAGGGCTAAACCACCGCACCACCAAGCCTCTCCATTGAGAAAACAAGCCCAGAAAACAACAGTGTAGGGAATACAAGGAATCTACATATGAGTCACTTTACTGGCTTCAGAAATACTTCTGCTTGGAGGGAGAGCAGGGATCATGTTCTACTCTGACAGTCAGTTCCGGGTCACTTACACGGTACACTGTGAGAGGCTTCAAGTCCTTGAAGATCAGGTCCCTGGCTGGCTTCCTGCTGTACGTCCACTTTTTCCCCACAAACTGTAACAGTGCCTCTCTTGCCATGTCCTCTGACACTGTCGGCACCCTAGGAGTAGCGGAAAAGTCTGCAAATCACACGCCGTCCAGCAGTATGTTCTGATACAAAATCAGTGCCTTTCTCAGAACTTCATTTGGCTTCGCACATCGCAGCTACTGTCTTCAGATTTTATTAGGTTTTGGGATTCGCCGAATTAGAGTTAGGAATTAGGAATGACATGGCAGGGAGGGGATGCCCCTATGAGTACAGGGATGCAGCTGTGTGCGTTTCTGATTATCTGACTTGAGACTGTCTGATAACTTACAAAGACTCCACTCAATTCATTTGTTTGCTTGACCTAAGCGCTCGAGTCTTTTGGCGTTTGGCCGATCACCTGACTTCAGGGACCACTACGCTCCGGTCTTCCTCTGGCTTAGGCACACGTTCTGGAGGAGGTGGACAGACCTTGTCAGTGCCCCCTGCAGGGCAAAGTGAAGATGACATCAGCGTGTGAGCCAGTTGAAGGCTTTAGTTTCAATGGATTCACATGATAGAACAGATTTTTAAGTACTTTGTAAATATGGTAATATTCCGAAGATTACTACAATTTCTTATGGGCTAATGATTCAAAAAATAAATAAACCCACACTAATACTAGATCAAATAATTACTTCTTTAGTAGCGGTGTATTGCTTCGACCATACAAAATAACTCAATGACAGCTAACAAAACAACCTAATGACATTTAACCAAAAGGAGAGTGAAAACTCAACTGACTGAACTGCCCTTAGGTCTATCCCTTCTAACGTTCCTGGATTTGGCCACAACAGCTAAAATCAACAAATTGTTCAATCTCCCTGAGAAAGTACAGTCAGCATATAGTATGTGCAAAGGGCTTGCTGTCAATACCAACCTCCGTCACTTGGGACCTCCTCATACCCACTGACATTATCTAACCAGCCAGGCGGGGGCGCAGTCGGCCCCTCCTCTGGCATGTCTGGATCAAACTCACCTACGGAAAGTGAGAAGGAACAAAGCCAAAATGTCCATGAATTACTCTTCGGTTAATGTGACACACTGTAAAAAGAGCACAAGGCTGTTTCCTAAAGGTTCTGGGGCAATGCATAGCAGTTAAGGACATGGATTTATAATCCCATGGTTGCAGGTTAAAGTTACAGGAGCCATTATGTTGTGCTAACTGGGAGTGCTCCTGTAAAATGACCAGGTAAACTTTTGGTAGAGATGGAGATTTCAGGTCCACAGAGTTCAAATCCTGATGAAGTCGAGTTTGTTTCAACCAAGCAGTTCAGTTTAAAGAGTCACAGTCACAGAGTACTCAACTGGTTGGTTGAAACAAATTTTTAGTCTGGATTTGTACTCTCTGGACCTGGAATCTCCACCTCAGACTTTCTGTGTGGTAAAATGCAAGCCCTCAGATAATCTTCCCTTTATACATAGCTGCTTTATAAGGAAAGGAGTCCCTCCTATCCAAGTTTTCGAGTCCTTGGGTTCCAATAATTCCTTCATGAGGAAAGTACATCATACTGCAGATAATCCTGAAATTGTCCCTGTTGATTCCATCTATTGTGAAAGAGGAACACCATTCTAGCCTAGAGGAAAGTTGAACTCAAAATAAGATCTCTTCTTTGTCCAACCTATTTCTCCTAGAATAACTGAGCTCTATCTAGCATCAATATGATATTTCGACCATTTTCTCATACTTCATTAAGTTAGCTCCTGAGAAATAGTCTTCCTCCCATCTCAGTCTGGTCTTATCTCAAAAGAACTCTTGCTTTTCTTGTGTTTCCCCTGTTATTCTCAAACTGGAAAGAACCATTTATCTTAGATTGATTTATACTTTAATGTCTCCTTATTTTTCCTAAGGTGAGGTGTCAAAAAAAATGAGACAAGGAAGACTGTTATGAGCAACAAAATTTTCCTCCGGGAAAGGTCTGCAGCCTGTCTTGCTATATATATTACAGGTAAATTATATTAATTTAATATTTATGGTGTTTAATTAATCAGTTCCCTGAACTGTGATCTCATTCAAGCAATATAAACAGCAAACGGCAGTAAGACCCCTTTCTTCCTTTACAGGACAAAATGAAAGCAGACGTGCTTTCATACTCACTATATTTCACTTTTAAATTTTAACTTTATACTTTGTCTTTCATGTCTTTTGTCCCTTTATTTTACATAGTTTGGGCGAGGATAGTAGTAGGGGTGGGTTGATATTATTATTATTATTATTATTATTATTATTATTATTATTATTCAAAGCACTTTGTGTTGCATTGTGTTTGTAGGAAACGTGCTATATAAATAAAGTCTGATCGATTGATTGATGCATTGGGCGAGCCTGAAATGCTTATGCAGAAATGCACCATTCTGATGTTTACCAGAAAACTGCAGTTCAAGAAATCGCAAGGAAGCAACTACGTACTGATGCAAGTTACACCTTAGAGACCAGAGTTTTCTTCTCCATTATGGCCGGCAGGAATTTTTTTTGGGGATACGATAATTGCACTGGCAACGCATTCAACTTTTATGAAAAGCTTTTCCCCTTTCTACATTCTTCCCTGGACAGTCTTGAGTTTCGTAAATGGTTCATAGACTTCTAGCTGTTCATTTGACTGAGTACACAGATGTTACAAATGCAAACTAACCGAGGATTCCTCCTAATTTGGTCCGGCGGGCATGTGTTGTTTATTTTATGAATAACCCCAATCAAAGCCCAAGGACTATTATAAACATCACAGTATAAGTATTATTCATAGTAAACTGTATACCAGACACTCGGAGGTGGGTCTGGCATAGGCTACATATTGTATTTTAAAAGCTAAAAGATTAAGAAAAGAATTGTTAAATGATATTATTTAGCTTTTATTAAGAAATTGAGCTTGGGAAGGCAGCGAACTTTTAACGTGAATATTAATTGATGTGCATATTCATAATATCTGGCAAAATGCAAAAAAAATCAAAGAACTTCTGTTCGCTTTGTGTTTGTAGGCTGCGTGTCATAAAATAGGCTACTCGATCCGTGCTAGTAACATATAGAACAGACGACTTTAAACAAAACAGCTATTAACAATGTTTAATATATTCGACATATTATGAAGATTTTCACTATTGATTCGTTTGTATACAGAGCAGTTACTTTAATACAATAACAATGTATGTTCAAGTTAACATGTCTAATTCCAGCGGGTAGATATATTGCATAATGTTGACATTTTAGGGTGCTGAGCCTAGTAAACAAAAAAATAACCCAACTACATGATAAAAATGCGAAATGACATAAAAGTATAAGAAGCGAAAAATCTCACAGAGCATTACTGCGCTATCCAAAACAAAGGTTAAAAGCATTTTGACACTGAATTTGCATTTTCGGCTATAAGATGAATAAGATGCACGCATCCTTTACTTTTTATGATCCGCAAGACTTGTTAAACACAAAAGCATAAAATTGTCCATTTCGAGTGTTACACTAATGAATGTTATTGTGGGCGTTTCCTTATCTCTCAAAAAAACATTGACTGGCGTGTCATAAGGCAGGCGTACAGGTTTGACTTCAATACAAGTGTTTAACAAGCATGAAATTATCTGCAACTCACCGAGGTCTTCGGCTTGGCCGTCCATGGGTCGATGTGAAAATAATAGTAGCTATTAATTCCGCACCCAGTCTGCTTTTGCGTAAAGATCTACGCAAACCCCCACAGAAACATTCCCTGTCTTAACTCGGCTCCCCTTGAAATGTCAATAAGTTAGACAATAGGTCAAATCCAGCCACACCCGTAGACTGACCTCCAGCCTAACTCAGCGCTGCCGTACACTGGACAGCATGCAGTCTAAAGAAAATCCATGACTATTTATTATGCATAAGTGAACTTCATCATGAGCCAGAAAGATACGAAATTTTTAAATATGACCACTCTGCTAAGAAGAGTTTTTATATATAGGTGCTGAACAGCCAAGTACAAAAAAAAAAAAAAAAAAAAAACAGTACAAAAGTACAAAATAATCCTTTCGGGTTTTCAATAAAGGATTAAAATATCTGCTGGTTAATTTAATAATTAACACAGCAAGTCATCTTTTGTATTACCGGATTTTATGATACTTTCTTTACCTGTTTTGATTTTTGTATGTATATTAACAATAATGAGGACTAAAGCAAAACAACTAAGGGATTGTGAGCCAAGCTTTAAAACACAATTTGTTTTATTCTGTATAACCATGCAATCATTTCACACATGTTCTTCCAACAGCGAGATATAATGGGAACAGGTTTTAAAAATAAACAAATACACAAAAAAAAAAATCATCCACAAACATCCTGTGAACATTTGACTGTTAACGTGAACACGAGTAAATAAAAGATTAATAAACAGCAGTAAGAGAAAGAATTGGTTGGCAAAGGGGCAAGGTCTCAGTTAAGTCAAAACACTTCTTTCTGCCAACCTAATAATTACTCCTATTGAGTCCCATAAATAGCCCATTGCTTTGTTTGTTTTTACCAAAATAATTAGACCTTTGTATAGCCACAATATAAAAGAGGAAATGACCAGTGAATGTACATTGTAAGGCTCAGCTACTTAAGTTCTTTCTTTTGTGATTTTTTTCCATTCTTGGAGATTACTACACGTATGTATGGCGTTTCCCTAAAAATGCTAATAAAAATCAAAAGATTTACAACAGAATAAAAAATATTATATCTGGATTTAAAAATATATCGATTTCAAAAGCTATATCAGAGAAATGGCACGGATGTTAGGGCAGTACCCTGACATTTCTGGGGTTGTGAGTTCAATTCCCAGCCTGTCTTTGTGCTCGGAGTTCACATATGAAAAATGGGAACACTCTACATTTTAAGAATTGTGTTCTTTTGTGAGCAGATATACACTTACTGTCCAGATAAATTGCCTTAAATATTTTTCTTTGGCTGCCAAATACTTCTGCTCAGTACTAGACATACAACTCGTAAAACTGCAAACCACTGAGATTTCACCATGAGTTCAGGTTGACTTAAATCTCACCGAGTCACTTTCTTAAAATGCTTACAGCCAGCCTTACAGGACAACTTCTAAAACGTGAGATCTTTTCTTTACAAAATAGAGCAGCAGAGACATTTTGCAGGATAGTCATCAGTGTGGACCCTGTGTTCCACGCCGTACACAAAGTAGATGTAGGTCTTTTCCTTCCAGCAGTAGTGCACCCGGGTGATGGGGATTAGCTCAATGGTCTGCTTCTAAATCCAAAAGATGTAAGAATGTGAGGAGGTCCTATGTATGTGCACCCATGCACGGATTCTGAAAATAATATCTACTAAAATAACAAAATGCACTTTAAACCAAAGACATGACAGTCGGGAAACCACAGCGACAGATTTCTCATGTTTGTAGTGTTTTTTTTTTTTTTTTTAATGATGATACTTTATTCACCATTTGGACAATCGTGAGTTCTGGTACATAGGAATTCTTTCATTTCCGCATATCCCACCTCACTTTCCTTTGACGCATATACATATCGTTGCTGTCCAATGAAAAGCACGCATCTCCAAAAACTGATTATTTCAGGAATGTGAAAGAATGCACTTTCTTGGAAAATATTTCACATAATAAACCCAAAGCAATGTAAGGAGACAGTCTTAGCACCAAATATAAAAACATATTACTGCACAGCTGTCAGTGAAGTGTTTAATGTTTTAAATGTGCATTTGTTGTCAGCAAATGCAGAGTTACGTGGTTTTCTTATGTGTTTTACGGGTATCTCCCTGTACACCGCACTCCCGGAACTCAGTAAGTTATCGACAGCTAGTTTAAACGTCTGGACATAATCAGTGTCCTATCATACGGTACATTTACCATCAGGCAAAGCTCTTCTAATGGGACGGGTAGATGACTTCTTAAAACATCTTTTGACTGGTCAATCAGACATCAAATGCCACCGGTAGACAGAGGAGAATCGTCAAAGGACGGACATACAAGGTTTTCATTGGACAGGGACGATATATAGGTAACAATGAAAGTTGAGGTGACAGCATATGGTCAGCTACCCATCCGGCGGGGTTAAGGGCCCAACGGTGAAGCGAGTACTTTGCCAACCATCAGTGATGGAAAGCACATCAGTTAAATGACAAGGTGTCCACATTAACAAATGGTTATTACCTGTTGGAGGATACGGCCAGTGGAGCAAAACTGGGCCTGGTGTAGCCTTACAGCTTCGTTTGAAGCCCTGTTGATGTCGTTGTCCGGAAACCCAATAACAGGGTACACCTTGAAGATACAACACGGAAGCAGCCATCAGCGGTCAACAGGAAGTACCACGTCTATCACAACAACTCAATCAACGGTGCTGCTCCAGTTTTCTGTAGCGCTCTGCTGAGGACAAGGCATTCCACACAGTGTCGGCGGACTTTCAGGCTAATCGTTTTTAGCATCTTTAGGTGATTATATGGGGGGGAGAACAGGCAGTCATCTGGGGGTGCTAGGTCTTCCTGGTACCTCCCCCCGATGCAGACACTGACTCGAAGGTTAACATTTTGTCAGGCTAGGAGTTCAGATGAACGGATTTATTAGATTTTTGTAGCTAAAATAGGAGTTAGATACGTTCATCTCACCAGAGGCTGAATGTCACTGAACACTGTGTCCCCTGTAACTTCGCTGAGCTTTTCCGTCGGGAAGCCAGATTGCTTGTTTGCCACACTCTCATATACGTTGTTTTTCCTGAAGAACGTCATGAAGCAAAGTACCAGCATTGTTAACTGGTCATTCTTACACAACAGATACAATATTAGCAGAGAATACCACAAAGAAACACATTCACTTAGCAGTACAGTGGAAACATGCTACCCTCACAATCCACCGTTGTCTTTTTATAGAACTGTTTGAGGGCGAGTACCTACACAGTCAGAACACACACTGCATATTTTATCAAAACTGAATTATGACTGAAATCAGGACCCCGCTTTAAACCAGGTTTTTCTCAGTTTCAGTGTCAGTCTGGTTACCGGATTTTGCCTTTGTGGTTAAGTATACAGCATACTGCATTGTATTTTTTATTATGTGCTTTAAAACATTTTCGTCATTGTTGTCAAGGGCAAAATGATCCCCCAGTGTCACTCACAGCAATCAAAGTTTAGAGAGGAGACATAAGCTTTATAGTAAAAATATTTATGAATTCAGCCAAAACTCAATAACTTTGTAAATTGTGATATCTACCACTATGGGAATCAATTATTTTTCCTTTTATTTAAAAATATGCAAAGAGCCATCATGCCATTTCTTTACATGCTATATATGCTGAGAACACGCAGAGGGCATTATCAAGCAGTCTATACCATTTCACCGTGAGCTTAAGGTAGGTGACGAGCTGTCGTTTTCCTTTGCAGGTGTTGCAAGTCTGGGTGCCAATTCCAGAACAAGAAGTGCATCTGCAATGAATAAATGAATGAATGAACAAAAAGAAACCACAGGGTTTTTAAAGGAATGAACGTATAAGATATTCTGAACAAGAGTAATGGAGGCACAGTCTCACTTGACCCGGCCAACACCAGAGCACCGAGGACAAGGCTGCACTGCCGAGTTGACTCTTCCCAATCCACGGCAAGACGAGCACTGTACCTGAAATCATATAACCAAGGATTTCAGGCTGCTAACAATTCAAAAAATATACAGTGGTACCTCAGTTCTCGAACTCCGTAGAACTCGAATTTCTTAAAAGTCGAACCAACCAGTTCGAAAAAAAAACTACCTAGTACTCAATTTGAATCTCAGAAGTCAAACCGTGAACGCCGACCTAAGATAACTCGTACGCGCGGGGAAATGAGTCACGCAGCACATCTCTCAGCAGAAAAAAAGGGTAACGCTTCAGTCTCAGCCTCGCATTCGCTGTGATAGCATCGTGTTTAGACTATGTGATAGCATGTTTACACTAGCTGAATACATATATTTAGACAGTAAAAATACATTTAGACAATGATAGATAGTAACAGTAATTATTATTATATAATAAAATACATTTAAAAATAAAGATTTCTTATTAATTATTTTAAGATTAATAAACCATTAATACATTTAATTATAATAATATTGTCCTGTCGAGCGGGGACGGAACAGAGACAAAGGCGCAGACGTCAGGGTATCAGGGAATACGGGGTTTAATTACAGGTAAGGTAGGGAAAACACAGAAGGACAATACAATGACCGAACTGGGGAAACAAACTGAAACGCGGCTGAAATACAGAGAACTAATGACAACAACCAGAAACAGCTGATCACACGGGGATTCCACACGGGGTTAACGAGGGGGCGTGGCACACACGGGGCAGGACGATCGGGGCAGGACACATTAAAAAAAAAAAAAACAACTTTACACACTGTTTGGATACATATATTTTCTTACTTTACAAATTACTGTTTTGATAAATGTGCTTAGATGTGTTAAGTACTGTATATGCTCTTCTTGTTTTATCCAGTTCATTTTGTGTTAAAATGCTAAAAAAACATATTTAGATGTATTTTTTTGGGGCCGGGAACCAATTAATTGGTTTTCCATTAGTTCTTATGGGGAAAATTCGACCACAACTTGAACTTTTTAGGATTCGATCCGGAGTTCTGAACGGATTAAATTCGAGTTCTGAGGTACCACTGTATATATTAAAAAAAAAAAAAAAACTATAGCATGTTTTACTTACATATCCTGATGCTGTACATGTCGTACAAGCTATTCTACCCAGAGCCAAGCAGGATTCACAGCCCTACATGATTAAAAAAGGAAAAAAAAAAAAACAAAACTACAATGATGACTGGCACACTTTGTCAATATTAATGCAAAAACTTATTCAATTAAAGTTCAAAATGACCTAATTTTAAGACAAACAAGTAAAAATACTCCAGGTGAAGCAGGTTGAGGTGTTGGATTCAGCTGATTTTTACGAGCAATACAAATCATTACGGACCTGTACTTTGCAACCTCAACTCAAAGACAGTCATGTGACAATCAATTGACAATCAACATGTTCTCCTTTTTAAGACAGACAGGGCCATAACCAGCAACTTCCTAAAAAAAAAAAAAAACGAACGCTTGCCCATTACTTACTCAAAATCAGCAATATTATAGACAGCATTGTTTGATTCTTCCTCAAACCAATATGACCCACAGTAAGCTAAGCAAACCATTCTGCCTTACGATGTAAAAACAGCAAACAGGACTTCATAAGTCCCACAAATCATACTTCTTTTCTTAGCCATTTCTTAGCATAACCTTCCAAATAATTTTGAATATGAAGCCCGTTCATATGTCATATATTTTGATTAAATATTACGTAAAAGAAAATTAATAAATCAAGAGGCTTCCTTACTTTTACAGTGGATGTGTAGGGGACACGGAGGTTTTGTGATCTATCCTCAAAAAGAGCCGAAAATGAAACAGCGATATCCCACGGGCCAGGGGCATGTCCCATACCCCCATCCACGATCCCACCTGACAGGAGCGAAGATGGAGAAAATGAAGCACTTAGAAGGTTCTCTGAAATGTCGGCATCGCCTTTGGATTTGACGAGCCCAGTAAAACTCGTAACATTGCTTCTGCATTTTAATTAAACAACACTGATGCTGGACTTCATTTGACCTAAAATATGATAAAGTAAGACGTTAAGATTAAACATTTACTTTATTGATCCCAGGGAGAAATCCTTTAGCAGTGGAAATTCTTTCAAGATTTTACAATTTTTAAGAGCGGGTCAAAGCGGGCACACGCTGTCTCAGGAAAGTGAACCGTATCAGGCGGGATCCCAGCCACCCTGCACTGTCACTTTTCACCCTCCTCCCATCTGGGAAGCGACTAAAGTCCATTCGGACACGCACCTCCAGGTTCAGGAACAGTTTCTACCCAACTGCAATCAGACTCATGAACAATCAGTAACCTTGTCTCACCTACACTGCTACCCACACATATACTTCTGCCACTGTCTCTATTTATTCCTGGGATTCTGGTCTTAATTATTTATTTACTCATTGTCTTGTTGTCTAGCCGTCTTGTTGTCTATGTTCACTGTCTGCAGGAGCACATGCAAGCAAGCATTTCATTGTACATGGTACTCGTACTTGTACACGTGACAAAGAATTGAATTGAAGAGTGTCGCAGATTTCTTAAAAAAAATATGGTTAATACTTATTTTTCTCCTTCTTAAAATACGAAAATATCAAAAACGATACTTCACCATTGTATGGCTCAGTGGCCCAGTCCGTAGATCTGGTCTCAGTAAAGGTTACCAGGCGGTACTGAAAGCCAGATATCACATGCTTTGTTAGTGTACTGGCAATCCTTCTGCCATGACATTTCATTGTGACATTGGTTTCCCTGAAAGTCCAGTTGGGCAATTTAATTAGCATCATGCAACACGAGGCATTACAATACATTACACCTTCCTATCATTAAAGCAAGCTCACTATCTCTGTTTTCTGTCTTCAGGCTCTTTCTTTCCCTTTTCCGCTGTTTCATGCGCCATTCAGTATCAATGATGTAATTGGCTGCCACACACTATTGTCAAACACCTGGGGCCGACTAAAAAGTGTTACATATAAATTAACTGAATTTATTTTGATAATTCTGAACACCCAAAACCAGCTGCATTATTAAAGTGATTCACTCATGGGTAATAAAGATGCTCGTCTACATGAACCTTTGAACCTTATTAATTATCATAACTATCATCATCATGGTGTCCAATTCCTTCTTGCTGAAAAAGAAGTACTACTTACCCTATAGGTATTAAGGGGATGCATGTCCATTATGGACATTTGCTTAGCAGGGCTACTACGATAGCAGCACTTGCTGGACACATACTCCAGAAAAGCCTCCTTTGCCAGTTCTTCCCCAATAGAGGGAATCCTGAAAATTCAATTCAATTCAATTCAATTCAATTCAATTCAATTCAAAAAACTTTATTTGTCCCCGAGGGGCAATTTAAAAGGCACAGAGGAGCAACGCATACAAATAAAACGAGCCAAGAGTTAGCTAGGATAGGTTGATGGCGACATACAGATAAAACTAGCTCTCGTCAAGCCTACATTGCTCTCCATGAGACACACATGCAGATGAGAGCAAGCTGGGAGGGGGGGGGGGGGGGCACTGTACAGGGTCAGCCAGTGTGCAGTGCCCCCCGCGGCTGGGGGTCAACAGTGGCATCAGGCTACAAGCCCTGGGATACTAACCGGTGACCTTCTGATCACTGGCACAGAGTCGTGACCCCCTGAGCCACACACTGCCATGCATGCGAGATCACGAAGCAGTGATTAAATAAATACCACTTCCTGCAGAAGTAGGATATCTTGCATCCAACTGGTGTCATGTCACATAGAAGGCTAGCTCATACTTCCCTTTTGCACATGTCCTTCTCATTGCAGACGAGGGGACTTGATGTAAATTTCGCCATCGGGGGTTGTTGCGGATGACTGCGGTTGGTGTGCATGTAGCCCGGATTTTCAAGTCTAGCAGAAACCTTGTGTGTCCTAGCGCATCGACCTTGCATGTACAAGATAACTGAGTAGGTGTTTCCAGTAGGGGGCAGCGTGCACTTTTATAAATCAGTGGTCAACAACGAAAGAGTAGAGGAAGAATAGTTGTTGTTGTAGAAGTTAGGGGAGGGTTGGAGATACCCACCCAATTGTACAAAGCAGCACTATTCCAGCATTTTGAAATCTTAAAATTCACCAAGTTGGGGGGCGGGGGGGGGGGGGGCAATGTTGATCACCTGGCTAATTTTGTCATAAGGATTTCAAACTCCTGTGGTTTGTCTTCTTAATGTAACACCGCCCAAGCCTTGACTAAATCTTAAAACTGTTAAAAGTTGACCCGTTTCACTACATCTGCCCCCTACTGGTCTGGTGGAGTATGCATGCAGCCACCGCGACCGCCCGCATCCGCGGCCAAATGCTAAGGTGAAATTGACCGTCCCAAGCCCAAAAGCGCAAGAAAGCGCATGCAGAAGAGTGAAGTATGAGCTAAGCTTTAGTCATTAAAACATCAATTATTATAAATACAGAAATGTTAGTTGCAGTGATAGAAAGTGCACTAAAGGAGAAATAAATCAAAAGTACAGTCAGAACACGTCTTGAGGGAAAACATTACGGTCTTCTTACTGCCAGGATCTGTTCTGACTTTCTGGAGGGGGGGCCTGAGGAAAATCCTGTGCAGGAGGTGGTACACCTGTGAGAGGGTAAAGGGCAGAGTATTTAAGGTACAAATGAGAGTTCACCCTTGAGGTAGGTGCTGAAGATGAACCAGTGCAAGTAATTAACAAAGTCCATGAACTCACAACCCCCGCTGGCTTCAATCCCCTCATATCCTGGTACAACATCCATCATCTCTGCAGGTGGTGCTGATGGGGTGTCTGCTTTATAATGAGAATTATCTGGGATCGCATCTCCCGTGGCAACATCTTGGTCACTATGGAGACATAAAAAATATGTTGTGTGGGCTGCAGGATATCACATCGTGATATAATCGCATCAAATAACAATTGTAATTAATCAGGTTCTGGGGCCCAGATTTTGCCAGATTACTGTGGGGACCTCACCATAGATGTCCACTGCCAATTAGGATAATTCAAATTTATTAAGTTCGAACAGCAAGGTAACAAAATGGTTGATTGAATTAATTTGATTAAAAGTTGTAGAATTATTGGTAATCTTTTAAGCGCGCTGCTTGTAACTACATTTATATTTCGCAAAATCGATTTAGCCTAGTAAGGGCACGTGACACTCGAGACACGCACTTTTTCCCGCACGAGTTGCTAAATGAAAAGATTTGCACACAATACAAATATATACACAGAATCAACATTGAGAAAACGTTTAGTTATTAATCGCTGTCCATAGGTTTGTATTTCGTAAAATCGAAAGCAACCGCAATCATGTGGCCGGGTCTGCTTAAAATAAAGAATTTGTAATAAATAAATAAAAATAAACCATTAAAGATTACTTGTAACAAAACTATCCACAATAACAACGCCATGTTGCATCGCGATTTGTAAAGATTTGTACGCACTCTTGCACAGCATTTCTGTCGACAGGATATCAACTGAGAAAGCGAAACCAGTCGCCGTACGGGAAGGAGGCCTAAAGTTGTTTAAAAAACACATTTTCACGATTTTAAGCGTACGAATAACATTTGTGGAATCACCTTAGCAAATGGAGCTTGTCCATCCCGACGGCGTGAAAACACGTCAAAATCTTTACTGCGTCTGTCCACTTTAGTGAGGTTTCTTCGGAAAACGAAACTTTTCCTCCGACAAAGAAATGATGTCACTAAGGCGGAGATTACAAATTAGTATGAAAGTGCTCTGCAGTGGTAGCAGAGAAGTACTGGTCCTCCATACATAGGCTTGCTGGTTCGAATCGCCCTTGTGAGATGTGGATTGAAACCCCCGCGTTATGCGGGTTTTCTCCTGCAGCTCACTGGCTTCTCTTAACAGTCGTTCCCAGCCATCCCACAGCCCTAAAGCTGCTATGGATAATTAATTAATTAATTTTGTGGCTTTGTGGTAAGAACACATACCCAGAACATGACCAATAAACCCCTGCTTCATATGGCACCCACTGTTTGATTAATAACTGCTATACATTTCTCAATGTAATGATCAGCATAGCAGGTCCCCACAGATACTGTGCGATTCCGATGAGTGTGTGTGGACAAGTGTGTGTGTCATTTATCTATAATGATTTTTGTCTGTCCATCCATCCATCCATCCATCCAACCAACCAATCAACCAAATATATATATATCTTCCGTAACTGTTTGTCCAGTACAGGGTTGTGGTAGTTAAACATATATTTTTGTTTGCATTATTTTTCATTATAATATAAATAGGACTATGAAGATGACTCTTTACTGGCTAAGCAGTTATTGAAAAAGGATGGATGACAGAATCATGTTTATTGCCGAATATCTGCATATAAGAATATATTCATAATCCTCAAATGTCACATTTATAAAAATGTCTTTACAATTATCATGTCAGGATTGGTTCCGCCTTGTCCTGTTCATTGTCTCCCTGTTTCACCAGCAGGTGTCACCGGCCATCCTGTCCTTCCCCTGTGTTTCATTAGGTTTAGCTTTCGGCTCTGTTCCTAGTGTGTTCCCTTGCTCCCTTGGCTGCTGTGTGGCTGAATGGGCTAAGCATACGGATGAGAACTATGCTCCCCTTCCATTGTGGATTTAGGGCTGACCAGAAGCTGCCCTTATTGGTTATCTTGCATTTATGTTATTTCCATATTGACTCTTGTTTTTGTGCCTGTTGCATTTAATTTTGTAGTTATGTCCTGTTCCTCCTAGTGTTTCATTAAGTCCACAGTGATTGTTTATTACCCTCACCTGTTCCTTGTTGCCCCTAGACCCTAGTGTTTGTGAGTAGTTGGTAACGCCTGTCCCTTGTCAAGCCCTTGTTATCCGCATATTTAAGTGCCTGTCCTTACTCTCTTTCTCGGTTGGTCATTGTATTTGCCTGTTCTGAACCCTAGTTAGTTTTCTGTGTTCCATGGTTCCCTAAGTGTTAGGTTTACCCCCATTTTCTCCTTATACCCTTCATGCCTTTGTTTTTGCGACTCACGGTCCATTTATTTCCGGTGTGATTTGTATTTAGTTTCTAATAAAAACCCCTTTGTCTGTAAGCCGCACCGTAGATCATCCTTCCACCATGCCCTGCCATAACACATCAGCATTATAATTTTGATTTTACCCGAGCCAATATTGTCTATGAACTCTGTGATTAAGTTCATTCATAAGTTGATAAGTTAATGAATATTTCACAAAAATGGCCTTGCATCAACTTCGCACTTGGAACTGGGGCCACCAGACGTCAGTTTGGATGTATCTTGATAGATAAGGGAAAGGCAGGACATTTAGCTACCAGTACTGTAATATACACAAAGTATTGTACAGCAAATAATAATGTAAATATCACAATACTTTATAATATAAAAGCAATACACACACTGATGTCCTACTATGTCCATTTCTCGATCAGTGTATATTAATTCACTAAGGACCCCAAATGTAAATGTGATCAGACGTGACTCGATCAGGCGTAACTCAACATAAGACTTTATTGGTGTACAGCCCATGTTCGGCGTACAATAACCTAATTTTCACTCTAAAGAAAAGCCAGTGGAGGTGGAATTAATGTCCAGCAATAATTCACAAAATGCAGAGAAGTGAAGAAACTCTGAAGCTGATAGAATCCCTCAATAAACAGTTTTATTTGTTGTTTTTTTCATACAGTTACAGCCCAGGTACAGCAATACATTGTCTCCAGAACTCTAACCTTTCATGACGGATATGTGTTCTATAATTACAATGGTCAGTATTGTTATAACTACAAGGGTCAGTATTTGGTGATTCACAGTTACAGTTTTGCATATTAATATCCATCACACCCGTAATAGCATAAAGATTAAAACTATAATATTTATGAAAAGATATGTCATTAAACCATCAATAATAGAGGCGAGTACATTTATATTTTTTCTACACTACTATACAACGTTCACATATACCATTATATTGTAATACTTGCTCCCAAATCAAAAAAAAAATGCATAAAAATGAATGCACGTAGCAGACATTGTCACAATAATGCTCCACATATTTAACTGCATTTCCTCAGTATTTTTGACTCTAAACATATATATATGATGACAATTTATTAGGTGTGATCAGTTATACCGAGCAGCAGGCTTTCTGCTCTAAAGTATAGTGCAGCAGCAGGTGTCGGGGTAATCGTTGGTGTAGACCTTATGCTCATTCCCATACACAATATACATGAGCGGCCGCTCTTTCCACGTGTATGTTACCTTTGTTATTGGAATGTATTCAATCGTCTGCCGCTGAAACAAAAGATGTTTCACAATTAATTCTGATATTCAGGGACTATATTCAAAGACATCATCTAAAGGCAATGTAAAACTCAAGTCTAAATCATGAAATGTCAGCATCTAACAGGCAACTTTACTTTTAATATTGAAGTTTTATTATACGGCTGAAAAGACATGCTTGAATTACAGCAAACATTAAAACGATTTTCCATTAGAATGATTTTGGAGAAATATTTTTCAGCACCAGTGTAAAGCTCATTTCTTAAGGAAACTTTTTTGTAAGTAAAGAATTCACTGCAAATAACGATAAAAAGTATAGTATAGTAAATTCATAAAAACCGGTAACAAAGTAACTTATTATCACGAACAAGCAATATGGACTGTACATAATTACATGTGCTATATCTTTATACGACTGTTTACACCAACATCACCACAAACATGAGTAATGCATTGTGCTGTGACGTCACTAGGTGATAGGAAATTTTTAGCTCCATTATAACCTTATTGGACCACCATCATATATGTGGTCCCTCATTGACTAAAACATTGTTATGCAACACAGGACTGTATAGAATGTATGGCAACACCTCCTTCAATATTAAATGTTTTCAATTAGTCAAATTGGGCTACAAGCAATCTTTAATCCAAAGGGTTTAAATGCCTTCATGGAATGGGCTTCCATAGCCGAGCAGCTGCATGCAACCCTCACATCACCAAGCACAAGGCCAAGCTTTGGATAGAGTAGTGTCAAGCACGCCACTAGTGGACTCTGGAGCAATGGAAATGTGTTCTGTGGAATGACGAATCGCACGTCTCTTTCTGGCAGTCTGATGGATGAGTCTGAGTTTGGCGGATGCCAGGAGAACGTTACCTGCCTGACTGCATAGTGCCAACTGTAAAGTTTGATGGAGGAGGGATAATGGTATGGGGTTGTTTTTCAGGGGTTGGGCTAGACCCCTTAGTTCCAGTGAAGGGAATTCTTAATGCTTTAGCATACCAAGACATTTTGGACAATTCTATGCTTCAAATTTTGTGGGAACAATTTTCTGTTCCTGCATGACTGTGCCCCAGTGCACAAAGCAACGTTCATAAAGACATGGCTGGGTGAGTTTGGTGTGGAAGAACTTGACCGATTCACACAGATACCTGACCCCAACCCCATCAAACACCTTTGAGGTGAACTAGAACGGATATTGCAAGCCAGGCCTTCATGTCCAACATCAGCCAGACCTCACAAATGCTCTTATGGATGCATGGGCAAAAATTCCCACAGATACACTCCAAAATCATGCAGAAAGTTCTCCCATAAGAGTGGCAGCTGTTATAGCTGCAAAGGGGGGATGAGGGGGAACTCTATATTGATGCCTATAGATTTAGAATGGTATGTCATAAATTTATTTGTAGATGTAATGGCCAGGTGTCCCAAAACTTTTGTCCATATACTGTTTATTGCAGTTTAAAAAAGCAACATCAATCCATCACCATGAAGTAAAAAAACTTAATCTAATCATCAAATAGCAAATGTAATTTAATCATGCATCTTCTTGCGCTGTCTCACCAGGTAAGAATGCCTACTCTATGCTGCACTGCTCTATTGTAGTCAAGTCAACAGCGTAGGTTTATAAGTCGTATCAGTCATTCCCTGGATTAGTTTTGACCATATTAACAAGTCAAAGGGAACATCATTTAACCAATGTGCATTAACTGGTTGAACCTGAGATATTCTAATTAATGGTGAGGCTTCCCTGACCAGCTGTATCACTGACAATGAAGCCCCTCGACTTCACTTGAATTTTCTTTCTGGCCATACTCCTTGGCCATTCTGTGTAATATATATATTTTTATCTTAACCTTTTTTTTTTTTTTTTTTTTTAACTCTTTTTTTACTCACTCAAGTTACAAAACGCTATTTTCCTTTTGCGATATATTTTTCAGGAACAGAGGTGGAGATTTCAGGTCCAGAGAGTATAAGATCCACACCAAGATTTTGTTTCAACCAACCAGTTGAATATAAAGAGTCACAGTCACAGAGTATTCAACTGGTTGGTTTAAACAAAATCTTGGTCTGGATTTGTACTCTCTGGACTTGAAATCTCCACCTCTGGTCAGGAATACATGACAGGACGTTTGATGTATTATATTATGATATATCTGATTCACTTCTACTATACTGTATGTAGTGTCATTCACTAAATTCGATGATGAAGCAGCCAAAGATGTTACAGCGTTGTTGTTTTGTGTCTTTTGTACCTTTGTACTGTTTAAACAAACACAGGGTAGGCAAGTCATACTATATCTGTATCATCCTGAGTCACATGACCTAGAGCAATTCCCAGCAGGCCCTGCTCCAGCTATAAGATGTAGCATGGGCCAGAGGTGGCACTAATACCTGGTTTCCACCACCACAGAGTCTTTTTATAGGCTGTATTTCTCCTTAGTCTGTGTATGTAACTTTATTGTCAATTGCCGTTTTATTGCTGTCCTTTTAAGGATTGCGCAATAAAAAAGTCTGCTAAGAAGTTAACTTTGCTGTCCACCTCCTGATCTCATCGCCACTTTGAGTGTCACAATATTTTATTCATTTTACCTGCGACAAGTTCATAATTAATGTTTAAGTCGGGTCAGCAGATCGATCTTTCAGTTTCCACAAAACAAAAGAACTATGTAACATTATTCCACTAATAAGCTGGCAAGTTGTTTCACTGCCAGCACCGACGATAATAGAGAAAACGATATCAGTTATGAATTGAATTTTCCATGTATGTGGAAAGTTTGGACGTGATAGCCCACTTTCGCATTGCCGTTTTATTGCTGTCCTTTTAAGGATTGCGCAATAAAAAAGTCTGCTAAGAAGTTAACTTTGCTGTCCACCTCCTGATCTCATCGCCACTTTGAGTGTCACAATATTTTATTCATTTTACCTGCGACAAGTTCATAATTAATGTTTAAGTCGGGTCAGCAGATCGATCTTTCAGTTTCCACAAAACAAAAGAACTATGTAACATTATTCCACTAATAAGCTGGCAAGTTGTTTCACTGCCAGCACCGACGATAATAGAGAAAACGATATCAGTTATGAATTGAATTTTCCATGTATGTGGAAAGTTTGGACGTGATAGCCCACTTTCGCTGATGTTACGGTTCCAAATTCTGAGACTAGCTTATCTGTGGTGCCATGCTGGAGCAGTTTTTTTCTGGCCCAAGGCCAGTTTTCTGCAGTGGAAACGCACAAAACAAGTTCCAGACATTGAAAAAGCCTGGCACCTCATTGTGCCCCCCCCATTTCGGGATTTGAGTGTCTGTCAGCCATAGGCCATACCTGCTGGAGGATGCGAGCCGTTTGAGAGTACTGTGCCTGGTGCTCCCTCACCAAGCGTTCGGACTCCTGATTCAGCTGGGCGTCTGGGAATCCCATTACAGGGTACACCTGTGTGAGGCAGCCATTAAGGTCGCACACATCTTCAAACAGTTACATGGCTGTTGAATGAACAATAGGCAGCATAAATTTTGCCATCAATGTCGTCAAAGTTTTCATTACCTGCAGTTTGCAGTCCTCTAACAGTTTCTTTCCAGACACAGTACTGATGATGTCAGACTTCAAGCCGCTGGATTGTTCCACAGCATAGTCCGATTTATTGTTAGTCCTAAGTTAATCAAAAGTAATGAATGAATACATACATATAGTTAAGGCATATTATTTCATTTCTTTCCATCCATCCATCCAATTTCCATACTCTACACACATCATTATCAGGTAATAATACAGTAATAATACCAACAATATATAACAATCAATTCAAATTTTAGGTAGACCTTGTCATTCATCTGACATAATGACACTTGACCCAATAATTTTCTCCAGAGTATTTGTACAGGTGAATATTTTACTAGGGAACCTGAGATTAAGAACCATTCATTTAAGTCCATTTAACTTCTACTAGACCACTTACTAGTCAATGACCAGTCCCTATGGGATTTCATGGAGTTTTTTGTGATTGCTGTAGCAAAAATACTTGATTTTACAGTGGCTTTTCTCCGAATTTCAAAATGTAACTTGCGGACTTGTGTGTTTTTTTGCAGAACATTTGTATAAATTTGCAAAATTGCAAGTGACTTTTGGTTTGTGTCAAGTCTTAGTAAAAAACACTCTCAATTCAACACAGCAGCTAATGAAATTAGTGCCTGTTAAGGCATTTACAGGATGTGTCATGGTCCAAAAGAAAGGAGTGAATAACTATCCAGCCTTGTTCACTTTGAAAGTCTTTAGATGTGTTAATTTCAATTAGAAAGAAAAAGCTGAATCTCAATATTATGCATATTAAATCAGGGTGTATTAGAGTGCATTTCTACTGCATCAGATACCGTACTTTTGATAGTTCAGAAAGGTCCCAAAAGTACAGTACTTCTTTGTGTTGGTTTTCCACTGGTGTTTTCATACCTTTATAGTGTATTATAGCGTGGGGGGTGTATTTTCTCTACAACATTTTAACTCTGTCATAGGGGAAAAAAAAAACAACTTGCAAGCTTTGCAGTTTTAATGATTATTCCTTTTCAAGATTATCAGGTATATGCATAAAAAAATCAGTTTAAAGTTTACTTCTGCAGCAATTGCATGAATTCTGCATGCCTTCTCCAAGACAATCGTAATCGTTTTCAGAGGAGTTAAGCTGACCTGCGGGTTCAGTAATTCCCAGACATTCTCAGATCTTTACCCAACTCTATTAAAACATCAGAAAAACAAGGAAACTCCCACAATCACAAATTTGTTTATGTTTGTGAAATTACATACACACATTGGTTATTTAATTAATTGTAAAAATGTGAAATAATCCAGCTCCTTTTGTGGACTCATTTTCTCCCTCGGCTTTTGACAGTCCGCAACGTTTCAAAATAAAAGTCCCAAAAGGAAAACCAAGCAATTTCTTAAACGGTTATTACTGAAGTCATACAACAATGTGTGATATACTTATTCAAAATCACAAGCACAAGGCCAACTAATACTCACAAAACTGTAAATTATGGTATTAGCTAATATTTCCATTATTATTCTATGCAGGTGGAACAGAGCATCCTGAATTTCAGCTTGTGGTCAAAGGACATGAGTAAACCTACACAGATCATGTACTTTGGCACTTGTGAAACCTACAGCTTATTTGTGAAATTAAATTGTATTCCTCATATCCATTGTTTTCTATGCAGGTGGAACACAGACCTAATGCTGAAAAGGCAAATAACCCAGCAACTACATTTCAGTTTGTGGTCAAAGGCCATGACTTAACCTGCACATATCATGCACTTTGGCTCTTGTGAAAATCGTAGGTAATTTATGAAATTAAGTATGTCTTATATCCTATGTGATACGCTTACACAAAATCCCAAGCACATACAGGGTCCACTAACACTAATTTTTCAATATTTAAGATTCTTTATTCGTCACATACATAGTTATAACAAGTACAACATGTAGTGAAATGAACCCTGACCAATCCAAACAGCGGCTGATTATGTCTTCAGTAATAACCAATTTATAAGAAATTCCCTGTTTTTCCATCTGGGACTTTTATTTTGAAACATTGCAGACAGTCAGCCGAGTGAGAACACGAGTCCACAAAAGGAGCTGGATTATTTTACATTTTCACAATTTATTGGATGTAGTAACTGAATAACCAAGGTGTGTATGTAATTTCGCAAACATACATGCGGAGTTTTCTTGTTTTTGTAATGTTTTAATAGAGTAAATACAGAGAAGATCTGGTGAATATTGAACCCACTACTAACTTTACTCCACTTTAATTTTCATCCTTGCTTGTTTTAATCACTCAACAGATTGGTGAGAAATGTATTTATTCTGAACTTTTTTGCTTTATAAATATCCCAGTATTTATTACAACAAAATTACATTGCGATATTTGAAATTTTTCCAATATCGTACAGCCCTAGTATATTACACAAAATTCTGCTTTTTTTCTTATGGCATCCTGATTTTGATCGCGATTAAATTTGTTTTCATGCATCTATTACATGGCTCCACATATCCATTGTTTTGTTTTTAACTTAATCGTTGTTTTCTGAGTTTGTAACTTTTTTGAAGACACTGGTTGCATTGTCTTTCAGATGCAGGCTATTTGCAAAATAGATGAAATTTAACGTAGATACATCTATGCAGGGAGCAGAAATATAAAGTACAGATATTTTATGGGTTCCACTGAAATAAAGGTAGCTGATTATGAGAAAAACCTTGGTGTGTATGTTGATGTTTCCATGTCCCACTCTCGCCAGTGTGGGGAAGCAATTAAAAAGGCCAATAGGATGTTGGGTTACGTCTCTAGGTGTGTGGAGTTTAAGTCAAGGGGGGTGATGTTACATTATTATAATTCCTTAGTAAGACCCCACCTAGAATATTGTGTGCAGATTTTGTCACTATACCTTAAGAAGGACAAGGGTGCAACGTAGGGCTACAAGAATGATTCCTGGTCCTTGAGGAATGTCTTATGAGGAGAGGTTAGCTGAGCTGAATCTGTTTAGCCTCGAGCAGAGGAGACTAAGGGGGGACATGATCCAGGTATATAAGATGCTAACAGGTCTGGATACTGTTCAGCCAAATGGCTACTTCAATATTAGTTTAAATACTAGATTGGCCTCCTCTTGTTTCCAAATTTCTTATGCTCTTAAATATCAACAAAGAAGGTGTTTGCAAGTCCTATCCCAAAGTACCAAAAAAAGTAGCCCAGGTACTGGAACTTTTGGTACTGGTACCCGACTGGAAATCAATGGGAAAAGGAAAGTATCAAAAGTATGGTAACTGGTGCAGTGAAAAAACCCCCATATGTACATTTAGCTAGTACTGTGAAGGACCCACTTCTGCCTCCATAACCACTCCAACAGTCAATGTGTGTGTGTGTGTGCGTGTGAGTGTGTGTGTGCGTGTGTGTGTGTGTGCATGTGCATGTGTGTGGAATAGGTTTATATTACATTGTGTGGACCAAATGTCCCCCGCAATGTAATAAAAACCTGTTTTTTATGTAGTGGGGGAAATTTTTCAGGTCCCCACAAAGATCTGTGAATGCAATCAAAAAACAAAATGGCAAAAGTCTCGTATTCTGTTTGGTTACATATGGTTAAGGTTAGGGCTTACACAGATACGAACCATTTGACTTTCAAGTTGATGTAAACCACGAGTTTCCCCTTCCCTTTGCAGGTCTTACATTCCTGTGTCCCCTTCCCACTGCAATCCAAACACGTGCTGCAATCCAAACACAGAGAGATGAAATTGTACAAGCATTTAGTACTTGGTGGCTAAAGGGACAGTGTGCCATCCACCCACCCATCCATCCATCCATCCATCCATCCATCTTCCAACAGCCTATCCCATGCAGGTTTGTGACAAGCTGTGGAAGCAATCCCGGACAGCATTAACAGCAGCGCTTCACCCTGCATGAGATGCCAATAAATTGCAGGGCACGTACACCCAAGTATACAGCATGGGCAATTTAGAGATGCCAGTCAGCCTAATCTAATATCTACAGGAGGAAACGCCATGGAGAGAAAATGCAATTACGCTACACAGAGAGCAGGGGCTGAATTCAAACTGCAAGCTCTAGAGGCCATTGTGCAAAACAAGTGAAGTAATCATAGGCCGGTTCCATTTCACCAATAAACCCCCTTCATCGGAACACTGTCACCGCATCCCTTGACCAAGTACTTAGTCAATGCTGGTGCTGTTGTCCAGTATTTACCTCTCAGCTACGCTGCCGTCTCCCTCACTGCTGGAAACTCCAAGATGACGCTGAAGAGTAAAGAGAGATCATGACCACATAGTCCGAAAGGAACAAAAAAATTACTCTTCCAAAGAACTCCGGCTGCCCAGAACATGAATTATCATCTAATGCTGCATTGTGACTGTGCAGGAATTATGATATTACAGTCAAATCTCCCTTATCCGGGCAAAATGGGACCGAGGGCTGCCCGTAAGTAAGAAATGCACGTAACTTAGAAATACACGAACAGTATAGTACAACATACATGTGCATGTGTACACATACAAACTACATGATATTTATGAGGTGCAGGGCTTATAATAGGATGTTATTTCAGTCTGAGCTAGCGAATCATCCCGTTTTATTCTTGCAGCGGTCATCCAGTTTTTAACCTGCATACTTCCGTCTTCCGAAGTGAAAAGCCGCCCGTAAGACATCTCAGAAGCTCTACTCACTTATTATTGTTGTTGGTTTGCTTTTCTTTGATGGATATTACTGTGTATGATTTGTTTGTTTTATTGGATTTCTGATTTTCACTTTGCCCTTGTCTGTACTTTCACTTGGGTTTACTTGCTATTTGCTTTCGATCTCTCACCCAGTTATTGGTCAACATCTTTGTGCGGCCCTCACACTTTGACACTTTGATCTCTGTGTATGTGTCAGGTGCGTAGGCAGTGACTGCCGTTTTTGTTTTGAGAGCTTATGTTGTATGCCAGGGGTGTCAAACTGCAGTGCTTGGGTGCCGGAGTCCCGTGTAGCTTAGTTCTTTCCCTGTTTCACTACAAATGATTCAGCTCAACAGCTGCGTGGTAATTAGCACAAGGAGTTGAATCAGGTGTGTTAAACGAGGGGAAACCCAAATATGTGCAGAGCTCCGGCCCTCCAGGACTGGAGTCTGACACTTGTGTTGTATGCTGTTATTTGCATAGGGAGTAAGGTGTAGAATTTGTGTTTTTGTTTTCTCTGCACTTAGGTAAGTTAGCTTTGCGTTGCGTTCGGAAGCTGGGTTTTGTTTATCATTTTCGTTATATTCACTCCTGAGTCCTTTTGCACCGGGTTTGTTTGTTCTGTGCCCGTGGCGTGTCAATAAAAACAGAAAAATAGAAAGAATACCCCTTTGTCCACGTGTGTTCCCTTGTCCATCGCACTCTGTCCTTCCCTTACTCCACGTCCCCTTTCCCTTTCACTCTGTTACTTCCCAACCCTGGACCGGGGCTCCTAACAACAGCTGCTGGGTGTGTAAAATTAATTTGCGCATGCGGGTGCCTAGAGCCGCCCAGAAGAGGGGGATCCGGTTAAGGGAGGTTTGCCTGTACCACTGAATGCCGGAATGCTCTTACTTTTCCAGAGCCATCACATTTGGTGCACTTTATTGTCCCATTGGCATGACAGGTATCACAATTCTAGGAACAAAAGAAGCACAATGTGAATATTTTATACAATTATTATATATATATTATATAAATACAGTGGTACCTCGGTTCTCGAACTCACTAGAACTCAAATTTCTTGAAAGTCGAACAAACCAGTTTGATCTGGTACTTGATCTGAATATCAGAAGTCGAACCGTGAACGCTGACCTAATATAAATCGTACGCGCCAGGAAATGAGTCACACTACAATGCAATTCTTACTTGAATGCCTTCTTCACAGACTGGACGATTAACCA
>JAODLC010000133.1:3413222-3427755 GCA_026781145.1 Hippopotamyrus pictus | reverse complement strand
GGACTGGGGAAACAAACTGAAACGCGGACTTAATACAGAGGACTAATGACAACAACCAGAAACAGCTGATCACATGGCACACGGAAGGAGCAGACGATCGGGGCAGGACAGGGGTAATGTTGGGATAAGAACTTTATCGTTTTGGAAGCCATTAAGAAAAAAAATGCTCTTGTTTTATCCTGTTCATGTTGTGTTTAAATGCTAAAAAAAATAAATAAATAAAAAAAGACATATTTAGGTGTAATTTTGGGAGGCCGGGAACCAATTAATTGGTTTTCCATTATTTCTTACGGGAAAAATTCAATCAGAACTCGAACTTTTTAGGATTTGATCCGGAGTCCGGAATGGATTAAGTTCGAGAACCGAGGTACCACTGTATAATACACTGTATAAATGATATAATTTTATATAGTATTTATTCATTTGTCCATGAGAATATGGATACCTTGAGAGATGAGGTGTTGGGAACCTTGATGTCTTTGGTGCCGTCTTTAAACATTTCTGGGGCCTGGACAGGGATATTCCAGGGAGTTGGTGCCATTTGAATATGTGCATCGACTGCCTGACCTTATGGGAACGAATATGAAAGTGACAGAGATGGTGACAAGGAGAATCCTGACACAGAGTAAGACAGAACCAGTCGATAGCCGAACAAAAAGTAAAAGTCAAGTGTAATGAGAATGCGTAAGGTTATGAATTTACCTTCGATTCATTGAATATCAACATTCAACACTGAAATGAATACTAATATCATGCAGGACAGCCCCAGGAAAAACCCAGGGTACACCGGAAGGATTATATCTCCCAGCTGGCTTGGGAACATTTAAGGATTCCCCAGAAGGAGCCAAAGTCAGTGATCATATAAAAACAAACCTGATCTGACCTGCTCAGTTTGCTGCCACCTCGATACATACGATACGTCATAGCAGTATATTCAGCGGTCATTCTAACACTGCAGTCAAAGGAAAGAAACAGCAACTATGTGGAGTCTCGCGTAGCTGTTACCAGTGTAAGGCTCCTGGCTCCACTCTGTAGATCTGGACTCCGTGAAGGTTTCCAGGCGGTACTGCGGGGGGGCGCACAAGGCACACCTCTGTTAGCACGGCATTCTGGGGCCCTGAGCGATTCCGAGCTGGTAGACATTCCCATCATACGCACACTCAGCAAGATTCTCTCAGTACTTCTGATTCACTGATATCTGTTTGCTTTTCTTTCCTTTTTAAATTAGTCATGACAGTGTTCCAGCCCTAAATGATCCACAGCTTAAATAGTTTAACTCCAACATTCCTTAACTTGTTCTTGGAATTAGAAAAAGTAAATGGAAAAAAATCAACACACTTTTTGTTGTTCCTGTTCTTTCCCCATTTAGCATTCATACTGTGTACAAACATTCAGTAACACTTTACTTAATGGGGCACAAATAATATGTATTAATTGACCACAAGCTAAGTCTTAGTTGCATATTGATCTCATGTTAATTCATCATTAATGAATCATGATGCATGTTTTATCAAGCAATTACTATATTTGTGACTATATCAGTTAATTCTGTAAATCTCTGCAAACAACTGAAGGAACCACTGAAGGAACTACTAAGGAACTACCGAGGGAACAAGTTATGAATAACATAAGTTAAATACGGACCTCATGTTTATTCATTATTAATGAATCATGATGTGTCTTTTATCCCAAGCACTTACTCTAAGTGATGGCGGCATGAGTAGTCGTAGCAGCCCGGCGCCCCTCCAGATTTAGCAGTTTTCTTTTTATTTTTTGTGTTTTTACATTTATTTTCCTGAATCGAGTGTCAGTCGCACATATGCAGTACAGCAGGACTGAACCGATTATGGTTCTGGAGCAATGAAAGTGGCTGGGACTTCATTCCACCGGAGATCTGAAGAACCGCAGTCTCCGTTTACAACATTCCCCCACTGAAGCGGCGCAGGAAACGGAGGCACAGGAAACAGAAGAGGGGCAAGAGAGGCGGGCTGAGGGCTAGGCTAAATGCTAACCCCCACAAACCTGCCATTCCAAGTCTCTTTCTCGCCAACTCCCAGTCACTCAACAACAAGATGGATGAGCTACGACTGCGGATTACCTCACGCCGTTTGGAATACTGTGATGGTAATAACAGAAACATGGTTGGACTCTTTCACCCCACTAACTGCGACCGAGCTAACGGGCTATGCTACCTTCAGAGCAGACAGAACAACTGAGTCCAGTAAGAAGCGGGGAGGAGGACTGTGTGTTAGACACAGTTAGACATTCACTGTTTTCCGGACATAGAATACCTGATAGAACAGTCTGCATTGTACTATTTGCCAAGAGAGTTGTCGTCAGTCGTCGGTGCCGCCACAGGCTAATGCTAAGCTAGCCATGGAGAATTTACAATGCTCCATTAACCAATAGCTTATGGCACACCCGGACTGTGTTATAATTGCAGTGGGAGACTTTAACCACGCAAACCTGAAGTCTGTCTTGCCTGGAATATATAAAAACAAGAGCTTTCCAAAGAGGGAAAATAACATTCTGGACCAGGACTACACAAACATTCCAGAGGCCTACAAAGCCATCCCTCTGCCACACCTTGGACTTTCAGACCATCTCTCTCTGTCCCTGATACCTGCTTATAAACCTCTAATCTACAAAGACCAACAGTTAAAACAATTCAGGTGTAGACTGAGGAAGCCACCGCAGCCATACAATTCCGCTTTGACGCTACGGATTGGGGAATATTTGCAGAGGGAACAGACCTAGACGGCCACAGCTGCTGTGCTCTCTTACATCACCTTTTGCACTGGGAGTGTTACCACAACAAAGACTATTAAAGTGTTCTCAAACCAGAAGCCGTGGCTCAACAGCGAGGTGTGTGACCTGCTCAGAGCTCGAGATGCTGCCTTTAAGTGAGGAGATCAGCAGGCTTACAAAGAGGCACGTCGGTCCCTCCTGAAAGGCATCAAAAAGGCTAAGCGCAGACACAAACAGCACATCGAGGAACACTTTGATAGCAACAACTCCAGGCATATGTGTCAGGGGATTAAGGCATTTACCAGCTACAAAGACACCCACACACCGGCAGACTCCTCGGACAACACCCTACCTGACACCCTAAATCGGTTCTTCGCCCGCTTCGATACACAATAGCATGGCCCACACTGATCCTGCTCTTCCAAAAAGGGAAGACACCCCCATCCAGCTGCAGCAGCATCAGGTCAGAACCACCTTACGCAGAGTCAAGGTGAGGAAAGCAGCTGGTCCAGATGGAGTTGCAGGGACGGTACGTAAGGCATGTGCAGACCAGTTAGCGGAGGTTTTCACAACCATCTTAAACCTCTCGCTACTGCCGTCTGTAGTTCCGACCTGCCTTAAGTCAGCCACCATTGTTCCATTGCCGAAGAAGAAGAGCGCAGTGAGCTGCCTGAATGATTACCGCCCAGTTGCTTCAGCTCCCATCAATACCAAGTGCTTGGAAAGACTCATCATGACATCTGGACAACAGCAACACCTATGTGACCATGCTGTTTGTGGACTTCAGCTCCGCCTTTAATACAGTACGACCGCACAAGCTGGTTCAAAAGCTGAGCAACCTGGCCCTCAGCAGCTCACGGTGCACCTGGATAATGGACTTCCTCAGCAACAGACCCCAGAACGTCAGGATGAGAAACCACATCTCCTCCACTCTCATTCTGAACACAGGCACGCCGCAGGGGTGTGTCCTCGGTCCCCTCCTCTATTCCCTTTTCATTTCCGACTGTTTCATTTCGCATTCACACCAGCAACACCATCATCAAATTTGCTGACGACACCCCCATTGTAGTGATGACAATAACTGATTGACAATAACGATGAATCAGCCAACAGGGAGGAGGTCCAGCGGCTGAGGCAATGGTGTGACGGTAATAACCTGGAACTGAATACATCCAAAACCAAGGAGATGATAGTGGACTTCAGGAGAACCAAGCAGGCTGAGCACTCTGCCCTCTACATGGATGGAGAAGAGGTAGAGAGGGTGGAGAGCTTCAAGTTCCTAGGGGTCCACATCTCCGCTGACCTCACCTGGTCCACAAACGTCTCTCACCAGGTGGGGAAGGCACAACAAAGAATGTACTTCCTCAGGAAGAAGAGTCAGGCCCACCTTCCCCAAAAGCTGCTGACCAACTTTTACCGCTCTACCATTGAGACCCTCCTGACCTACGGCTGCACAGTGTGGTTCAGAAGCTGCACTGAGGAAGACAGGAAGAACCTGCAGTGGGTGGTAAGGGTGGAAGAGTGGGTAATCGGAACGGAACTACCCAATATCCCCCCAAGGATATTTACACTGGCAGACTCCACCAGAGAGCCAGCAACATCATCAAAGACTCCTCACACCCTGGACACTACCCTTACTCCCCCCTCCCCTCTGGCAGACGCTATACAGGTCAATCAGAGCAAGGACAAAGAGACTGAGCTAAAAGCTTTTACCCACAGGCAGTCAAATGCGCCCATCCCCCACCCCCTGAATGACCGTTTCTGGGAAATGGTATCCACCCCCCTCTATGACTGTCTTCTATCCAATACGATGCTTAGGGCAGGTCATTAAGCACACACTACCTCAGACTGACATATTGTACACATTGCACTCAGACACTCATACCGTAATAGTATGGCTGTCTCTTTTTGTGTGCTGTTCTTATTTCTCTAATTTATTACTTTAAATTGTGCTGCCAAACAGAGAGCTGCTAAACTGTTTTTCACTGTTTCTGTAATAGAGACAATAAAGATCTATCATCTATATTTGTTCCTATATCAGTTAATTCTATAAACCTTTGTGAAATACTGAAGGAACTACTGATGGAACAAATCACAAATAACAAATGAATCAAGATGCATCTTTTATCTCAAGTAGCAACTATATCTGTATAACAAATATACTATATTTGTATAGTAATAACAAACAGTTATTACTATTTGTGCCCCGTCAAGTAAAGTGTTACCCATGATTCTACTCAGAGATTCACCCTGTAGGTGTTGAATGCCTTCATCTCTGTGATCTTCCCATCATTTGCGGGGTCTGAGCCATAACAGCAATGACCAGACGCATAAGCCTTAAGAGCACTGCGCGCTGCTTCCTCAGTCAGCGGTGGGACACTGTAAAAAGTAAAACAAAAAAAAAAAGTACATAACATGGCCTCCCCGGACACACATATACATATAAGCAGAAAGCTGTGACCTGCTCTCACCTGCAGTCTACATTATGCGGCTCAGGCTGAGGGAATGGATTTGCAGGAATCGGAGGAGGGAGGAATCCACCTTAGATTAGATTAGGACGTTATTGATCCTTGCAGCAAGTCACATAAATGCACGGACGCAAAAGAAAAAGTTAGTTCAAAACAGGCAAGGTGCAAAGACAGCACACATAGTACACCTAACTGGATTTTTGAGAAACAGTTATTAATAAAAATCATACCCACTGCTTAACAAATTACAGTAACAGGACAATGGGATATTGAGATGAGTATTAGTTTTAATACTCAAATCAAATAATCAAATAATTTTTTAACTACATAAACATATACACTCACTGGCCACTGTATTAGGTACACCTTCCTAGTTCCTGGTTGGACCCCCATTTGCCTTCAGAAATGCCTAAATTCTTCATGGCTGCATCTTCATGATGCGAATCTCCCATTCCACTACATCCTATAGGTGCTCTATTGGATTGCGATCTGGTGACTGTTGAAGCCATTTTGAGTACAGTGACCTCATTGTCATGTTGATGAAACCAGTCTGAGATGACATGAGCTTTGTGACAATGTGTGCTATCCTGCTGGAAGTAGCCATTAGCTGGGTACACTGCTGTCATAAACGGATGGACATGGTCAGCAACAATACTCAGGTAGGCTGGGGAATTTTTATGATGCTCAAGAGGCCAAATGTGTGGCAAGAAAATATTCTTCACACCATTACACCACCACTAGCCTGAATCGTTGATACGTGCAGGATGGATCCATGCTTTCATGGAGTTTACACCAAATTCTGACCCTAACAGCTGATTGCCGCAAGAGAAATTTAGACTCGTCTAACCAGGCAGCGTTTTTCCAATCTTCCACTGTCCAAATCATTTTCGCCCAGAGAACCGCCGCTCACTGGATGTTTTTTCCTTTTTCAGCACATTCTCTGTAAACCCTGGAGATGGCTGTGTGTGAAAATTCCAATAAATCAGCAGTTTCTGAAATACTTATACCAGACTTTGAACATACATGCCTTGAATCACCTTCTTCCCCATTTTGGCACTTGGTGTGAATATTAAATGAAGCTCCTGACCTGTATCTGCATGATTCATACATTGCGCTGCTGACACATGATTGGCTGATTACACATTTGCTTCAATGAGCGGTTGAATAGGTATACCTGATAAAGTGGCAAGCGAGTATATAAACCACTGGTAATGATTAATGCGGTCTACATGACATGACATAAAATATATTAATGGGTTGTTCTGAAAACTTCCTACGTACGTAATTCTCACAAAGGATTCATAGCGGGAAAATGAAGTGTAACAAGGAATCTAAGCATTTACCTCCACCTACACCTTCATAGCCTGGGATGCCGGCAAAACCCATCGGGGGACTTGCCAAACCTTGGAAATTCGCAGTAGGAGGGGGGTACATGGCTGGGAGAAAGAGAGAAGAGATCATTCAGCAGGGCTGCTAACGTGTCAAGGTAATTTATCTCAGGTGAGTGGGTGTGCATTCGTGCTCCGACATTTACTTCATGTGCCACTAGACAAAAAGCAGAGCGTTACATTCCTCTACAAAACGATTCGTTTGCAACGTTAATAACAGACATCAAGTTTGAGGGGCCAAAGGGGACACAAACAAGTCCAAACAAATGACGCTTTCGTCAGCTGTTTCATTAGTCAAGAACTCTGGACTATGGTATGGTATGGGTGTCATTGTAGGAGAGACCACGCCATCAGTCAAAGTGCTATCTTAATCCTATCTTCAGGATTATGAAAAACCCCCTACCTTTTGGACAAAAGGCAGATCAAAAGGACTAAGAATTGGGACACAGGACAGGACTGTGTTACTAAAAACCTGCTAAGACATACAGGTAAAGCATGAAACGTTCAAAAGAACTGTTTTATAAGCCAAAAAAATTATTACCTATGCCAGAACTCCCACACACTCTCTCTCCTCCACACGCAAAGCACATTAACTTCATTCACTTAATTAGTTGCAGATGAATAATGAGTAGAGAAGCTCGTGCCCCCGCCCTGTCCCTCCTCTGGCACATTCCTTGCAATACACAGACCTTAGGAAAAGAGAAACCCAATATAGCCCAGCAGCACTGTCATACTATACCCATTAGACAAAGGAACAAAGGAGGTGTCTTACCCTTTGCTCAACAATGGGGATATCCTAGAATTAAAATTCTAAATAATAATGGTAATAATAATACCTTTAATAATTACTTAAGTACTTTTCTCCAAAGTGACATACAATTGACAAAACATATTGAGCGAGTTCCAGCCACTCCCAGTTAGTTGGGATTAAGGGCTGTGCTCAAGGATTGACTGGTGCCAGCACTCTGTCAAACACAGGATTTAACCTGGTAGCCTTCTGATCACACACATAACGTCCAAACCTACTGAGGCACACACCACACGAATTCACATATAGTGCTTTTTCAGTTATGCCCTATGGCTATGATCACAGACTTCAAAAATTTCCTGCTTTGCATCGTGGGTCATTCACGTTCACGAGCCGTTACACACCTCAGTTTGGGTTTCACGGTTTCTTGCTGTTCCGATACAGTATCAAAATAGGATATGCTCTGAAACTGTTCATTATTAAAGCTTCAGACTCAAACTATTAAGAACAGTTGTAAACACCAAACAACATGCAATGCGCCTATTGATGTGGCTGAATAAACAGCTTTAGAGAAGCGTCTTTGCACATTGCGAAACAACATATGTAAAAGAAAAAAATATATATTGAATATATTTTTTAAATATGAAAAGACTTGGCTCGGAATGCTTCACTATGCATGACGCTGAGCCTGTCACGTCAGCAGAGGACCTAAACGGGAAGAAGTATATACGTTCATTACAAACCACACTGTTGACCAGACACAATGATACAAAGACCTTCAAGATAAGCCAGCAGATCACAAATAGACCATTTCGCAGATAATGTCGGTCTGGGTAAAAGCAACATCCCAGCTGCAGTCTTACAAGATTCATCGCACCCCATATATATCATTCAAAAAATCTGTCAGCCACTATGGAGTTATGGAGAAAAGTATTCCAGAACCAAAAAAAAAAAAAATATCCAAAGCAAAGAAAAACATTTCAGAAGCATAATAAATTAGAGAAGACGGAAAAATTATTTTATTCGACTTTTTTGATATTTGGAATACATATTCTCATTTTGATATTTAATAATTTGCTTGCGGTTTTCAAAAATTTTGATTAATACTTTTGGCACAAAATTAACTCCACAGCCACAGGGTTTTCTGCATCTCTTAACATTGCCTTCGATCACTAAATACGCTTGATTACCCATGCGACATCGAAAAGACTCGAGATTGAAGGAACATGAAGCAAACAACCCACAAAGCAGCCTAAAAACTAACACAGCAACTCACATTTAAAATAAATCTGATATTCTGAAACAAATATTCATGTTTAGTTATCTATTTCCAAATCTGCTTGTATTTGGAGAAAATCAAAGGTCGTCTGGTAACAGTTTAAAAGATCTGTAATTCCATGCGTTCAGTTATTAACGTTTATTGTATTTATCATTTATTATACAAAAATAATACAACAGTAAGTAATTCATACTTACTTGGTTGTGCTTGCAAGCCGTACATGTTTGTTAAAAGGCTGTATAGGCGATTTATGACTAAATTAAGTTACACGTTGAGCTCTCAATCTGCTAGACACTGATTTCACACTTATTTAACTGTTTTCTGCGATATATTATTTTTTTCTTTTCAATACACAGGTATCATATCCCTGCGTTTGTCTGAAAGCATATGCCGTGTATTGGCTACAACCGTCGAATATATAAGGCATGAATGCCGAGGGAGTATTGCTTACGAGAAAGACCCCACCCTATCTTTAGGCGTACGGCGCTCCTACCCCCAACAGCTGCAAATCTCAGCTGAAAACAACACCGTGCCTCTTAGACCAAACTTTTGTTTTACACAAGTTAAGGACTCTCAAGTGTCACGCATTGAGCTTTACAGTCACTCTTTTCAGTCTTTTGTCACGCACTCCTGCCACACATTTTTTTTCTCATGCGGAAAAAAAATTTGTAGGCTAATATGCTGTAGCGCCCAGTATTTCTCAGACCGCGGCATAGTATAGCGCCTCACTATGAAACAAGCGCGTCTCCGCTGGAGTCCTACAGCCTGTGACTTACCAGCCAATCAAAACAGAAAGGGCCTACACAATAGCCAATCAGAAAATATCAGTATTGTATCTGGGTAAAATGCAAAACAACAACCAATGAAAAGGCATCCTGGAATTCTTCGTGTGATTCTGCTACTTCGTGTGATATCCCGTCCATAGGAGCTAGTGGTGTGCGATAGTACAAAATTTGGTATCGATGCGATACCAAGTAACATAAGTAAATAGACGGGACATTGTCCTCAATAATGACCCTGAAAACGGCTGGGCTTCAGCCAAACTGTTTTAAATGGGGGCCTACACCAAAAATAAGAGTCCAAAAAGGCAACAAACACCTACAATAAAAAACACCAGTCAAAAATCTCTCTTTCTCTGTCACACTCGCTCTCTCTCTCTCACACACACACACCCCCATTCCTGCGGCCCATCCGATCCACGCCCCCTTTGACCCCCTGACAATGGACAGGACAGGATGGGGCGGGACAGGATGGGGTGGGGGGGGGGGGGTTAGTGGAATGTCACTCTTGTCTGTCTTGAGACTTGAGAAATGTGAGTGCCCTGCACGTTTGTATCTTGCTTTACTCTGAATGCCCAGTGTAATGTGCTGTGAATTACTTACTGTGAATGCCCATGTATATTTGATTTACTGTGAATGTC
The DNA here is from genome assembly GCA_026781145.1 of Hippopotamyrus pictus. Taxonomy (NCBI): domain Eukaryota; kingdom Metazoa; phylum Chordata; class Actinopteri; order Osteoglossiformes; family Mormyridae; genus Hippopotamyrus; species Hippopotamyrus pictus. The sequence goes on along the minus strand of JAODLC010000133.1, from coordinate 3,417,704 downwards.
CAGTGTAATGTTCCCTTAATGTTCATGTCTGTTTTGTTAATGGTAATGGCATTTGCTCTTGCAGGGATTTTGTGTTAATCATGTTCCAAACGAACCAGGGTAAATTCTGATAGTTGTCAAGTCCACATTACAATATACAAAACATAAAGGCCAGTGACTGGGGTACAAACATAAAGCGTGTTGCTTTGATTAGACTTTTTCTGTCCAATTAGTTCTGTGGGAATGAAGCCTGGAGACTCTGGTCATTAGAACTTTACCTTCCTTCTTCACTGAATAGTTCTCCTGTGTTTTTGAGATTTTTTCTGGGTTGTTATCTTGCTGGAGAATGGAGGACCGTCCAATCAGCCACAATCCTGAAGGAATGGCGTGCTTTTGAAGTCTGCCGTGACATCTCTGCTCTTCAAGGTTCATTTGGATTTGGTAAAGGTCACAAGCTTTCGCAAACACAAGATTGGTCTTTTGATAATGTTTTCCTTTGTTTACGCTGCCAGCTTCCTGGCCCACAGGCATGATCTCACATGACCATCGTCCCAACCCCCCCCCCCCCCATCTATCTGCAACTCTTCCGCCTGCTACAGGTCACAGAAAGTCACTGTCTAATGTTAATGCAGCTGATTTGTTTATGTATGGTTTCATTTGAATGGTCCCAGTCTTAATACAGTATATTGTAATAAAATATAGAAAGTTAAGGAAATCTTGCCTTATGGAAGGTTATGTCAGTTGTGTAAGGGGACAATTGCTGAATGGGTTCAGTTGTTGAATGGGCTTTTGACACATTTCAACTAACCGTGGTTATAGATTCTTCTAATCCTATGTGCTTAAGGCTCCTACCCACAATTCTAATGCTATCTGCGTCAATCTAAAAGTACACAGATTAATGAGTGAATAGATTTTATCCAACAATTGTCCCCTCTCACCTCCTATGTTATTTTTACCCGGTGAATAAATAATGTCTTGATTACTTTCTGTGTCATCATCTGGGTTTTTAGTTCTAGTAAATTTCTGGGGACTGGTGGGATTGCTTGGTGACTTGCTTTAGCTTGGTTTCGATTGATTTTGGGAGGTCTATAGCTTTTATAATTCAGTACAAGGAGCAAATGGGGGAGGGAATAAACAGGACACCAGACAGGAGAGGGCATGGTAGGACAATGCAGGACAAATGGCATGATTAGGGGCACAGAACAAGCAAGCGTCGGAGCAGGGCCAACAGGACAACGGGAGAGACAAATGGATAAACACAGGACATGACCATATACCAGGGACAAACATTAGACATCAACAGGGACCTAGGAGTAGAAGAAATTGTGACAAAGACAAAAACAGAACAGGTCCTACCACAACAAGGCAAGCAAGTAGAGCAGCAACAGAGACAGGGGTAAGAAAAAGAGAGAGCCACTGGGGACACAGACTGGGCAAAAACAAAGGCAGGACAGGGACTGAGGCGCAACAAATGAAAACTGGGGCATCTGGGGAGTCTTCTGGACACCGTGAAGCTGGGCAACGACCCTGGGATGTGGATCTTCCTGGGCCCATCCACCAACAAGACAGAGCCCGTCCAGACTTCAGGACCTGAGAGTCTTAGAGGGTCAGCAGTGGCTGAGGGCCTAAGGGTGCCAGTGAGACCGGAGGGCACCAACGAGATGCTGGACGGAGCTGCAGTGAGTCACGGGGAGCCTGTGAGCAGAGCGGCTTTGTGCAGCGGAGAGGCGGGGCTCTGGAGGGATCAATGTGGTCGTCTCGCTTTGTCATGGAGGCAAGCCCAGAATGATCTCCACATGGGCTGGGCAACCCGTACGCCTAGAAATTCACTCGAGGTCATTATCGCTCAAGGGGATCGGCCAGTGATTGTCCCTGAACCACCGTGGTCTGTGGACCTGAGGCTCAGGTTGAGGTAGGAGGCTGGGTGCGGGGGAATGCGTGGAAACGGAGACGTGTAGCATGAGAGGCTCCCGGGGATGGCTGATAGGTAGTTTGCGGAGTCCAGTCATTCTGTCATGACCGATGGGATGAGGCAGTCGGAGGGCAAGGATGGTGGAGAAACAAAAAAGGAGTTTTACTTAACCTGATGAACAAGGATTATAAATAAATGGGATCATGGGGGACCAGACCGGGAGGGCTGGCAACAGACAACACAACATCAATGACCGGACTACCGAGTACGAGACAAACAGTCTCAGTCCCTGATTCAGTGGCTGTCTGGGAATCTCATTACAGGGTACACTCACAATCTACACCTTCACCTACAATCAGGTAGGTTCTAACTTGACATTTAAAATTTTATTTTTATATGTAACCACTGGAGGCAGCATGTGGCTCAGAGGGCTGTGCCTGTGAAGGATGCTGGTTCAAGCCTAACCTCAGCATTTCTGTGGCTCCTTGAGCAAGGCCTCTCTAGGTGCTGCTATGGGCGGCTGCCCTTCACGACCAGCTTGCTCTCACCTACAAAGAGCAAGCTGGGGGAGGCGTAAAGAGAATTTCCTCTATATCGTTAACTTATGCTCTGGGGTCTTCTATCACCTTCTTGCCAGACATGGTTCTGATCTGAAATATAAATATATTACATTATGGTAAAGTTATAGATTACACACCATTTAAACCATTACCAATGTTGAATACAGTAATAAAATACATTATTCCACATCACTGTACAGTACTAGATTCTTTCTCTCGAGTGAAAGGAATTCCCAAGTTTTAGCCTAATTCTCAAGGGATGATGGGGCAATGAACAGCATGTGTTTCTATACATTTTTATAACAGACACTGGGATAATGCAGCAACAAATGCAATCAGTGATAATGGTAGAGGTAGACTGGAAGAGTTCTCCGGGGAAGCATGGGTAGGGGACAAAGGGAGATGCACTGCGCGCCTCCGGGCTGGCAGGTTTCGTCATGTTACAGCCTGTGCTCGTTTGGTGCATGGTTTTAAAACTCTTGAACCTTTTCTGGAATTTTTTTTCCAGACTGCGATAAACTGGATAACTGAAATTACGGCTATAGAGGTCCCACTGCATACTGCACGAAAGTTAATCCGGTAGTTATTTTGACTAGCGGGACAGTCGCCAGCCACTCGGCAAATCTGTGCCAGAGATTCACCGTTGTGATGTGTCATCCCCTAATTAATATTATATGATTGAATAAAAATGGACAAATATTGTCGTGCCTATTCAGATTTTGAAAATCTTTCTTCAAAAATGTAACTTCATAACATGCATGTGTTTAAACATTCAGTAGTATTACCTTTAATAGTAACTTGATATTTAATTCTTTATTTTTATATGTAACCGTTTTCTTATATTTACCTTGTAAACGGCAATAATTCATCCTCAGTATTTTTTTATGCTGTTCTGATTCCTGTGTGCAAAGCATTGTGGGATATGCAAGTAGTACTTCATTACGAGCTTACAATTAGTGAAGAAACACTTCTCATTAGCAGATCAGGACAGCATTCAGCATGTCTGAGCTCTAGAGACGCACAGAATCTCCTACTTAAGGTACATGCTGTCAGGCCACCTTAGACACAGATGAAGGAAATGATAGAACCCTATCGATGGGGGGGATCGGTATGAAAACCAGACAACCATGTTTGACAAGATGTTGCAACTCCAAAGATAGTATGACTTTGATATGAATCTGACGATGGTTTTTCAGTCGCTCTCAATATGTTACTGAAGGCACAAACTTTAAGGTAATACCCCAAAATATAGAGGCTTGAAGCAAAGAAACATTACCAGCTCACAGCAAATTCATTCCTGCTTTTTAAAACCTGCCATTTCCTTTGATATTTTCCAGATTGATTTACAATTGAATGACAGAATAGAATAGAATAGAATAGAATAGAATAGAATAGAATAGAATAGAACCTCTTAATGTCATTGCCGATGTTAATTTTGTCAATGAGAATTTAAAACTCCTTCCTGAAAATTTTAGGAGCACCAGCATTAATTAAAAATTCTTGCCAAAATTAACACTGGTTATTACACACGTCTTGCACGACGAAATTCACAGTCCATTGGATGTACATATACACTGCCAGTCAAAGGTTTTGCACACACTGAGATTTTCTACATTTGCATTTTACTTAACATTTGCTACTTATCACAACATAAGAAACATAAAACAGTTAAAAAGAAAAGGAAAAGAACCTATATAAATATGAATAGAAGTGCATTGATCTTGGTGGCCATCGTGCTGTGTTGCTGTTGCTGTCTTCATGTGGGTAAAATGAGACTCATACTGCCTTGCTGGTTGTCAGCTTTGACAAATCTGATCCTTGTGGAAACTCTATGTTGCCATGGCTGCTTAACTCCTTTGACCTTTGGACTCACGCTTCGTAGGTCCAGGTCACATGCAGAACTGAACAAGACTCATTCCTGGCATTCCTTAAACTAGGGGCAATTTAGAAGGGCACAGATAAAATGTATTTTAGCCCCCCCAAATAAATGTACACTAGTTTAAATAATGTGGGCCGTTTCCATCAGGCCCC
>JAODLC010000133.1:3401302-3413122 GCA_026781145.1 Hippopotamyrus pictus | reverse complement strand
GGGGCCCTTTCCCACCCACCCCCCCCCCCCCCCCTTAATGAAGCTTAGCCCGCCCCCTTTCATAAATCGCTAGTAACACTCCAGCCTTAAACTTAACAATTAAGGCATCCTTATTTACACATCATGGAATTACAGAAATGAAGACAGCCCTGTCTGCAATAGCACACAGCTCTTACTAACTGAAACATGGCCTGCTGTAGTAGTCCTACCAAAGGGATTGTGTAGTTTAGAGAATGGCATTGTTTGTATGAATGCATCAACTTAAGGAATGAAATCTGTCTTGTTCCTCTTTCAATACACGTGAAAAAGAAAGTACTGTATATCCTTTCAGTTTTAAGGTTTTATGTATCAGAACATAAAAAAAAATCTGGTCCTTATCAGATTTTAACCTCATATGTAAAACAACACACAAACAGACTCCACAATGTCATTATTTAACAAAAAAAAATGAAGCTAAAATGGAAAAGCCATGTGTGAAAAATTAAGTACATACCATGATTGAATAACTTGTAGAACGACCTTCAGCAGTAAGCAGTGCGTAATATTATTGACTCCCTGGAGCAATAAATCCATCGCCCCTTAGGCATCAAATCTGAGGATGCTGATTGGTTAAATTTACATATCTCAAGTCAGTCATTGGCTACATTGCAGCAGTGATGGGTTGTGGTAGAAATTTCAAAGAAGTCGATTTGTTTAAGAGTCTGACAACACTTTATTACCATAAAGCTTTGTGGGAACAGACGCTCAGCAGTTTTTCATGCATCTCGTGGTCTGCTACCCGAACAACAAGTGCATATTTTATAGCCAAAAACGCAACAGTTTACAGACAGTTTGGAGAGGGGTCAGATATCTGTAGACATCAGTTACTTCTGTTAAACTTGATCCATTACCAGGTAAAGGCAGGGTTGACCTTTTCATGATCGCTCACATCACCCTGCTCAGACAAGATCATCTCACTTCCCCTTACATTCCTTAGTTCTCTTTTCACGTAATCTTAAGAGGCATTTTGCAAACAATTTCAAGTCCATCATTCAAGTGAAAAAGATTCAAGATGGTAGCCAATCTTCCCAGAAGTGGACGTCCCAGCAAATTAACCCAAGCTCAATAGTAGGGGCTATGGCACTGCCCTGAAGTGGAATTATTAAAATTTTTATTTTTAGAATAAATATTACCAAACTGCAGTAAGTTGTACTAAATGATATATAAATCATTCACTTTGGTGGAAAATAGTCATAGCTTCCTGATGAATCTTCTCTCAACTACAGATGTAATAGGCCTACTTCTCACATGTGATAAACTGTTCTTTATGGGTGACAGAAACATTACCCTGTGGTAGAAAAATCCATGATTATGCAAATCCAATGCAGATTCAATCAGTAAGTACTAATGAAACTTATGACAACATTGTTGATTCATATATGATGATGTAATGATTGATTTATGATTTGATACATTTAACGTGCAGAGTATATAATGCAAACTTGTTTAAGTATTAGGCTTTCATTTAGATAAAGGGAACTAACAAATTTTAGCATAGGAGCTTGTTTTGCAAAAGGTCAAGGTACAGACCTGATTCAAGAAGTTAAGCTGCTGCAGTAAACATTTATGAGAAGTGTCTATACTGCGGGATAACCCTTCCCAGATTGATGGGCAGCAACAATAACTTCTCTACGATCATAACATTTCTATTTGGTATTGTGGTAACACACACCTGAAAGCTCCAGACCAGCAAACTCCCAAAACTTCTGCTTTTATAGGGGTGGTCACACTTGCCGATGATCAGTGCATTTTAGTAGCAGCTGCTAGGTACCCTCTTAATTTAAGGTATAAAAATAACTCCATTGGCTAATCCTCTCTCTTTTCCCTGCACTTCCGCATAACTTCCAAGTTTGCGCCGATGCTTCATAATAAAAGCCTGCAGACTCTCACGCCACTTGGAGGCCCCTCTGCTCTCAGACCCCTTCCAGCTGGGTTGACGTGTGCGCAGAGAACAAAGAAACATGCATTTTATTGGTTTCACAAGTTTTCAAAGTGTAGTTTATCTGTTTAACGTGTTTGAAAAAAAAAAATGTCCTACGCATTTATTTTTGGGCACAGTCTATGTTTCATAATACTCTTTCCCAAACCTAAATTTTTGATATATTCATTTAAATTTATTTTTAGTGTTTAAAGTTTTACTGTTTATGCATAAAATTTCACACAACAAAAATGTAAACTGCATTTTTATTGATATCAGCATGATTTGCCAAAGTCATGCCTAGATATTAATTGATCACTTTTAAAATCTGGAGCATCCTGGATATTAATTTAGTTATAACATTTTCAACAGCATAATGTTTTTGGAAACATCTATCACATTATCTATTGTGTTTTCCATTCCGAATACATGAAATGTAATTGCATCAGGACTGAAATAATACTGAAGCAATATTGTTACATAATGATCATTTTATTCTTTTATTTTATTTTGCGCATGCGGGGTCCTAAAAGTGTGGCAAGGCTTGAAAGTGGCAAATTGTTCTGTGCATGTATGGAGCGGAAGGGACCTGAGTGTGGCAACTGCCAGCAAACACTACTCCGGGGGTGTGGGGGCTGCTGACTTGCTTCATGAGGGCAAGATGAACCACACCCCCTTAGTCATTACTACTTTGAAACACAGTTCAATTGGCAATGGATCTCTGGACCGCACAGGTGAAGGCAAGGTCAGTCTGTTGCGACTTAGTTTGCAATGTAATCAATAGGATGTTGCGTTTTGTTTAGACCCTGAGTTTGATGGGTGATTATAACAGATCATTTTATTGGTTGCTAGTATAATTTAAATTGTCATCTAAACATTCATTTAAATAGCAATTTATGCTTATATAATCATTTAAATGACATTTATCAATAGCCATTTAAATTACACTTATAAACGAAGTCTAAACGAAATATTTCTTCAACACAAAGAAACAATCAAACAGACATGGAGCAGGGTTTAAAGCAAAGACCAACTAACAACAAACACATGCAATAGCTGACAAAGGAATAAAGCAGGCAGGGATTTATATACATGAGTAACGAGGTCCAGATAAGGAACAGCTGTGGGTCATTAACAATTGCTCAAAAACTAGCGACTAATGCCTTGTCTACACGTACACAGGTATTTTTTAAAACGGTGTTTTCCTCCGTTAAAAAATAAAAAATAAAAAAATCCCCGTCCACACGAACATTGTCTTCTAAAAATATTTACGTCCAGATGAAACCGCTAAAATCCGCTGTCAAGAGCATGCCAAAACAACTAGGCGCCGCCTAGTAGGCGGCATTATAACTCAAACCGTACTGCCATGTTAGCCAATCAGTCAGTCCAGTCCTGTTAAGTTAAAAACCATGGCGCACATTCCGACGCCTGTGTTGATCAATATAATGCGATAGTGACTTTAATGTTAAAACTTTAAAACAATGGTCATTTATTAAACACATCTTTAGTGGTTGTCAGGCTTCTGATGTTAGAACCATTTGCCAAGTAAGTTTTAGATTTAGTTTTGTTTATTCATAAAAATGCATCTTCTGTTTTGAGAGCAATGTCATAAACCGAGGAAAAAGGAGTGTTGGTTGACATACTGGAATGAAACCTTCTTGGAGTTGTATGCAAAAGAAATCACGTTGTTTAATTGGCAGTGCAACCAAATTAAAATGTTTGTATTAATAAACATTAGCTATTCTTGTCATCATTGCAGAACACAAACAGAAATACAGTGGTACCTCAGTTCTCGAACTTATTAGAACTCGAATTTCTTAAAAGTCGAACCAACCAGTTCGGAAAAAAAAATTACCTAGAGCTCGATCTGAATCTCAGAAGTCAAACCGTGAACGCCGACCTAAGATAACTTGTACGCACGGGGAAATGAGTCACGCTGCATGTCTCTCAGCGGAAACAAATGGTTAAAGCTTCACATTCGCTGTGATAGCATCGTGCATGTTTACACTAGCTGAATACATATATTTAGACAGTAAAAATAAATTTAGACAGTAGTAATGATAGTAACAGTAATTATTATTATATAATAAAAACATTTATTGATTATTTTAATGTTAATAATAAACCATTCATACATTTAATAATAATAAATATTGTTGTGCCTAGCAGGGACGGAACGGAGACAAAGGCGCAGACGTCAGGGTATCGGGGAATACGGGGTTTAACTACAGTTAAGGTAGGCAAAACGAAGATGGACAATACAATGACCGGACTGGGGAAACAAACTGAAACGTGGACAAAATACAGAGGACTAATGACAACAACCAGAAAGAGCTAATCACACGGGGATTCCACACGGGGTTAACGAGGGGGCGTGCCACATGGAAGGAGCGGACGATCGGGCAGGACACTTTTTTTAACTTTACAAATTGTTTGTATACATTTATTTTCTTACTTTAAAAATTACCGTTTAGATAAATGTGCTTACATGTCTTTAGTAAAGTATATGCTCTTCTTGTTGTATCCGGTTCATTTTGTGTTTAAATGCTTAAAAAAAAAAAAACATATTTCGGTGTCATTTTTTTGGGGCCGGGAACCAGTTAATTGGTTTTCCATTATTTCTTATTGGGAAAATTCGATCAGAATTCGAATTTTTTAGGATTCGGTCTGGAGTTCTGAACGGATTAATTTCGAGTTCTGAGGTACCACTGTAATATCATAGTTTGTACGAATGAACCCAAACACGTTTTCCTGGACACGGGGGGGTCTTTGTTTATAAAAAAAGGTCAAGAACCACTGCCCTAGAGCATTTCCCAGCTGGTCCTGCTCCAGCTCTGAAGTGTAGTGTGGGCCAGAGGAGGCACTATAGAGGACGGGCATTGTTTGTCCCTGATTGGTTGGCACACCTGCAAAAATCATTGTAACACCATGGTCAAAGGAAAGAGAAACAGCAGCAAAAAAGTAACGTGGCCACTTTTATATCCTTTTTATATGTCTCGCTCTGCTGTCACCAGTGTAAGGCCCCTGTCTCCTCTCTGTAGATCTGAACTCCATGAAGATTTCCAAATACTACTGGGGGGGGGAAGTAAACGGAAATCATGCAGGCAAAATTATTTTTAATGTCACTGCTGTCTACTACTAATTGTTTGCTAACAAGTAACTAATTGTTACTTGTTCTTGGAATAGGAGAAATTAAATAAAAAACAAATCAGATTCTTAAAAGTCTTTTATGGTTTTTCCAGGCATTTTCCATTTAGTATCCATACTGTATAACTGCATAACATAATTCTACTCATTAGGGATTTACCCAGTAGGTGCTGCATGCCTTCACCTCTATGATCTTTTCCATCACACATCGCCCAGGCACCGTGTTCCCCTTCCATTTTCAGCAATGAGATACTGTATAAAATCCTTAATATTAATAGCATCCTTAATATTGAATGCAGCAGGTACAGTACATTCAAACCACACTAATATGCAAGACTGTCATCCGTGAAGGGGACAGAGAAAACAGGAAACGGCATGGATTAGTGTTTACTTTAATGAGGGCAGGCCTTCGTAAATCCTAGCACATCTCCATCGTGTACCAAGACCTCCTCCAGACATTCACGCACCCACACGCATGCAAAGCAGCAAGCTGAGACCTGCTCTCACCTGCAGTCACACTGACGTTGGGATTCAGGCTGAGGAGAATTGACAGGAACTGGAGGAGGAAGGAATTTATTGGAATTTAGGAGGAATCCACCTAATTGCAGTTTTAAGAAACGTCACGCCCACTGTTTTTCATATCACACACACACACACACACATATATATGTTATGCATACACTACCATTCAAGTTTAGGGTCACATAGAAATTTCCTTATTTCCAAAAGAAAGGCATTTTTTGGTCCGTTAGAATAACATCATTTTAATCAGAAATACAGTGTAGACATTGTTAATGTTGTGAAGGACTATTGTAGCTGAAAATAGCTGATTTTTAATGTAATATCAATACTGGCGTACAGAGGCCCATTATCAGTGAACATCATCCTGTGTTCCAATGACACGTGTTTGCTAATCGTAATTTGTCATTTTAAAAGGCAACTTTAATCATTAGAAATCCCTTTAGAAATTATTTTAACAGTTGAAAACTGGGCTGATTAAAGTAGCAATTAGATTGGTTGAGCATCTGGAGCATCAGCATATTGTCAGTTTGATTAGAGATTCAAAATGGCCAAACCCAAAGAACTTTCTTCTGAAGCTCATAAGTTTGAGAAATTAAGGTTATTCCTTGGGAAATTTCTAAGTGACGCCAAACACTGAACGGCAGTGTATACAAGGTGCATGAAGGACTCACAGCAGAGAAACTGAAATCTAACAAATATCCTCACGTATCTCCACGCACTCCCGTAGTACCTTTGTAGCCCTGCAAATTCCTAAAAACCATGGTGGGGGGGGCAGATCCTAAGCATGTACCTCCACCCACGCATGTGCCAAAAGCCATCGGGGGGGGGGCTGGCCAAACCTTGGAAATTTGCAGTAGGAGGCGGGTTCATGGTTGGGAGAAAGAGAGAAGAGATCATTCAGCAGGGCTGCTAACGTGTCTTTTCACGTAATTCATCTCAGGTGAGTGGCTCCGACATTTACTTCATGTACTGTTGATGATCATGTGATGAAAAGGAGTTTTGCATTTCTTGTGAAAAATTAACCTGACAGCCACACAACAACTCAATTTAGATGATGTTGTTTCCTACTGTAGCCCGTGGAAATTATTGCAGGAGTGAAAACCTGGCATGCTTCGCAGATTTCCTACTAAATGTCGAAGGTATGTGGGCAGATAGGGAGGTATGATTGCTAATATGTTTGCTATTGTGGCCCCTAATGTGAAATTCCTTCATGGGAAGTTGCTGACAATATATCCATATTGAACAAGACTTGTCCTGTCCCGGGTCTCCACAGTACACAATGCAGAGCCTGTCACACTACGCCCTTTGAATTGCCTCCATTAACGGCAGCCTGTTCTGCTTTACGCCCATCCTAGCTCCGGTCTCCTGGTACCGGAGGACTTAAGCAGAACTCCCCAGACACTGGACTCTGCCTTCTCGCTAGGCAAATTTTATTGATAGCGGCTAGAGAGCCAGTCAGTGAAATTAATCAGGGGAACTGGATGAAAATTATTGTGAATTTAATCATGTAACTTAATCGTAGCCCTAGACAGTGACAGCACATGAAAGTACAGGCTCAGAGCTGATGAATCTGATTACATTGAGACAAGTCACACAAAGCTGAGCTTTGCGTCTCCGGGTGTCTTTGTATGTGCCACCACCAAGTGACACTACTTCAATTCGTCTCAAAATAAAAACTCTTACTGATCTTCATCCTTATGTAGCCAAGTGGGAGAGATTGATCTCTTTGCCTTATTGGTTCCCCTGCATTGGGCGTGGCTTAGCGTGGTATATAAAGGGTGGATAAGCATGGCATTGACTTGGTTCCTGTTGCTGGCGGTGTGAGTGTGCAGGGAGTTGATTGGCACACCTGTCACCCCTTAACCATTGATTGTGGTGTGTTGAGGATCGCGTGGTTGCTGTAATGTATGCCGTTGGGGAGCCGCGTCCTGTTGCCGGTAAGCTCTGGGTTTTAATGTGTGCCCCGCGATTATACCTGCTGGCATTAAGCGGTTTGTGTTTTTGTAGTTGGGGAGGTGGTAAAGGCAGCCCCAGCAGCATTATAAATCCTCAAGCTGGCGGTAGGTATATCGGGGATATTAGTGGGGTCATTTAGTTGTTAGTGTGACCTGTAAGTATTTTAATATATTGCAGGTTTACTGGGAACGTGGACCTCGTCGATCGCATGTGAACAAACAAAACGGCGGCATCTGCGTATCCTGTGGAGAACGTGGGCTTGTGGGGGATCTCACCCAGCCTGGGTTAGGGCTGGGGGTAGCCCAGCGTGGTACCTTGGTGCCTGGAGCTTCCTGGAGTGGCGCCGTTCTGCTGCTGATCTCTGCATACAGCCTATATACTGCCTCAAGATTTTGTATTTTGGTTTTCTTTGGTTTGATTCATTGTATTGCATGTATTGATTATTGGTATTTGTTTTGGTTTAAGTTATTTTGATTGTGATTTTGTATTTGTGTTGTGGGTGGTTAAGCAGGCGTTGTGGAGTAACGGAAAGCGGCTGTATCTTGCTAATCTGGCGTCTTGTCTCCTCGTTTGTGTTTCAGGGCTAGTAGCCTTGAGCGGCACCTTCCTGGCTGGTGGTGGTCCTCACCCGTGTGCATGCGTAGTATAAGTCACTGGTATTAGCTCACTAAGTATGCGTGTGTGTGGTTGTCTGTGTTCCTGGGAAGTACCCATGGAGGTCCCGCCTGTGGAGTGTTCTTGATCTAGCGATCAGCCAGGTTTATCTTTAGGTTGTGGTCTGCTGCAGGGGTTGGGCATCTAAGGGGTTTTAGATCTATGGTGTATAATGAACTATTGAACCTTCCATTGAATGTAAACTTTTACCGATTCGCGTCTCTGGCCCTTTCCGGTGCATCAAAGCTGTGTGCTGTGAGAGCTGGGTTAGCAGTGCCGCTGGGGTGGCGTAGTCTGCTATTTACGTAAAGGGTATTGTAGATCACTCCGCCACACTTACAATATTTAAGTGAAAAAGTATTTCTACAGGGAATTGAAATGGGTTTCACGGAGGTGCCTTTACAAAGTGTTGACTCAGAGCTGACATCTGGTTTTGTTAAAGGTACAGCTTGCCCACAGCTGCTCATAAAAGAGGTATCAGTCATTTTAGGCAATGACTCTTTCTGGAGGAAAGACATTGCCTGTATAGGAAATGCTGGAGGCTTCTGCTACAGGAACAGAATGAAGAACTGAATGATGAATTTCTTGGGGTGTCATGAAAATGGTGGTTGAAATGCTCAAAACTCAGTGCAGATACTATCGCTCTATAACCCATCAGTTACAGGGGTCATACACTTCAAATTAAATCAACGAAATCGATGTTTTAGCAAAATGACGCGGTATGCACAGTACTCACTGTTTCATTGCACCACCAGTGCAGGGGCCCCGCAACACTTTTTCATTTGTTCTGATCCCACCCTCTCCCTACAACTGGTTGGGAGATAATTAAATAATTATCCAGTTAGCAGTGTGCTTTGCACCATGTGGGGCGTATCTATAAATAGTATAAAGTAATATGTGTCTATCCATTTATGTTGTAAATTATAACTCTTATAACTGTGTCATGTTTGCCTCAGAATGTGTGTACATTTTTGACATCCCTGTCTGGGAATAAAGAAACTTCAATTTTGAAAGAGCTGTCATCTCTTTTGTTAAAATGACTCGCATACTTGTCACAGCATGTTTTTATCACTCTGTATAGGGTCCGCTGCTTAAAAAGCATTGTACCCCCTAGGATTGTGGTGTGACATAGAACAATCAAGGCAGCATCGTTTCCAGTATGCGACAGATTGTTCATGCTGGTGTGTTCAATTTTGTTTTGTCCGTCCATCCATCTATTTTCTGTATGGACTGCTTATCTTATTCAGGGTCACAGGAGGTCTGGAGCTTACAGAGGAAAGGCAGGGAAGAATCCAGGACAGGGTGCCAATCCATCGCAGGACACACTCACACACCACTCACTCACGCATGCACAGCTAGGGGCAATTTGGTAACCCGGAGGAAATCCCAAGAACATGCAAACTCTGCTTACATGGAACCAGGGTGGAGACTCAATCCCAGGTCCAGAGATGTGACGCCACCTCATTCCCAATGTCATTTGAATCATATGTCCATCCATATGTTGAATCAGCACACAGAAAGCTGGCAGTTTGTTGGTTAAATGCTTCAGTCTGGCAGCCAGGCAGCTATCTGAAATGAAAAGCTCAGGCATGTATTTTTCCAAGAAGGGTGTCCTTAGAAGATGCTCTCTCCTGTTGCAAAGGGTGCAGAACATTGTCTGTCAGATTGTGGTGCCCACTAAGTACTGAAGTCACATCATAAGCCTGGCACAAGACCATCAGTCATCAGGAGTCAGTCATCAGAAATTTAGGGGTGACTAGAACATACCAACACGTTTTTGTAGCATGTTTTTGGTGGGAGGGATTAAGAAAGATGTTGCTGCTTATTGTTGACTTTGTTAGACATGCCAGATGAAGGGGGAAAACAATCAGGATGTTACACCTGTCCATTTGCATCCTGTTCCCGCAACTGTAGGACCATTCGAAGAAGTCATTCTTGACTGTGTTGTTCTGTTCTAGTAATTTAACAATGTGTTTCATTCCTTGCCTGCTGAACCTGTATCTCTGCAGCAGGTAATGAAATGAAATGATGCATTATTTGCAATTTGTATGTACAAGAATACGAGTACAGGTACACTGAAATGCTTATTTTCACATCACACCTTGCTGTCCTTTGAGACATACACACGTACAGGTGAAAGTGAAGCTTGCGATCCGAATGCAGGGTCAGCTGTTTACCTGACACCCCTGATGCAATCAGTGGTTAAGGGCCTTGCTCACGGGCCCAATGGTGCCATAAGTCTGCCCCTGAATTCAGCCTTCCTATCATAAATCCACCGGCATAAAATACAGCTCTCCTTGTTGGGGAGTCAAACCCCTGTCTCCAAATTGACAGGCTAGGACACAAACAACATGAAAAGCACACTTGACTAGCGGCGATTTTGGATCGTGAAGGAGATTCCTGTGTGGAGTATGACTGCTGTCATTTTGTCGGCCTGGATTAAATATGACAAAACGCGGAGTCAGCTAAATTCAAGTTAGCCTGCCATGGAGTCGGATTAAGCTGCAGGACACATAGGGTAAATCTTATTTTAGCAAAGCAAAATAAACCATCCTGAAATCAGTGTTGTAGTACGCCAGACTGGCCTTGATCTCGAGATCACTTCGGGTCTCTTCTCAGAATCGACCCCCAGAAATCACCCCCATTATCCCTCAGTTGCACTGTAAGCTCCCCATTACCCATTATTTAAATAATTTACAGTATTTATAAGTATTGTTTTATACAGATTATTCATGTTGAAATTCAATTTTGCACTATTTATAAGTTTATCAACTGTACATACACATTGCCTGTACTGTATCACCCAAACGCTGTCTGACTTAACTGGGTATGTATACAGTATATTGTATGAGAGCCACTGACAACCAGAGACAAACTAGCTCTCTGTGGTGACATATTCAGCTAATACAACTGATTCTATTTCTGAAATGCTGTTAACATAATAAACTAAGGTAACATACATGCTAAGGAGCACTATATACAATTCTATACAAATAAAATAAAATATATTTCTATATATAAGTTTGCACTGCTTTATGGTTTAGAGGGCTTAACGTATGTAATGCTCCATTTCTTTCTTAAAAGAGAAAACATGACGATATTTACTTGTGAATATGAAACTTAGCGATGAAAACAATAGAATCTATCACATATTCCAGGGATCAAGTACGGAAGAGGATTAGGGCCCAAAAAAAATTAGGCCAATATTTAATTTAAAATTGAATCAACAATTCAATTAAGACTTGGAAAAAAATATTGAATCATGGTTGCTTGAAGAGGATTAGGGCCACCATGAAAATATTATTTGAATTCTGACTTTTTTCTCAGAATTCTGACTTTTTTCAACAAATTCAAAATTAGTAATCCATTTAAAATACAAAGTATTTTTTATCATAAGAAATATAATCATTAACAAAAATGAATAATTACAACAAACAACCTACATTACAAAACCAATAACAAACTTTTCAATAAAACAACAAATTTGCGCAATTTTTAAAATATGTAAACATTACTGAAATGTTGTCTCACTCACACACACACACATACATACACACACGCACACACACACACTAAAGACTTTC
>JAODLC010000133.1:3359256-3400611 GCA_026781145.1 Hippopotamyrus pictus | reverse complement strand
TGGGCCCCCCCCCCCCCCCCCCGCAATACCTCTGTGCCGCCCAGTTTGGTAACCACTGCATTAAACGCGTATGAAAACCGAACTTTTATTTTGACACAATAAGCGGAAACAGCGACCGGAAGTTTCCCCTTTATTCTTGCCACCTTCAGACTGCTGTAAGAGTCGCCTGTCATCTTATTTTCCAGCTGTTTTGTGGAGGATTTCTCAGAGAAACTTTGACTAGTAATTGATAACTCATCACTTATGGCGTTTGATTGTACTAATTTTAGTCAGTTTAAAAGCTTATGTAAATCAGAATTTTAATTCAATCGCCCAGTCTGAATTAGGCTGTCGGATAGCTTTGAGACATAATTTAAGGATGCTTCGCATTTTTTCTATAGATGTCTGGTAAAGCTAAGTATTTGCTTAAACTGTCATTTTCTCGGAGTGATCTACTACCCCAGCACTACATCTGTACTACGTCTGTTATAGCTGTCAGAATGCTGACTTTGCTGCACGATAATACTGACCATCTATCAGCTATAAACGAGTAGGTTGCTGACGTTTATAGGTACCATGGCGGCCCTTAGACACCTGATCAAGCCAAAAAGAAAAGAACGAAAAAAATTAATACGCCATCAGTCAGACCGGTGTGTGAAAATCAAGGTATGTACTTCTAATGATGTGTAATACTGTTTGCTTTGTGCTCTCTCTCTCTCTCTCTCTCTCTCTCTGTGAGTATAATATTTGTTTATCCCTTAGAAAAATTGGCGCAAACCTAGAGGTACCGACAACAGGGTCCGGAGGAGATTCAAAGGTCAAATTCTGATGCCAATGGTTACGACCGCAGCAAGAAGACGAAACACATGCTGCCTTCAGGGTTCAGGAAGTTACCTGGTCCACAACATCAAGGAGCTGGAAGCTCTTATGATGAGCAACATGTAAGAACAGTTTGCAATAAATGTGTAATTGTCTTTGTAAATCTTCTAATTGCTTAATTAGTAACCAAGACTTAACATTTTTGGAATAGGAGGTGACGGTCACCCCATTTGTTAAATGTAACATAGGTCTGCTTCTAGATTGATGCTCAGAGTATCAGTTATTGGTTAAATTGCTTTTAGTTTTAGTTTTGTGTGCTAAAACTCCACAGTTGTGGGAGAAATGGGGATTAAACATTTCCATGTGGATCCTATTACCATGCACTTATATCTGTCGCAAGGGTTTAACCAGCTTCTCTTTGGTCGATTTAAGGTTGCTGGGCTGTGATTGACAGCTCACGGCTAATTCCACAACCCCGGTATCCAGAGTCTTATTTATCCTATAGCTACTC
The DNA here is from genome assembly GCA_026781145.1 of Hippopotamyrus pictus. Lineage (NCBI taxonomy): Eukaryota > Metazoa > Chordata > Actinopteri > Osteoglossiformes > Mormyridae > Hippopotamyrus > Hippopotamyrus pictus. The sequence continues at coordinate 3,399,302 of JAODLC010000133.1, read as the reverse complement.
TTAAACTTTAGAGTAGTACGTGCCAGTTTCCCAGTCAAGGATTAAGCCTAAGCCTAGACTAGCCTTGAGTTACAATGGTGAATCTCCATTGAAACGGCAATTTAGTCCAAGACTAGTCTTAATCCTTGTTCGGGAAACCAGCCCTGGGAGTTTTCATGATGGAATTTGGTATCACCTACCTCCTCTGAGATCCCTGCAGAGTCTGACATATTCTTGTTGGGTTTTGAGGAGGGAGAGAATCACAGGGTAATACCCATTCCATATCTGACCCCCTAATGGACAGGTGATGGAAGAGAACCTGTGACAGAGTGAATATTGCTATTGTCTTACCATTTTTAATGGGTAGTAACTGTTAAAAGTTGCTTTTCAGTTTGTTAAAATGATTTTATTTTGTATCAAAATCTTGTCCTGCAGGTGGAATGTTTAAACCTTCTATCGGAAGAAGTAAGTTTCAAAACTCACTGTGGGTTTTAAATGCATCGTTGCTTAATACCATTATAATGCTGACATATGTATGTCAGACAGGGTGAATTGTACTTTAATGCAACATCATAGCAGTTTGTGACTAGAATGAAATGAGATTTTTTTTTAGTTTTAATTTTAAAGCAACATTTGATGTTGCACAGAAAAGAATATCTTGGTTTTTAGTTTATCAGCTCTTGATTTCACTTAACATCAATACTTCCTATCTACTCCCACCTTTTGTCACATTTTTATAGAACCCACTGCGCCAAAATCACACACAATGTACACTATATTTCCAAAAGTATTGGGACACCTGCCTTTACACACACATGAACTTTAATGACATCCCATCCTTAATACATAGGCTTTAATAGGAGTTGACCCACGCTTTGCAGCTATGACAGCTTCAACTCTCCTGGGATGGCTGTCCACAAGGTTTAGGAGTGCGTTTATGGGAATTTTTGGCGCGACTTTACGATATTAGCTCACGAACGATTAAATTGTCTCCATGATCTGCCTTTATGGAGAGATTGTTAGACTTTGCACTGTAACCCAGTACTAACATCCCAACATGCACTGCACAACATGCGACACATTCCCTGTTTGGCAGTGTGGCGCCACAGATGACATGGAGGACTTGGTTTTCCGGAAAAGCAGCATCAGTGATGGGTAACTTGCTTATATTTTCAAAAACCCACAGTTTATTTGCAAAATTTGCCAAGATGAGGCTTACACATTGGATGACAAAATGACAAACCTTTTTAACCACCTCAAAAGAAAACACCCGAACGAGTACACTCTTATTTTGTCTTCTTATAGGGCGATTTTTTTTTTTTTTTTAAATAATGGAATTAGTTGTAACTGTTCAGTAACTTCCAAAATAGTCTTAATCCAAAATGAAAACGATTCATGATGAGATTGTGGATAGTGAACCTGCCCCGAAACTGTGATATATTTTAGACTTAATGCCCATCCCTAATACAGAGACCAGAATAGATCAGAGCAAATCATTTCATTCCACAGACTGGAGGGAATTTGGAATCATCAGTACAGTGGAGGCAAAGTCTTTGAATTACAAAAAAATTTAACCCCCCCCCCCCCCATTTTGTCAGTTTCATATCTAGAATATGAAACGTGTGATTTGAAAAATCGGGTATTTTAATAGTATGTTTTTCTTAAGGCAATTGCAGTACTGGGAGGATCAGTTCTAGCTGGTGTCCATGGTCTCTGTGATGCCAGAAGTCGAATCATCTTTCTGAATGCTCTCAAAGATAGAGGACATCTCGGCGTTGGAGCGAATTTGACTGGCAAAGTCTGCCATGGCGGTGCTCTTCTCTATGTCCCTGATGGACAGGAGTGCCGCCACTGCTCGCATCGCCGACCGCCGCAGCTCCTCCTGCTTCTCAAACTCCTGCTTCACCGAGCCAGCCTTCACCTGTGGTTATGGAGCATGTCGTCATTTTGAAACAATACTGCCCTCTACTGGAAATATAGCACAGTGTCTTGCTTGAATCTCATTACCATTCAGCAGCTTCTAACACAACCTTGAGTGAAGAACTCCCTTGATTCTGCTGTGATACACAACCGTATTTATCCACAAACATGGTTTATATGGTCCTATAAGGACATCCCCTGCACTGAAGGCTGCAGGAGTAGCGCTAGGCAGTGTGTTACCTTGGTAGTGCATGTGGCTCGAAGCGGCTCAACCAGTCGGTCAAGTCTTTGCATGACAGCACTGGGACTCAGTGAGGAAAGTCTGGCCAGCATGATAAAGGTGAGCATCTTAAAGAGAGAAGAGGTCTAGGTTAACAAGACTCATTTTCAAGCACACTTCCTGACTAGTACAAAGTTCTACTCATTTAGCTGTTTGATACATTTTATTATAACAACCTTAAGTTCAGATTTAACTCAGGGAATGTGTGATAATTTCCAGTTAACATTTGCGTTTATTTTTCATTTTACCCTGATGTCATAATGATCCTTTAGACCCTCCTCCACGTGATTCAGGAACTCAAAGATGTCCAGGCAATCCAAGCAGCTGTCCAGCAAGGTATACATACACTCAAATGCTGCCTTCCGGACATCTAGTCCGTCATCAACTGTGTGCTTGAAGGGGCCCATCTCTACCTGCATTAGAAGATCCATCAGCTAACAGGTACTTCTTAATAATCCTCCTGGAAGGAGACTTGTTGCAGTACCTCTGGGTACACATTGGCTGTGTTCCAGTATAGGCGTTGCATCCTTCAAAGGCTGCATATGAAGGTCGATGCGTCATAGTGGCGCAACAAGGCTGTCCCATTTCAAAGCTCCAAGTGCAACCTAGGAATGCGTCCTTGTCCCATGCTTGTAAGGATGCCCCTGATAGATCCTTCGTAGCCCAATCTATCCCAAGATTAATTGCGTGGAGGTAAAGTGGATGTGTCCCGGCTAGGTGATTGGAGCGGCGTTTTGTGATGCAAGGGTAAGAGCAAGAACTGGTGACGCAAATAGGAAATTATATGTAGTCCAGACCGTCCCATTTCACAACGCTTTCAGCTCGGTCTTAGAAGGATGCAACCCCTGAATAGGAACACCATGAAACACAATATGTCAGGGCTATTCAACTCAGGCCCTCGATTCCAAATCCAGGCCTTATTTTCAGTTCTCCCAGGTAGTTAGTTCAATAATTACTGATTCTGATTGGTCAGAGGCTTCACACCTGGCTCACAGGTGAAGGAAGGCTGGAAAATCAGCCGGGCTCGGCCCTTGAGGACTATGAGTTGAATAATCCTGCAATATGTGTTTTATTTCTTAACTGCTACATCCATAGGAAGTGATGTGATACCTCACGGATGAGCTCTTTTCTAATCTGGGTCTCGTTGTAGAGGAATGGAAGGACAGAGGAAAGTAACCCTCGAATCAACGCAGGCTTGTTGTGAGCCGCTGAGTTGAACATCACTAGGGCCACTCGCCTCACATTCAGGTCTGGGTCCTGCAATGTTTTCAGGAAATCACCTGACAGGCAAAAAAAAAAGACACACACAGTCACAGACACCACCTGAGTCATTGCATTTATTTATTTACCAGATGCTTTTATCCAAAGCGACATGCAATTGAGAGAGCAGGGTCAGCCAGTCCCTGGTGCAATTGGGAGTTAAGGGCCTAATGGTGAAATTATTCTGTTGACCACACAATATGAACTGGAGACTTTCCCTTTACGGGCACAGCATCCAAACCCACTGAGCAACACAACACTCCCATTACACATCCAAACCGTCTTGTTCATCTTCTTACCTATGCAGTCTTTGAGGAGTGCATCTATGGGCTGGGGCTGATCAACAATGGTGAACTTAATGGCTGTGACCACGGTACTGCGGGAGTGAGGAGAACCTGAAATGAAAGGTTTCCCATGTCAGCTGCATAAAAGCAAGTTTTGCTGGCCTGATGATGCTGTTACCTATTACCTGAAGACAGCTGCTTCTTGAGCCGGGGCAAGAGCTGAGAGGGGTTGACTAGGGTTAGCTTCCCCAGGCACTCTGCCACCACGTTCCGTGTGCCTTCCTCTGCACACTCACAGTGCTTGAAGAGCAGCGCCCAGATTTCCTCCACGTGAGGCATCAGACTCTCAGCCGAGGAAGCACTGATCACTTCTTTCAGGGAGTGCAGCAGTAGGTACTGTCTTTTCTGCTGACTGCCGATCTCCTTCAGCATAAAGGGAAGGTATTCCTTCAAGTTCCCCACGCAGATGTTGCCAAGGGCATAAGAAGCGGCTGTCTTGATATCCTCATGCGGGGAGGAGAAGGCCTCTAGTATGATTGTCTTCAGCTCCTTCTGGCCTCCCAAATTCATGCAACGGCCAACCTCCCCAAGACACAGGAATGACAGGATCCTCGTTGACTCTGACGACTTCGGACTCTTGACCTCCTGGACAAAGTTATTGATCATTGCTGAGGCATCATTTGGGCATGTGGTGGAAAGTGCAGCCACACATTTAGCCACAGAGTAATATGACTGTCTATGCATTGGCATGGTGTCTCTGGACTTCTCAGAACCATAGAAAGGGCCTGTGAGAGCCTTAAGAAGTTCATTGTAACTAATGTTGCTGGCCTTAGTTACCACAAGTACTTGAAAAAATTCAAGGATGGCTCCAAGGGCTCCACCCTGCAGCAGAGGAGAATGCACCAAGTTGAGGACTTCTGGCAGAACATTGCTGCCAATTTTGGTCAGAGAAGAAGGGCAAACTTTAGTCATGCAAGTGAGCAGTGTGATGGCCATCTGGGACACATGCATGTCATTTTCGCTGATGAGGGCAGGCAGCTCGTTCACAACTGACTCCATCATCGGAGGCTTGAGACTGTCACTATAATTCGTCACCAAGACAGTCAGGGCTGCCAAAGTACTTAGCTTGAGAGTGCGCTGGTTCTTCCTCAAAAAGGAGCCTAAGATCTGAACACCTTCAGGCAGCACTGGCCTCAAATCAATTTTGAGTGGAGATGCTGTTATAAGGGTGAGTGCCTTCACTGTGGTCAACCTTGTGATCTCATTCTTCAGCCTCTCCAAGAAGATCTGCAGGGTGGACTGTAGGTCAGCACCAAGCTGGTCTCCCAGGTGACATACAATATGGCCCATGCAAGAGATTGCTCGCTCTTTCACCTCCTGGTCAATATCTGCTGCCTTCAGCCGTTTAAGAGTAGCAGCAAAAAGGTCCTTCACGTAAGGCCTAGCATCAAAGGTTGAAGATTGGGGTTTCTCAAGGGGCCTCAGGATCTTTACGATCTGCTGTGTGACCAGGAGGGCTTCTGACGTGATCTTGTAGAAGGGGTCTTCAATGCACAAGACCACAGGGGGCAGGATGACACTGATGTGCGGGTGAAATACATCAGGAGACTGATTGCAAAGGAGAACGTAGAGGAAGGAGAGAGCATCAATCTTCATGTTGGAGGAAGTGGACTTATCTGTGAGAGAATACACAATACCTGGTGGAAAGAAACATTGTCATTACTTCAAGCTATTTCCATTTTGACAGTAAGTAACATAATGGAGTCAAGTATTAACTTTAACTACTTTTACTTATTTTGAATTTATGAAATGTGTCTTACTTAAGAGTACTATAGTAGGGCAGTTCCTGAGTCTCACATTAGTAACCTTCAGGTTCAAAGTACATGTCCACGATACTTTTTGCTGCCCTGTATATTATCTGACATTATTTGTGTGGCTTTTGAGGGACAAATGTTAGTTGGAATCCTGTGGTCACCGGGAATGAGTGCTGGTATGTGGTCTCCCAGAACGCCTGGCGCCACGCCGGCCAGCTCTGTGAGAAGACTGAAACAGCCCTGCCTGGACTTGATGCTCTTCTCCTTCAGCTGTCGGTGTAAAGCCTTCACAATAGTGGGGACCTGCGAAACCAGCAACAACACTAAGAAAACATTATGGATTTTTGACACTTCTGCCCTGGGGGAAGCGATGTTCATGAGAAGGTTCAGGATTGTCTCCTCTCTACCTGTTTCTTTAGCAAGGTAAGTGCTGGGTCTTCCTTAGCTCCAGGCTGGGGAGGGCCCTGCAGCGGTCGTGTCTGCCGGAGCAAGGAGATGAAGGCCAGGAAGATTTCGGTGCGGACGTTCTCCTCGCGCTCCTTGAAGCGGCCCACTAGGGTGGGGGCCACAGACCCATACAGCTCCAACAGCAGGTCTCTCCGTGTGCTGACCACAGCCTCCAAGCATTTCACAGAGGAACGCCGAACCTTCCAGCTCATGTCGTCATCGTCACTGTATTCTTCATCTGACCCTGGTGAAGTGACAGTTGGATGGGCCAGGAATCAGGTTGAGGGTAAAAATAAGTATTGCTGTCATGGTTACTCATGCAAAATGACAGATGAATACAGACATGAAACCACTATCCATTCATGTTTGCTCAACAACACTATTTCAGAACGTGTGGAGGGTAATATGTGACACCTTGGTCGTCATCTTCAATGTCCATGGACTCATCTTCATCTTCTTCAGCATCATAGTTGTAGTTGGGGTCATACGTAATGTACTTCAAACAAAGTTTGATGATTGTGGAGATATGACGTGACATTTCCTTGGGGCACCTTACAAGACAATAACAATAATACAAATAAGTGCTATTGGTAATGTATCTAACAAAGTCATGACACTGCTATAGATTGTCCGTGTTTCTCGCCGGAATTAAAAATCTTGCATGTTCTGATTTACTCTCGTGAAGCTACAGTACACAGGAATGTCCGATAAAATATACAAGCTGCTTCACCTGCGCACAAAAGCCTCAAAGGCTTGAAAGCAGTGCTCTCTCAGCTCATCATCCTCAACACCGCAGTACTTCACTACCAGTGGGATTATCTTCTCCAGGTGTTCACCTGTGACAAAATTAAGCAACAGAGATAGCAGATGAACCACTCTGATGCAATACTGCCTTCTACTGGGCACTAATAATATTGCATGTATGGTTAGAACGATAATCAATCAGATCGTAGAAGGGGTAGGTCGAAGCAAGTAGAGGAGATGGGACCAACCAATCAGATATCTTGGTCCCACCTCCTCTACAATCTGATTGGTTATCTCTCTGAACCAATCATTTTTCTTTCTGCCCTCAAAAATTTTTTTGTGTAATTAAAACTCCCACAAGTACAACAGGTTGGCATCCCGTTCTGCATGTACCCCTGACTTGTATCCTATGCTGCCTAGGACAGGCTCCAATTCTGCCCCCATGACCCAGGCCTGGATAAGCCATCTGGAAGTGGACGGTATAATGTCCCCTACAATAGACTGGATGGGTGAACAAACAGCAGCACAGATTCAGTACTATGTCTTACACCATAGCTGTATTACAATAAACCTCCTAGTGTGAATCTGATCCTGAGTCACGCAGCTACTTATGACAATGATATGACTTATTACCATGCATCAGGAATCTCATCCAGTTTTAATGACATTTCTTTGCCCTGTGGAAACGCGGGTAAGATTTCAATCAGCGAAGTATATAGGTGTACCGATGCAAATTTGGTTTTGTATGGCTGAAAACACAGATGGAACCTGAACCCTCCCCCGCACACACACACCCATACATGAGCAGTTAAGAACACTGTACCCCTCGACTCATTATATCCCCATAGCCCAGGGGATATTTATTTAATACATTTAAACAATACAAGTCTAGCGCCTGTAAACAGGACGCACTGCTCACCTATTCTGTGCCCCCCCTGTCGGCTGACTGTGGCCAGACACTGGAGGTAGGTGCGAGTGGCCGAGGTCACCTTCCCGGGGGAGAGCTCCGCGAGCAGGTGTTCCATGAGCTGGCTGAAGAGGGCGCTGTTGCAGCAGGCCACCAGGTGGCTGAGGGCGATGATGACGCGCTTCCTGACGGCCAGCCGTGGGCTGGTCAGCTGGGGCAGGAGGCTGTCCAGGATGGATGCGTGGAAGCTGGGGAGTGTGCCGCTCAGCCTGCGGGGGCACGGGACTCAGCGAGGATCTGCTCAAGCAGCCGAACCTTTATACCCACCGGGCCGTGGGATTATTGTGGGCAGTAGGGGTGCTGCTAGTGGTATGAGGCCCCCAGCCCAGACCAATCTAATTATGTTCCAAATTAGCAATCAACCTAACATCCCCCTCCACTTACGGCACCCCCCACTTGGCAGTGGCAAATCCTGGCATGGGCAAGGTGGCCAATTGGCCAGGATGGCATCTTCCAATGGGATGCACTTCTACTGTTGCCTCCCCCAAAACAACGCATAAGCTTGAAGCACTACTGATTCCAGATGATTACTGATTCCAGTCAATGATTCCAGATGGTGACTTTCTTTGAAAGTCCAAGATAATCCCACTCACCGCGAGCTGGCATCTTCCTTAAACATTTGGTGAAAATGGATGCCATATATCGTACTAAGAAAAACACACTACCTGCTCAACATGTCCGACAATATGTCTAGGGCCTCCAGCTGCACCGACACGTCGTCCTGCTTCCCTATTGCCCCGATCAACTGGGCCGTAATCTTTTTGCAGACGCTGACTGTAAGATTCAGACCTGCAAGGCACATAAATCTGTCAGCCAGTATGTTTCCGCTGCTTCCATAACGCATTGTAAAAAAGCTTGAGGTTTAATTGAAGTGGACATCCAGTGAAAGTGGATGCATGTACAGGGGGTGCACAAAATTAGAAAATAAAAATATATTAACGTCCAGGTCCCAGAAAGAAGCCAGGCAGCCCTTTGCCTTCAGAACAGCTCCAGACTTTTCAAGCAGAGGTGGAAATTTCAGCTCCCGTGTCATGCCATCCTCGTCCAATCCTCCCGTGTGTCACGCCCCCCTCGCTACCTCGTGTGGAATCTCGATGTCACCGGCTGTTTCCAGTCATGTTGATTAGTCCTGTGTATCTAAGTCCGCGTTACGGTATGTTTCCCCAGTCTGGTCATTGACGTTATGTGGTTGTCTCCCGATCGTGTCCTCCCTTTGATTAAATCCCATATTCTCCCGACACCTCGAGTCCTGCCTCTGCTTCCCTGGTCCGCGCTCCCCAATATGTAATATCCAGGGAGTAAAAATCCAGACCAAAATTTTGCTTCAACCACCCAGTTGAGTCACCGTGACAGTACTCAACTGGTTGGTTGAAACAAAATCTTGGTCTAAGTTACTTTCTGGAACTTAAACTTCCACGTCTATATTCACCTTCATAGCTCTGTTTGCAAATACAATTTAGTCAATTAATAGTTATAAGTGTTTTTTCATGTGGTGTTTCTGTTACTCTGTCCACCTCCTGTACATACTGTACAGTCATTAGTTAAGAAAGTTGGCTATCAGCTCTAATTTCCAGTCTATGTCAGCGATGTTCTGAGTTAGCACCTCTGTTTTACTTTCCTTATCCCTAAGTTACAGGGTAAAGTAATACTGAACAGTGTCAACAAATTTCACCAGTGATTAATATGATGGACTGATGAACTGAAGGTTTCTGGGTCACAATCCAAATAGCATGCCAGCACCTTTGAGCTTTGATCTTCAATCAATCCACTGAAAATATCCCTATAAATACTACAGGTTACATTTTGAACAAAAATCATCAGAGAAACAGCAAAACACAGTTATCCAAGAGAGTAAATACCCGAAGAGGAGGAAGGAAGCTCTGCAATGATGGTCTTTAGCCCCATGTTGGAGATGTCCCTCAGCTGCTCCTTCTCTGACATCATGTTGGAGCACAAGGTGTCCACCATGGTCTCCACCTGATATTCCTTCACCTTGTTCACCAGCGGGCCCAAGCTACACAGCGATCAGCACAGACACTCCGATTTGCCCGAAATACCACATACAATCAAACATCGGTGTGATATATGGATCGATGTACGCATGGATTTACAAACGAGGTCTCTATTTCGTTTCATGGCAGCACTCGAGTTTTACACAGTTGTTGTATTCTACAGCAGTGTTTCCCAATCTGGTCCTCGGGGAGCGACAGACAGTCCACGTTTTTTCAGGGAGCTTGGAAGGAGCAAAGACACGTGCCGACTGCTGGTCCCTGAGGACTGGAGTGGGAAACACTGTTCTACAGCAGTGTTTCCCAACTCAGTCCTCAGGGAACCCCAGACGGTCCGCGTTTTTGCTCCCTCCCAGCTCCCAGCCAATCAGGAACATCGAATACCTAGTACTGGTCTGCTGGGAGCTGAGGGGAAGCAAAAACATGGACTGTCCAGGGTTCCCCAAAGACTGGGTAGGGTACAGAGTAAGGTACAAAGTACATTAAAGGAAATACACCCTGACAAAAACAAAGTGAACCTGCATTCCATGTTACAGGTTGTGACTTGATGTTTTAAACTGAATATTGCATTTTAATGCCAAGTCCCCTTTCATTTATATACCATACTGCCTGTGTTTCTGTCTAGGCAAGTTTGACCACAAACAGACAAATCATCACAAATAATTGGGTGGGTGGATGAATATGTTTCAAACGTTCTCCACCAGGGGGCCTCTGCAGGTCAAAGGGACAGTTTTCTCTCACCACTTCACTGCCAGATTCTGGACCTCTCCGTTCTTGTCTTCGAGAAGCTTCAGCAGCATGGCCACAACCTTCTTCTCACTGTCCTCATCTAGCTTGATGGAGTCCTTCTGCAGTTCCATCATCAGGTCATTGGTGGCCATAAACCTAAAGTGGGCCTTCAATTAGGCTTTAATATACTTCGACAAACATAAAGAAGTCCAGCTGTATGTAATGCTGTATGTATAACTGATGATGTACCTATTTTCATGCATAGACAGAAGGTAGTGCTATGGTCAAGTGAAACAAACAAGGTTACTGGTATAAGACCCAGGCAGAGTGTAGCTGGAGCAAACTTCTTAACCTTAGTTATTCTTTTTTTTGTAGTTGTTTGTTTTTACCGTGTTTTCGCGGTAGTATAAAATAGTACAAATTCTGCAATAAGATGCCAGATTCAACACATTCTCCATATCTTTAATAATCTTATTTGTATGATCCTTTGCTTTCCAAATTCAAACATACAAGTATTATATATTTTCCAAAAACATTACAACTTGTGGTAGCCCCTTGTATTAGGCCTAATAAACGTCAAAATATTTTCATTATTTAAGAACAAATAAATATTTCGGTAACTACAAGTTATTCTATTTTTATTACATGTTTATGACACTTAAACCATTTTCTTAATTGGAAAAATGTTCAGTTAGTGTTATTAGGTTAAACACATGAATTAGCCTACTACATACATAACATCAGTCATGATTAATTATAACATACCTTCAAATGGAGAAAAAAAAACTATTAATTTGTTTACGTCTGCGTTTCCGTAAACATAAATACAAATTATATAATGTACGTCAAACTAAAATAATTATTATATGCAGCGATGCCAGTTGTCACTCCGACTGTCCTCGATGTACTATGACTAAGTGTTGTAGGGAAATAACTGTTCGGAATACTTTAAATTAAACGGCGCACAAAAATATCAATATAAATACATGATTAATTATCATACTGTTGAAAATCGATTTTCATTTCCATACACGTTTTACGTTTAAAGTAAACAGTTGTCCTAAAGTTTGTTAAATGTGTAGACTTACCTAAAATCTTTGTCAGTAGATGTCATTTTCTCCAGCAGGTTGGAGATGTGATATGATACGTGAGTCATTCTTATTTTATTCCTAATACTTTGTTTGAGAGCAAGAAAATAATCCTTAAAACATAACTTTTAAAATGGAGAAGAGTTTAACTGGAGAGTATGGCGTAAGCAGGGGCAAAATTACATTCTCAGTCCAAGAACAAACTGGGAAACACGACACTGAACAGTAGGCAGGCAATAGGTGATATAAATAGCCGGCAGCGAAATTAATTTTCCTCTCCATGCTGCCCCCATGTGGGGCTTATGAACGATGCGTCAAGAAATGCGTACCGAAGGCGGAACGTTCCCACGCGACGCTTTGTTGTCACCCGAGACCGGAAACTGGACGTACACGGAAGACAGGCTGGCGGCGAGCGGCGCTCTTGCCACGTCGAAAACCCGGGGCGAGTTACAGCTGGGAAAATAAATAACGGCGCTTATCAAAGCGATTACATTAATATTATTATAAATCGGTCGTGTCCAACAAAGCCATGGTGAGTTTCAAGCTGATACCGTAACATTATTTGTAGATTGTCACTGGAAATCATTAAGTCTGAATACTACCTGGCAGTGAAGGAAGTATGAAATTTCTATGGATTCATTCAGGTAGCTTATACTTAGCTGGGTAGCTGGTAACTTAATTACGAGTAATTGTTTCGCTGGCAAACGCTTTTCCGGTTAAGCAGATATACTTCTAAATTTTTTTTTCTTCACTTGAGCAGTTCTGGCATGTTTTCCTTGCTGAGGGACAGCTGTAAGGAGAGGGCCCCTCATGGGACTTTCACCCCGCGTCCAGCGTGGCTCTGAGTCCAGCTCTGTATTTTTTTAGATATGATGGGTGATGGTTCCGTAGATGGATCTCTTATTTCCATACCATAACTGTTTATTAACGAGTGTTTTGCAGGTAGAATTCGGCGTCTGTACATGACTGTCCTGATAATTACTACAGTCTGTTCAAAAGCAGTGACACATTTTAGCTGGGTTAAACAAGAGCGATTGGAAAGTATTGTTTCCTTAATAGCCTGGAAAACTAAAACGTCGTTATTTCACTGCGACCTCCACACTTTTTTTTGGCCCTTTAAGGTTTTACTTGCTTGGACTCTTGGGTCTGTCCAATCTTGAGGGTGTTCGTCAGTGCAAATGTACATCCCATTTTCAAAAATTAATATAGGTAAAAGCACCCTGACAATTGATAGCAGCCTAGTTGGTTTTTTTTCTAATTGCTTTAAGCTTTTAAAATTACTCCGATATTTCAGTGGAAAAAGCAAAAACTGCTGTATAGATCATTGAATATGTGACCTGATAGTTGGTTACTCAATGTGTACCTTGGTGGGATATTAAAGTTAATGCTCTTTTTTCATTTGCAGGTTTCGGTTATCAACACCGTGGATACTTCCCATGAGGATATGATTGTATGTATCTTTGCTCTACTTGCTAATATTAATGGGAGTAATTTTATGCAATTCTCTGTGTCCTGTAACTACAAGAGGAAGTTTACGTTTGCCCCTGCTTTGGTTGAGTGCATTTTTGGATGTTGCTGGAGAGTAGAAGCCCTTGGTTTTGCAAGTTTCAGAATAGCTGGTCCTATTTGTCTTCCTGGCTTCACTGAAAAGGCTGGTTGTCGTCGTTTCCCCCCTTTAGCACGATGCTCAGATGGACTATTATGGAACGAGGTTGGCCACGTGTTCCTCTGACAGGTCTGTCAAGATATTTGATGTGAAGAACGGAGGGCAGATCCTTGTGGCAGATTTGAGAGGGTGAGTTTGCGTTTGCTTTCGAGGTGAGATGTGAAACAGTTTTACTGAGCCCCTGTGCCATCGAAGTTTAATATTGCCACACACATATAACACATTAATCATTGTCACTTGCAGATCAATGTCACGGGATTCCCCAAGCGTGTTTAGGATCTCTGAGTTATAGGACTGCATTGATTGGTTCTGCAGACCTGTAACATCATGGAACAGCTTTTTTGAAATGTGTTTTTTATGTTGTTCATCACTATGCCTGCCCTTAGACGCCCAGGTGAAATCAGAACAAAGAAATCTGCCCTGAAAATAATATGCAGTGATTTGTTGGTGGGTGATGTTGTTCCTGAGTGTGTGATAGAGCTGGAGCCTGGGGTCCAACGATTGCCCGGTGGTCCCACGCTGACCTCTGACCTGCTGCCCCTCTGCTCCGGTTGCCCCTTACAGCCACGAGGGCCCTGTATGGCAGGTAGCCTGGGCACACCCCATGTATGGAAACATCCTGGCTTCCTGCTCCTATGACCGCAAGGTCATCATCTGGAAGGAGGAGAATGGCACCTGGGACAAGATGTTTGAGTACACAGGCCACGACTCGTCAGGTCAGTGCCTCAGAGCCCCCACTTGAATGGGATCAGCATGGGTTGTCAGTCTCTGCCAGGTCTAAGCCAGTGGGAGGAGCTTGAATTGGTGTGTGGGTGACAGTGCACATCCCCCCCCGCCCACCCCTTGTCATGCATCTTTGACTTTGTCACCAATCAGTTAGTGTGCTTTTGGTTTTTGGGCTCCACAGCCCTGTTTTTGATAAGTATAGACTTAAGTATGCATGATGAGATGTGTATGAAACTCCCTTATATGCAAACGTCACTCATGTATTTGTGTGTGTGTGTGTGTGTGTACAGGTATTCCCCACTTTACAATAGTAGGGAGTTCCTATGAAACCTTTCGTAAGGCGGAATGGCTGAAGTGAATAAGCAATTACCATTAATTTGTGTGGGATCATTTTTTGAGCAAGAATTGTAACGCACGCACACACACACTATGTAAAACGAGTAACATTTAACACTACACTTGACATTACAATACAGCACAATTACATAACAGTACATGCGACTATGGAGAATTATTTACAAGGCTGGCATCAGCGTAACGTGCCATGCTACCCGCCCTCCATTATGGCAGTTTTAAAACTGTAGGTGTCATTATGCCCCATTAAGACCATTAAGGATAGCAGTGTTGGGCAAGGTGCTTTATAAAAATGATGGTGTCCCCCCCGCAGTGAACTCTGTCTGCTGGGGTCCCTGCGACTTCGGGCTCATCCTCGCCTGCGGCAGCTCAGACGGCGCCATCTCGCTGCTGACGTTCTCGGGGGATGGCCAGTGGGACGTCAAGAAGATCCCCAACGCGCACACCGTGAGCTCTCCTCCATCGGCCGTCTCTCCCGTTCTCTGCGAGTAGAGGAGCACGATACTGGGCCTCCCGTTCGCCTTCGTCCATGTGACGGGAATTCGTTCGCCGTTGAACCCGCTGTTTATGTTTTTTTTTACGCGGACAAACCTGAAAGCAAAGCGGCCTTACTACTTTTCGGTGACGAGGAGGAATAAATGTCTTATAAATCTTTCCCTTGATTTATTGCATATAAAATTCCTGTACACCTGCTTTGGGTGATAAATGAATGTATCTTTGCTTTTTTTATTTTCCTCCTTTTCATTCTTTCCTCTGCTTCCGGGTTTATCTTGAGGGGAAACGTTTTAATAAACATTAATATATTTAAGCTCTGACATTGCATTGTCTGTATCTGTCTACCATCCTCCATTTACCCGTCAGATTGGCTGTAACGCGGTGAGCTGGGCGCCGGCCGTCGTACCCGGTAGTCTCATCGACCAGCCGTCGGGTCAGAAGCCGAACTACGTCAAGAGGTTCGTCTCAGGCGGCTGCGACAACCTGGTCAAGCTGTGGAAGTAAGTGCTGTGGATCAAGGCCGGCGTTCATATCCAACTCTGAGGGGCCAAAAGAGTCACCTCACGAAATACCGTTTCCCCAAGGGAGGAGGACGGCCAGTGGAAGGAGGACCAGAAGCTGGAGGCCCACAGCGACTGGGTTCGGGATGTGGGTTGGGCGCCCTCTATAGGTCTTCCCACCAGTACCATCGCCAGCTGCTCGCAGGCAAGTCTGTCTCCGGCCGCCTGCCCTCCCCGTGGGCCGCCTGCCCTCCCCGTGGGCTGCCTGCACCCTCCCGATTAACCGAGCCCCACACCCGGGGGGGGGATTCTGAGCTGACGGTTTGATTTAATGCTCTTCCTCTTGGTTTCCTTCCCATTGGCATGAAATTTCAACATGTCCATTTATAACAAGAGCTAGTTTGGCTCTTTTAGACTCTGTTTTGACAGCAGAAACTTATCGGCTCTGAGATTTCAGCCTCCGCAGTAATAAATCATTGTTCAGCTGGGATGGGACAGCATTCAGTATAAGTTACCTGTACTATCTCTGCTGGGGGAGTGGTTTGTATGCAGAGAAATGTGCTGCTTCAGTCGGTGATGACACACCTGCTCAAAATCGAGTGCTCTGGATCCAGACTGAGAATCAAATGAATAACGTCAATGGTTCATGAGCCCGTCGGGTGAATGTTGTGTGCTGTAATGAAGAGGCACATGGTCCAGGGTATTTTCCCTACCTTGTACTCCCCAGGGAAAACTCCAGACACTGTCACCCTGTACTGGCTAAGGGCTTGAAAGCTAAATGGGTGGATTGTCGATGTCTGTGATAGATGCATTCTTCATTAGTCAGTATGTGGTCATTTTTGCTGTATGTCCATCCTTATCTTTTCAAGTGCTCTCTTCTTACTCATTCTGATTCGTAGAAAATATTTCAAGTCGGCCTCAGAGAATCTTCTGTTCACTTCTGAAGTCCCACAGGCAGCACGGTCCTCACAGAGCCCAACCAGATGGATTAATCACCTCATTTAAACCTTTGCCCAAAGCCCCAAAGTGGTTTGCTTCCTCCTGTTTCTCAGTCCGACTTTCAGCTTCCAGATTTGGGTCCCGTCTCGGACAGTGCTGGCCACTTCATCATATGGAAGACTCACACCGCAGAAGAAAGGAACCGAATATTGACCGTCTTTGATATAAATTTCTCGCCGGCTTGTAAAATCTGATTACTTTATCCATCATCCAGTCAGTTCATACTGTGTGTGATGATGTCATGAGGAATCGGTTCCACGGACATGTCTTGGTGTCAGTATCTTCATCACCCCACTTCCTGTTTGGTTATTTGTCTTAATCGGTGGCCTTGAGCAGAGTCTGTATGGTGCCCAAGTCTCCAGATTGGCTATAAGTTGCTGCTCCTGTGAGCATCGGCCCGTCCAGGGTGTCTCCTGCCTCGTGTGTCTGGCAGCCTCCAGAGTTACCGTGGCCCTGTACTGGCTGGAGGATGCATGGATTCATGGCTGGGTGTCAAATTAGGATGCATCCACCCGACGTGAAACCCGGGTATGAATAATGACTTGAACGCCCTTTTGCCATTTTTGTTAATTATTCGTATTTTGATGTGCACTTTTGGTACGGCTTCCAATGCACAATTCACAAATGCTGTGAAGTAACATAAATGAGTAGAGGATAAGGTGAGTGATCGGCGTCTCTGGTCAAGCCAGCGGTGTTCCCCTTCTGACCTTCTGGATTTCCGGATCAGACTCCCGCTCCGTCCTGCTTTGCTGAACAGTCAGTATTATTTTCCAGCGTCCCGGGTCTTCTGAGCGACAGTCGGGCGGCGGCTCTCGGGAAAGCCCGTCACGCGTCATTGGGGGCCGAGGCACCGTGAGGTGATTCCTCGGAGTGATCGGTACGCCGTGGAAGCTGTGTGTCCTCAAGCTGAATCTTGAGGCGGGTTCCTGTAGCTTTCTCTGCAGGAAACTTTGTGTTTTCTGCTTAAGAGAGAACATGAGGTGCTGTAACAGCTCCTCTCCTAGAAAATCATGGTTCTGGACATTTTAACGTGTTATTCGCTGTATTGTTAGCATGTCCTTTGGTGGGTTGGTCAGCCTGTCCACCTTGGAGCCCCAGAGAGGGTTTTGGTTCCTCTCCTCTGTTGTCTGGATTTTTCTCTCTTTCTTTCTCTCTCTCATTCTTTCTCTTTCTTTCTCTCTCTTTCTCTCATGTAATTGAATAGTAATGAGTATTCCTTTCCCTTTACGCCTACCTTATGTCGCTCTGCCTGAGGTGCTCAAACGCACATGCAGCTGAGAACAGGCTTGGGGGTCACAGCACTGGGTATTAAAGTATTAAACTATTCAAGTAATGAAGTACTTGAGGCCATCTGCCAAACCTGCACCCTTACCAGTTACAGAGAGCTAAGGCCCATCTCATGTATTTGCATAAATTTTCATAAAATAGTTGATTATGCTTGTCGGTATTGGCACTGGCAAAACCCCTCACAGCAACTGGACATATGTTTTTTTTTTTTTGGACTTGCTTTTAGTTAGTTTTTAGTTCCTTTTGTATTTGGCTTTCAGTACTGGTGCATGCATGACTTGTACCCACGGTTGACTCGGATCCTGTAGTGACAAGGATCTTGCCTATTTTGCCAAAGCATGGGGCTCAAACTGGTGACCTTCCAGTGGCAGACAAAGGCTTAGCCTGCTGAGCCAATCGCCACCCCATTCCAGTAGCAGACAAAGGCTTAGCCTGCTGAGCCAATCGCCACCCCATCTGTATAAATGATGTAGTAATGTCTTAAACCACGATGGCTCAAAAAAAAACCTTGTGGCAACGCTGGTGAAAGGCACTATATGAAAACATATATTAAAATTGAATTTAAATTCCTTTCCTTAAATTCCCACCTCTTGCTTTTCCTCTGCAGGACGGCAGGGTGTTCATCTGGACCTGCGATGACCCCGCGGGGAACACGTGGACGGCGAAGCTGCTGCACAAGTTCAACGACGTGGTCTGGCACGTCAGCTGGTCCATCACGGGCAATATCCTGGCCGTATCGGGAGGAGACAACAAGGTGAGTCGCCGGAGGTCGCCGGCGCCCCCCCGCAGCCTCGGACCCGCCGTCGTCACTCGAGTTCTTCATCTAAATAAATGCAGTTGCGCAAATATGTTAACGCTTATGATGTTTTATGGTTTTTACCGTTGGTGCTATTCAAGGAAACTGTCAGGAAGATGATTTAGCGTAATGTGCATTCTGTTAAACTACAGATTTTAGAGGCGTCGGAGATCCTGCAGAAACTCTCCACCGTCAGACTTTCAGCATAGCATCGCCTCCAGCATCAATGGAACCTAACATGCCGTTAAGTCGGCGGCTGTTCACATTCAGTACTGTGGGAACTTCAGTCTGTGCTTTTCCTTCGAGTTGTCAGATCTGGGCAGGTTTTGATGTCAGTGGAAGCCTCAGGGTGATGCGGCAACACCACAGATTTTCCGGGTGAGGCGGGAGTGCCGCGGGAAAGCCGGCGGACTTCCCGACGCCCGAAGGCTGCCGGGCCGTGACGGCGCATTGCCACTCAGATGAGCTTTATGTTACAGCTGGATGGAGTCCAGGCACACGAGCCCGTCTGGACCTTTGGGGGCTTGACAAGGCTTGATGAAATGCCACAGGGACTGTCTGTGGTTCCCATATGACTGGCTGGTGCTCTGAGCGGCAGACTGACTGCTCACAGACGCCCTTTGGCGCGCGAGTCTGTAGAATGATCTGAACCGGGCTGGAAATGACGTGCTATTGGTTCTGTCCCTAGTTTCTGGATGGTTGGATGGATGGATGGTTGGTTGGATGGATGGATGGATGGATGGATGGATGGATGGATGGATGGATGGATGGATGGTTGGATGGATGGATGGATGGATGGGCATATTTCTATATTAATGTCTTACAGCCCGTTGCTGTCTTCTTCGTGACGTTTCATCCTGGTGCGCTTCTGAGCCAAAAAGTGAGATGGAAGAGATTAAATGAAAAGTTCAGGCAGTTGCTTGACGTGATATTACTGATTTATGCATGAATAAGTACAGTGCAGTTAGTCATGGATTTTAACAGACTTCTTGGTTTTCATGCACTCCACCTATCCCTTACGTTCCGTTTGTGCGTGTGATGACATACGCAGCCATGGGATAAGTTAAGAGGCCACAGCACAGTTTTTCCATTTCACTCATTTTTCAGTTCATGGGTGTGTGTCTGTGAATGAATTTACATATAGAGACGCTCCCCAGCTTGTGAACTTTCAGACAAACGAACGAAGAGGACTGTAAGTCCAAATTGTGTTCATTGGGCTCCTGTTTCCTGTCCGCAACATCAGTTTTTTTCTTCTGTGCTCCAATTCCGCCTAGTACGACTTTTGTCCGCTACTCCTGTCGCGCAGCCGCGTAGCGTGCGTACTCCAAGCGTCCTAGTTCTTAGTACTTGCGTATACCCTTAAAATGAGGCTGAATGAGGACTTACGAACATTTCAAGTTACGAGCGGCGATTTGGAACGTAACTCCTTTGTAAGTAGAGGAGCGTCTGTATGTAAAAATCATTTAAATTTTGCAAACTGCAGCTTGGTTCTCTCTTTCGTTCTTGCTTTACCGGACTTCACTCCTGCTTCTAGGACCCTGATACATCCTGTCCTGGCCGTTCACTTCACACCACTTAATGTTTCCCATTCCTTTTGAAGGTCACTTGATGTCATCCTCCGTTTCATAAGAAACTGTTGGATAAATTTAGTCGTCTCTGGCATTATAAAGTTGCTTCTGCCCTCTACATGGCTGGTTTTTGGTCGTTCCCAGTGTCTCCTGCTTCACCTTATTCTTGTGTCCTGCTGTCATAGAAATTTTTAACCTGGAAGCATCCTGCTGCTTAGCGTAGCCTTCTGTCAGCAGAACCACGGTTAAACCGGGATTTAAAAATGCAGACTTGTTTCAAAATATAGAGTGATCTCTTAATTTTTCTATGACTATTTAGAGAGGAATTTTTTAATATGTAGTTTTTTTTTATAACTAACTTATTTTTATCAATGTGCCGAATCCTTGATTGGCTTGATTGTGCTTTAAATATAAATGAATGTTAACAGTGACCTCCTCACAGAAGTATCACGCTTCCTTAATTCTTTTTCTAGGCCAGCTGGCTTCCCTTCATCCGTTGGGGGGGGTGTTTTTTGGCTTTAGGGATTATGGCAGTTGGGAATCAGGTGGATGGTTCACCGGCCCGTGCTGCCGGGGGGGGGGGGGGGGGGGGGGGGCCTCTCTGTCTGTTTCCTTCCAGATTATCCTCAGGTTCACTTCTTGTTTTTCTGTGATCAGTTTGCCTTTTTCTCCGAATGAGACTTTGTAGTGTTTTACATGAGCGGCTCTAATGCCTGCTTGACATTTCCTTCAGGGATCTACATGTTTGTAAGCATGTCGCTTAGCCTCCTGTTACAATACAGTATTTTTCTCTCTTTTTTTTTTCCCAACCTGCAACTTTGATTTATTAATTTATTTTTTTGGTAATGGCATGTTGGCACACCCCCCGTTGGCACCCCACACCAACACTCCTGTGCTCCGTGAATATGAACACATGCTATTTATAGACTTCTGATGACTCTTGAATCCTGGAATTTCAGAAGGACACATTGCAGTTTTGGCAGTGGTGAGAAGGGTCCTCTATCCCCCCTGTAGACATAAGGTCACTGGTACGTAGGGACTGATGACCTGAGCCAACCCCCCCCCCCCCCCCCCAGGAGGCCCATATGTGGGTCCTGAACCTCAACTGCACACTTTAAAAGAAAATAAATGGTCCATTCTGATGTTTGGCCACATCTGAGGACGTTCTGATCCCCTCCTCTCATTTCATTTCATTTCACCAAGTTTTATATTAAAACCCCCAAATAAAATCTGCAGCACTAGGCACTTTTTGGTTGCATAGCCATTAAAATAACAACATGGACGATACCTTTATGTAGAACATGATAACTACATCAAGGTGCATTAACGTTAAATCTCCGGCGCGCTGTCCTGTCGCTGCCTTCCGCCACGTTTTCACTAAACAATCCCACGCTGCCCTTCTGCATCTGGGGAACTTACTGATGCTGACTTACTAATGCTTTTATGGCCCTCAGTTTCTGGCTGCATTGGACGTTTGTTACTTTCAAGAACACTTGGCGACGATTTCATAGACTCATGGATGTTAGCCGTATGTGAAGATACTGGAATGGTGTGCGAACGCATTGCGATTTAGCTTTGCTGTGATTGGATGTGTAGATCAGCGCGTTTCTGTTCTTTGACACCCCGCCCTCCAGGTGACGCTGTGGAAGGAGTCCGTCGACGGCCAGTGGACCTGCATCAGCGACGTCAGCAAGGGCCAGGGGGCCGTGTCCGCCATCACAGAGGGCCAGCAGAACGAGCAGTGAGGCGGGGGTTGGCGGAGTGCCGGGGGGGGGTGAGGGTCCCGGCAGCGCCTGTCCGGGGGGGGTGAGGGTCCCGGCCGCGCCTGTCCGGAGTGGCTCCCCCTCGCTCAGAGACTTTCGTTTTTTTATTGCGTTCCCTACATGCATTTTGAACTTAGGGAGTCTGATCCAAGGTGCTGGTCTGTTCATCAGTCATTCTTAAATGACCCATCAGATGTCTTCGTGCGGGCAAAAATAACGCAGGTTTGTCCCAGTCATTGTTTTTTGCCTCCCTCCCCCCAACCCCTAAAAAAGATATAAATAAAGTATGTTGATTGTCCTGTTGTATGACTTTGTGATTGTATGATTTAATTGCCGGGTTTATGAATATTGAAATACATGCTTGATATTTCATTGTGGAACAGGAAAGGTCTGCAGATGGTATCTTGGGAACATTTGGTTGCTGACTGAGACTGGATGGTAAATGTAATTCATATATGTGTGAGCAATGGTGTAGGTCATCTACTGAAATGCCCAGAGATGATTTTATACTCTGTGGCTTGCTATAGTTTCTGATGGACATTGCATATCTGGACCCACCCCTTTTCGAATGGAGTAATTGAAAAAACAACGTTTAGGGTTTTTTTGTGTAGATAGTTTTGACTAATTTTATTTGACTTAAGTCGTGGTTGCGGTGACTGTGCCCTTTTTTTAAAACACGTCGTTGACTGTGTGGCGCATTTTTCTTGTACGCTGTCGACATTGGCCACTAGAGGTCGCCCAAAGCTCATTAAATAGTAGCTAGAGGAAACATTTCTAAGAGGAAATCTGGCTTTGGGTTGAAAAGAGACTAAACCTTTAGGTCTTATGTCAACTGGTAAAAGCATCAAATGTCCAATTGATCTTCCTTCAAAAAAAGAACTCCGTTAAATCCTGCATACATCTGGAAAGATTGCTTGGATTCATATTAATAGGGGCAGCTTTCAAGTTTAACTTAAGACCCAGGAAAATGATGATTGCAGTATATACTGTGAAATTAAGGTACTAGTGTAACATCTGAATTTATTTTTCACTGGAAGTTAAACGTTTCACCAGACAAGCATGACTGTACATTTATATTAATATCAATGTCATTTTTCAGGCGGCGTGCCAGTTAATTGTCATTTTATGGTGAATTTCTTTTCCCTGGAAGTACAGCACATAAGACAGGGTACACACTGGAGGGGATGCCGCATCACAGTGGAAAGTTAAATTTCTGCTATTAGTTTTTAATTACAACATTTATTTTTAAGGCTTGACTAATCGCAGGATTAAATCTTCCTCTGCCGTTTTGGGCTTGCCATGGCAAAGTGCTCACTGAATGAACATTTAGCTTCTGTTTTTAAGAAACGCAAACAAAGTAATTTTATAGTCTTTCCTTGACATACAGGAAGTCAAGCAAAAAGGTTGCCACATAAGCTTGATTACAGGTGAGATTCTGGATATAATTAATAACATTGACTTGCTCAAGCAGTTACCCAAGCAGGGAGACCATTCAGCAAATATCCTGTTACGTCGCAAGCCTCTTGTCTGCTTCCTGGAATCCCTGGGTTCAAGTTGTGTTTTGGTTTGTTGCTTGATGCCTGTTGTGCTAGAGGCTGCAGCTTCAGATATTCATCTTCATGCTCTTTTCATCTGTCACAGTCCTGGTTTTTCGGAGAGCTGCAGCCTTCTGACTATGCCTGACTGACACTTTCATACCCCAGTTCATCTCGCATGCATAATGAGTTTTGTTGGGTCTATTATTAATGCTCTGTAAGTCAGACTGTCTCATTAGGTCCTTGTTCATCCTTCTCCCCATACTTTGTCTCTGAGATCTTAATCTTGAGCAGAATACATCTTAAATGGGGATCTGGATACAATGGTCGCATCTGAAAGATGCTCTGTTTGGTGTACGATAAGGTGACCTACTTTTTAAAGAGGGTCTCATGAGTCATACGCTATTAACATCCTAAATGGGGAAACATTTGTACGTATGCAAAGCTTCAACAAAACTAGGTTATTTCGTCTTTACAGCTTGCCCCATGTACTCAGGTTATTGCTGATCATAAAAAGGAGATTAATCAGACTTTTTTTTGTTGTGCAAAAAACCGCAAAGCTTTTTCTGCAGTTAATTTTTGTAATTGAAATTGAAAAATGGAAAAACCTGAAATTCATACCCTGATCCCTTTGAGGAAGCCTATGCCGTTCGATTCTTAGAACGTGATGTTTGGAAAAAGTGCAAATGACAGGTATTGTAATAAAGTAAAACCCTTACTATAGATGAATTCCTAACCTAAGTTAATCATGAGGTTCCTCTTGACTGTAGTGCCCAGGTTTTTAATGTGGTACCTGCAATGAAATCAAAATCATCCGATTCAACTTAAATTTTGACAAATTATCTGTCATAGCAGTTTAGCAGGAGGACGTTCTGTGTCACCCAAGCTTATAGAACCTTTATCCGTCTCAAAAAGCATGTGCAATTGTTTTTAGAAGTTATTCCATTTGGTTTGAAAGAAATTAGTTGGGTTTCATTTGTATAACATCATGTTTACAAACAACACTTCCAGGAGGTGGCATATATGGAGAGAAATGTAGTGGGCTGTCCACGCAGCCCTGGGGAACTCCATTTCATCAACTCATTCAAATTTAATTATGGTCTCACAGAAGTATCTAAAGAAGAAAATCAGCCATCCACTGGGACAAAGCGATTTTTGGTCGAGTGTGGAATATTGTGCCGTCAAAAGTGACAATAATCCAGTAATTATGATCAATTGAGACACGATCAGAATCATATGAGAGGAGTCATTTATTATACTGTCAAGTCATGATGTTTTCGCTTTGTCCAAATTAGGTGGGTGATTGATTACAGCAGGTTTGGAGGGGTTTAGGAAAATACCCTGATAGTATATTTGTAGTATGTGCTTCCTGAGTCTAAGAAGCTTCTTTAGTAAGTGTGTAATGTGTATTCTATGGAGAAAGAAATATTCACCATGTGTATTAGTTTTGTATTGGCGCCTGAGATTAATGATGAATCTCTGGGTGTGATTGTGTTCTGTTTTGTATTTCTTGTCTAGTTTTGAATGGTCTCAGCATTCCTAGTAAGTCCTGTTGACAATGTACATCTAAGAAATCACCTGATGAATCTAATAAAACCCAGACGCCCTGTGATATGGCAGCAGACACCACAGTTTAAGGACAGATGTGAGTTCCAGTTCATACCACTGCCAAAGCCATCTTATTATACCATAAAATGAGGAACTTAACCTCAGGTTCTCCAGTAAAACACCCAGATGTCCACTGATTAAAGTGTAGGATGATATGCTTGATAAATGAATTATGATACTGGTTTTGACTACTTTCCTAAAATGTTCTTTCAGCGAAAACGCTTTTGGTCTCTCAATACGGTAAAGCACTTAAATTGTAGTTAGTGTCACCACTGGAGATTCTGGGCCCCATGAAAGCATATCAAATTGGGCCTCCAATCCAATTATGTTAACTCAGGGGCCCTTTGGATTGTTCTAACCCCCCCTTCACTGCACCCCTGATGATCTGAGTCACGGTTTGATTGCTGAAGTGCTGGTTTGGATGTTTTAATGAACAGTAACCCTCCCATTTACTATCGAGAACTATTTTTTTTTAAATAGCTAGTAATATTTAGAACCACATTTCTATTCTTTTACATAAATTAAAAACGGTCTTAAGCCGTATGAACAAAATATTTAAAAATGTTCTTCAAATGTTAAGTATGTGGCAAACGTATTTTTAATCTGTCTTGTTCTGCTTTTAAATTGATTCTGCTGTTAAATTACAGTGCAGGTAAGCCAAAGCCACTGGCACGTCATTTTGTAGAAGGCAATAGTTCGATCAGCAACGGCATAGATCTTTATACATTATAAGCGATTACAGAGCCGTCAGCGTGATATTGGACAGAGGGCAGGGCTGCATGGACGCTCCACTCTGCGCATACACAGCAAACATACTCCTTAGATGTAACCGCCATGGGTACATTAAGTGCAGATTAGCAACTAAAAAGTTATTGGCAGCGGCGTATGTTTGATGTTGACGGGGCACAACAATTTAAATACAGAAGTCTTTCTGTTGAGGAGGGGGTGTCTGTTACTGGGGTCTTATTTTAAAACAGAAACAAGGCTTCACTTTAACGTTCCGCTTGTGACAATTCGTACGGTTGTATGACGGAATGAACAATGTGAGCAAAAAACCTATAGGCTACCAAAACCTATGCAACAATAATACTAAATCTAGTGCTAAACACTATGAATCGCCGAATCCCCTACAATTTAGCCTGTCCAATATGCGTTTAACGCGAAATCCAGCATTGCTTGTTGATATTGATAGCGATACCTCGCATCTCTGTCCTTTTTCTGGAACTGCAAACACGTGCTTATTATTTGCAGCCTAATTGAAAACATCCGGTGTCACTGACTTGAGAATTTGTCAAGAAAGTGGCAGACCGCATTACAGTCACATAACAGGCATATCAAAATGTTTAAGGCGGTGTTCCTCGGCCGGGAACCCTTCCCAGACGGTCCACGTTTTTGCTCCCTCCAAGCTCACTGTCAAGCAGTCCACATTCTTGCTTCCTGCCGGAGGCTGGGAGGGAGCGAAAACGTGGACCGTCTATGGTGAACACCC
Source organism: Hippopotamyrus pictus (assembly GCA_026781145.1). NCBI lineage: Eukaryota > Metazoa > Chordata > Actinopteri > Osteoglossiformes > Mormyridae > Hippopotamyrus > Hippopotamyrus pictus. Next base: position 3,372,995 of record JAODLC010000133.1, on the reverse strand, counting down.
GCCAGCGTGTTGAGAAACGCTGCTTAAATTTAAGGTGTCTGAAACGGTTAAACGCTGAAACTTTAACGCTATACAGCACACACATCTTTGAAAGCCTACAATTTATTACTCAGTTAATCGCGAAGTAGAAGCATAGTTCGAAGAGATATTACGCAGTCGCTTGATTCAGTCTGATAAACGTCTATTCCTGGATATTATAATGTCAGAAATTATTAGGATTATATAATGTATGTGCAGTCCCGAATGAGGAAGTCTTTCCGCCCAGTCTGCCGTCCCAGGTTCCCTGGTCCTCAGAAAAGTGAAGTGAGAGCATCATTCCCGTTTTGTCCGATGCGCCGGTGTCCCTGGCCGTCCGCCGCTGCTTTGGTTGTGTCCAGCTGCGGCCAGGAATCGCCGATTATCCCCCCAGATGGACCAATCAATGCGCAGATATTTACCTGCCGTGTGATCCCTTGCTATAATATTTCTCCCACTTACTTGGGCAAATAACTGCAGCAGAGGGAATTAATATTATTATTTAGTATTTCTTCAGCCATTAACCTAAAGTATCGTTGTTTTCCCGGGCACCGTTTTGTTCTCTGCGTTGATAACGGTAACAGCCTCATCAGCACTGTTTAATACCCATTTGCCATGCCCGGCTGGAGGAGAAACCTGACTTTGTGTCTGCAGAGGATGCACGACGAAGGTAAGGAGCTCATTATAGTTGTTATTAAAGTGCATTTCGCTGATGTGCGCTCTTTTACACTGCGCGTACTACACGGCGTTTGCGCGGCGGGATTCTGCGCCTCATGCATCATTTATCAGCATGACTTTCTGTAGTTGTCTGTGAATTCCTAAGAGGACTCTAATTTACTGATATGTACAATATACGGATACACGTGTTATCAGAATAGTAATTAAATGTGCTTTGTGTCGGTTGGCCGACTGTAAGATAATCGCTGACTTGAAAGTGTCTGAATTAATTTTTAGAAGTACTTTTTAGGGTAAAAGTGTTATTCTGGTTTTGGCCTATGGCTGCTTTTTTGACTAGCCGGGAGATTTTCATATATATATATATATTTCTTGTGGTTGGCTGCATGGTAACCGGCGATGCAAATATACTTGTGCTGCGTGTAAGTTTTGGCTGGTAGAGTTTACCTCGGGCAATTATATATCTTAAAGCACACACGAGAGTAAAATGTGCGCCCCATTCCATTGCTGTCTCTTCTCTCTAATGAGTTCTTGCTTTCGTATCAGTCGCATTCTGGTGTCCAGTTCATTATTGCAAATGCTCCTCTGTTGGATTTAAGTTGTTATACGGAAGGATTTTCTGTCTTGTTACTCTATGTTCAATTCTGCTTCAGAAACCTAACCATTTATTTAATTGGATTAGGAGTGATTTATGCTCATTAAGGATTTGTCTTATATCGTATTAAGTTGTTATATATGGTCAGGACTGTTTAAGTCGGTTAGCTGCAGGACCTCAAGAATGTCCCTGAAATGGACAATTATCAGCTCCTAACTGCAGTGCTAACAACTTCTGTCCGTATGAGCATAATAACTGAGGGATTGTATTACACATTCAGCTCTTCATTTTGTATTGAGAACATTACTACGTAATTACGTTTACCACGATGCTGGAGTTACATGCTACGTTGTTATGTAGAAAATGGGAATTGAATGAGCTTGCGGTTGGTTTAGGTGTTGGGGCTGTTTATGTGTGTGTGTGTGTGTGTGTGTGTGTGTGTATGTGTGTGTGTGGGGGGGGCAGGTTTTATCTATGTGCGAAGGCTCGTGCCAGTGGACTACAGCATGCAGTAACTCTGAATCTCTGCCATGGTCTGCTCCAGTATTTGAAAGTAGTTGTGCTTTTGGCGCTAATAAATGGTACTGCATTGGCAAATTTGGAAAGTCCAGGGTTTGCGTTCTCACATGTGTAACATAGGACTTTTATATGTTTCAACAGATCAGGGAGGCAAGACTTTTTTAAAATAAAAAAATGCAGTGGACAGAAAATTTGGAGTTAAATTAATGACTGAGCTTAGAATTAAATAACTGTGTGTGTGTGTGTGTGTGTGTATGTGCACCTCTTGGCCTGGAGCAGAGCTATGTGAGAGATTCCATGCTGCTGATCATTTATCTGGGTATGCGCAGTGGGGTCAGTCATCTTTAAGGACCTCTAAAACCTTTTCCCATTTATCTTTCTGCTGCAGGATTTTCAAAAGTTGTTGCAACCCCCCCCCCGAGTTTGCTTAGATCTTGGGTTGCCACAATGGAGAACAGATACATAAAGGGTCCTCTCTGTGAGGAAAAGAGGGAGAGTTATGTGACCAAAAACTGTCAAATCGATTCTTTCGACGCGCCCCTTGCACCGTGTGTATACGTTGGTCTCAGTCTCACCAGTGACACAGACATCAATCTTAGTGCTGAACCAGAGCATCACAGCAGTGAAGTACTTCCTTGTGTAGTGTTTGTGTTTTTCCCATCTGTGTACCTGGTTCCCCTTTGTGTCCTCATCTCGAGCGCACCCTGCTGCTCCTGTTCCCTGACAGTGGAACATCGGTAACAAAACTAGCTCATTAAGACCCTGCTTACATCACATGGTTCTGTTGACCAGTCCGCTCAAACTTCTCCTTGGTTATGCTCTCCAGATTAACTTTGTCTGGTTTTACATACTTATACCTGGCTACCTCAACACTGAGAATATTTCAGTTATTAGGTGGACAGAGCACTCAGTCTTATAAGCTGAAGTTTACTGGATCAAGTCCCACGTGAGGTTCATAACCCACAGCACTCTATTAGCCAGTGATTCTTCGTGTCATCCACAATTTATTGTACTTGCTTAGCTTTCACCTATGGAAGTAGTCCATCTAAAAATAATAAATAAGCAGCCATAGCCTTTATAAGATCCGAGTCTCACCTTTTCAGTCCAGTTTAACCCTATCATTATTGTGTAAGTAGACTTGGCATGAGTCATTCGAATACCTTTATGGGGCTGCACTCTAGGTCTGATGTGATTATTTTAACAACCCAGCCAAACTCCATAATTCCAACCTGATAACTTTCTTAAACTATACATATTGCTGTATTTTCAGTTTGTCTGCTGAGCTCCACTGATTCCCACCACCTCTCTTTTTCTATAATGCAAGCTGTTTTGTGTATTTATGAGTAAAGTAAACAGGACAATAAACCCTTTGAAAACTGTGAATATATTATAACGTCGGAACTGCATCCATACAAATAAAGAGTGATTTAGCATTTGTTTGCAAATTAACTGTCAAAGCTTTGTTTTTGTAGGTTTATACGGCGGTTCTGTCCTGAATGTTTATTGGACATTTTAGTTGGCAGTTTTGTTCGGAGAGAAATCACTATTTTTGGAATCTGCATAACCAGAGTCCGCTGTGATATAATAGAGCATGGAAGATGCTGCATCCCATTTAATATCTATTATTAAGTAAAGGACAAACTTCAGTCTGGACAGAGTGGCGTGAGAGGAAAGTGCAGGTGTCTGTTTTACAGCATGTAATGAAATGTAATATAACGTTTGGCAAAGCTTTGCTAACGGGAGTCTGGTTGAAGCCTTTGAAATGAGAAGCATAAGATGTTTTACTGGAGCCTTACGTGGCCTTTATATGATTTATTCAAGGGATGTGTGAGTCTTTACCCGGAATCTCACCTGCCCTGCTCACTTGCCCATAAATGTGACCTTTGATGTAGGGTTCCTAGTTGGGCTGTGGATTACTGATGGTTACACCCACTCAGGAAGTTCACTATATGATTGGAGGGGTGTGGCCAAGTCATGTGACCAATAATGACCAATAATATAACACAGACCTCTGAATGTTTCTCTCCGCTCCCAGGTAGCACTCACACACCTTGCTCCCTGCATCTCCCCCAGGTCTGGTTCCCTGTTTTGTTTCCCTTGTACCAAACCCAAAATGTCTCTTTCGTTTTCATTCCACCACAGTAAAACCCCATTCCTCCCATCCATCTGCTTCTTTTATGGGAATGGTGTTGAGCTGTCAAGATAAGTCTGAGCAGAACCTCCCGCTGCCCTGCTGGTCCAGACCAAGGCATCAGCACTGAGCAGCTCTTCCCATATACGGCCTGATGGGATCTGAGGTCCTGTTCTCTGTAGCTTTAACTCTGTGATAAATAATATAACCAAACTTGGGACGTTTTTTTTTCTTTCATTTTGTTTGTTTTATTTATTTATTACCCTCCATGGTGGTAGGTTGCTGTCACCTCTGAAATAACTCAACTCTCCTATAATAACTATTGCAATTAAATGAGACCTAAATAATGTTACTTTCCCAGCCTTTAGTCAAAAAAATGTAGCCGTGTCTCTTGAATTGATTTAGTTTATTGACAAATAAGTAAATATGATGTCTGATTCATAATATATTCTTTTATCCATTACTGTTGGGTAAAAATTCTGTGACTAGTAAAAATCTGAATTTCAGGTTATCAAAATATTACGTAGCCTGAAACACTGTGAAGGCTACAGTAAGGAGTCCTTTCATAAATCTGCCATGAATAAATTATAGTTCCAGAAAATATTAAAAGGGGATCGTGCTTTATTGTACATTGATGGGATTCACTTTAGAGTTTACTTTTTATAGTTGTTTACAAACATTGCTGAATAGTTTATTCTGACTGCTTTGTGTTTCTGCAGAGAACACATTCACATAACCCTGTTAAGGCTTGCGGTTTCTGCATGGATCTGTCTTTCAGATCCTTTATCTTCTGTCCCAGCTTGTCCTATTCAGGGTCACGGGGTTGGAGCATTTGGGCACAAGGCAGGGAACAACCCAGGATGGACTGGAAGGACTCACACGCCATTCACTCGCGCATGCACACCTATGGGCAATTTGCAATTAAGCTTAGCATGTTTTTGAACTATGGGAGGAAACCCCAAAACGACACGGGGGTGACACACATGGAGTCACGACGCTAACTTGAACCGTGTGAACCAACAGTGCCAATCACTGCACCTCCGTGACGCCCCGCCTTTCAAATCAGTGTGCATCACTGTATGCAAACAGAAATATATCTATCAGGGCACATGGGGGGGGGGGGGGGGGCTCTGTGGGTTTTCTGTGCTCCACTTTCCTCTCACTCATTTGACTAAGAAAACTGGCATCTCTAAATTGCCCTGAGTATATGGTGATCTGCCCCGTGAAGGACTGGCCTTCTGTTCAGAGTCCTCCTGACTCCGGGTGCAATGTCACCCCTCTACTGGACAAGTGGGATGAAAAATGGATGCGTCACAATACAGATCTGTGTCTGTTATACACTGGTTCAAGTACTGAATTTACAGAAACGATGTCAGTGCATTGAAGGCAGGAGTTTGGGTAAGTATCTGCATGCTTTATTAAAAGGCCCTGGATACTAGATACGCTTTCGTAGGAGATATTATTGTCTAGAATGACTTGCATCCTTTACAATTACAGCAGGTGTGGCGCACATTAAACTCTAGTGTAATCTCTCTGAAGGGTGCTTCACATACATTTCTACTGAACAAGTCCATTTACAGATCTGCTCCTTTCTGTCAGCTGATGTTCAGCTCCAGTACACTTGGTTACAGGCTCACTGCATTGATTTGGCACCGTAATTTTATAACATCGTCCAGCGGTTTCTAAACTGCATAGCCTGAGTGGACACAGGAGGAAGGACCCACCTCCGTTTATCTAGCATGCTGGAATGATGGAAGTACTGGTGCAGCAATGTTAGTTAGTGTGATGTCATAGGCCTGAGCTCATCCCTAGATGCAGAAATCACAGTCTGAGAAACGTGCCGATAAAATTGTAATTGCAATTTTATTATAGAATGATGTGTTATTATGATAATTATTATTGACAGGTGTTTTTGTCCAGAGTAAGTAGAACAGCTTATAAATACAACTATTCAGGCAGGTAAATAAACTGAAATAATCAGGATTTTGTGCAGCGGCAAGGCACATGGAGATGACCTGCCTGACTTCTGGTTTGAGGTCTGGGTCCCTATCCAGCAAATAGGAATTATCTGCTCCAGCGATTTCCAGTCCGGTCCTCAGGGACCCAAAGCCAGTCCACGTTGAGCTGGGAGGGAGCAAAAAAATGGACTGTATGGCAGGGAGATTGGAGGGAGCAAAAATGTGAACCAGTTGTGGGTCCCTGAGGACCGGGTTGGGAAACACTGTTTCTCGGATTGTAAGCAATTGAGGATGAATATTCAGCGGTGATATGGTAGGCAGTGGACTGTAAAAAATAAGCCCTTTCTCACACTGAAGACTAGAGACTGCAGGTAGGAAAAATCCTGCATAAAATAAACCAAATTTTTAAATCTACAGGTGATTGAATGTGATGCCAGAAAGAAGATGGAAAACAGAGCAATTTGAAATTAAGGAGATATAAACATCCTGTTTTTGGCTTTAGCCTGAAAATGAGAAACTGCACATTTCAGTGCTTATAGAAGTTAAATTGAAAGCATTTTCTCCAGTTCCTGCTTCTACAGTGCGGCCCGTGTGATGACTTGCCCCATAAATTTTAACATGACAGGTAATTCTGCACAGTATCAGCTGCATTTATTTTCTTGTATACAAACTTAGTATAACATTAGATTGTTGCAATATAGGAAGGAAACTTGCACTGTAAGCAAAGGTGAAGGGTGAGAGCTATATCTTATAGCCTATAGAAGGCCTTCGTTTGTGACATCTCCCTCCAGGCTTCCACGTTATCAGTTACATTATGGTCTGCAATGTAATTCCCCAGTCTCATTCGTCAAATGAAGAAAGGAGGTTGGACCCACCCTGAGGATATGATTGGCTAATTTCTTACTGACATGGAATCTGACCAATCACGTGTCTAGTGTCACTAAGCTAATTTCAGACTACATACTGAAGATGGTTGTACCTGCTCAAATGGACACTAATCAGCATGGCCTCCTCTAATCATGGATAGGAATTGTCCATGTATTAATAATTCTCTCTTATAAGTACATCAGAACCTATCACAATGACGTTTACTAATTGAGTGGTGATAAATGCTTTAAAATGACAGCTGGTAATTTATGCCGTCCGTGTAGCACTCAGACTAGACCTAAAATAAGAAAAAGGACTGATTTGATAAGCTCAGAGAGCGAAAACTTTCTGCGAATACTTATTAGCCCTGGCTAAGGTCAGTAAGCAAGTCATTTAATGAACGTTCATTTTTCACTGCTGCCGTTGTAGTAATTTATATTAACAGCTTGTCTCTTTGTGACTCGGGAAGTCTGTGTTCAAGGGAAACTCGGCATCCGGCTGGAGAAGATAAGTGTCTGTTTCAGGCTTTTCTCTCTTCCAGCTTTGGACTTATAATCATTAATCCCCTTCAGTTTCATCCTGTTCATTTCCATCCTGCCGTCTCTGCCTCTTAATATCAAGGACCATCCATTTAAAATTGAGTTAATTGATTAACTCTGTAAAAGAACAGGAAGAAAAAGACAACGAGCTATTTCAGATAGCCGCCTGCAAGCCTTCAGCACCATTATTTTGGGTTTTGAAGTGTTCAGTTGGGCCGTAATTTTGCAGCCTGCTTTGATTTAAAGTGGCTTTAATTAACTCTGCACAGGGGTTCCTGCTGTCAATAGATATCTGTACTTTATATACAGTATACAGTACATTATATCACACACCGATTTAATAAAAACTTTGTCACTGTTGTACTTCAGACAAAAGTTTACATATAGTCACAGCTCTTATTCAATGAAATAACTTATGTATGGTTGCAGGCCAGTGTTATTTTCTAATATACCGCGTGCTGTCTTGAGGGATGTTTCTAGGTCAACATACATGAGAATGTACTGAAATCCATCCTTCCATCCATCCACATTTCCTGTTTAGGGTTGTGGTGGGCTAGGAGCTTTGTGGGAAAACCCTAACCCCAACAATGACAACCTCTACCCAGCCCTAACCTTAACCATAAGTAAACAAAATACAATATTTTTGGCGTTTTTAGTTTTTCGATTGCAGTCACAGATTTTTATAAAATGGACACTCACAATCGCACACACACACTATGGGCAATTCTGAAATGGTCAATTAACCTGACGGCTTGTTTTTGGATCACGGGGGGAAAACCGTGTACCAGGAGGAAAAACCAACACCATTCACACAGAGCGGAGGTGCACGGGATTTGAACCCGCAGCACTGGAGGATAAAGGTGACAGTGAATGTGAAATAATAATAATAATAATAATAATAATAATAATAATAATAATGGTGGTACTAGTATTAAATTATAAAGGGCAATATGTGAGGAGTGCAAAGCTTTGTTCAAAAACAGGAGATTTGAATCGATTTTTAAAGATCGTGGCACTTCACAGTTCACTGCATCCCAGAACTGTCATCGTTTTAATTACTGTTATTATAATTTAGTGTGGGTGTTTTAAGGATCGACAGTCACAGTGAAATTGACATGACATTGGCGTGACACAAAACGCCTTGCCCATGTCTCAGGACACCTGGATAGGACTGTCAACTCAATTCAGGGTGTCATGGACAGCAGATGGGGGCGCGAGCGTGGGGGAGGTGGGGGGACGCGAGAGCTCATACAGTCAGCAGTATGTGCGTTTGATACCTGGGAGTCTCAGAATGCGGGCAGCTGGTCTCGCTGTAATGAAAATGGATTAGCTGAGAATCATCCCTTCTCAGTAAAACAGTAAAATTAGTGATTTTTAAAATGCAGACGCTCCCCAGGTTACGATGGTCCATGTTACGATACTTCGAGTTTACGATGGGTAAATCTTTTTCACTTTCAGTACATTATTCAATAAATTACATGAAATTTCCAACACTGTTTCTGTAAATTAGGCTTTGTGTTAACAATTTTGCATAACTGTAGGCTAATGTAAGTGTTGTAAGCATGTTTAAGGCAGGCTAGACTAGGCTATGATGTTTGTTAGGTTAGGTGTACTGCATTAAAATGCATTTTAGAAATTTTTGAAATATCGATATTGCACTTACGATATTTTGGCGTTACGATAGGTGTGTCAGAATGTCCCTATCCTAACCCGGGGAGAGGCTGTAAAGGACAATATTAGGCCACTACATCCACTAGATTTTGATTAAAGGAAATCAATGCTGCCAACCCAGACTAATCCAATTACGTTCCAGATGTTTTAGGGCCTCTGTCACTGAGGGGCCCTTACAAATGTCCTAACTGCCCCCCCCCCTCCCATGGCACCCCTGACTGCATCACTATAGTGGATGGATGGATGGATGGATGGATGGATGGCACTATTGGCTTTGTTCAATGAGAGATTCCATAATCGCTGTGAATGTTTTGCAACAAGCCAGATGGGACCTTTGGAAACTTGATTCCGATTTCCTTATTTCTCCTGGATCTCAGGAACAAGAGAGCCATCATGCCTTGTCTAAAGTGTCTTGCCTTAATTGCTCTGTCCACCCCCCCCCCCCAACGAAAATTAGTTACAGGTGCTGCTGGTGATGTAATTACAAATGTATCCACTGTGTGAAGGTTTCCGATAACAAAACATAATGAAGTTAAGCCTTCTTCAGGGCGATCTGGAATTCTCTATTAGTATCACTTCCCTTATTAAGTTATATAATATGTTATTTTCATCACGCACTCAAGATTATGAATTCTTATATGAATTCCATCCAAATTAAAGACCAGCTATATTTTACAAAAGGTTTGCATTAAATGTCGTCAGGACCTCAAGTGAGCACTGATGCAACAGTGCATTCATCAACGTGCAAAGTATCTCATTGTTATAATGCAGTGTAGTACATCCAGGACAAAAGTGTCAGCTGAATTAATGAATAATAATAAAGAGAGTAAAAGGATTATGACTGCGAGAGCATAATTGCCTGAAGCCCCAGAGCAGTGAACGCGCCGTGAAAATGCCACGTAGGATCTGACTCAGGATCAGTTTGTTTCTGCGTTCTGAGGCGTGACTGAAAATGAGAAACATCAGGTGTGCATTACTAGCGCTTGCTTCTAGACTATGCAGGCTAAGCGGAGTTTCTCTTATGCTATTGGTGCAGATGGTCAGTTTCTCCTCCTCCCGAAATGTAGAGCGCCCCCCAGGGGCAGGGAGGTGCCCAGCTCTCTAGTGCTCCAGATCTTCATGTTTATTAAAATTTCCAAACATCTCATCCTATGTGAGCTAGTGTTTATTAGTTAATTATGTTAACTGCATTTGCTCCTGTGTACAGTCACTTTTGTTATTCGTACCTGTGCCGTCTTGCCCTGGAATTTCTGTTAACTTCTCAGAAGGGGTGTTTGATTAAATAAAATGATATTTCATATTGTCTCAGTAAATATGTTTTATATGCATTTTATGATGTGTCATTTTGTTATATCTAAAGATTAAAATTAAGAATTGTGTGTGTAAGATATTAAGTGATTTATTAAAACACCTATCTGATGTTCCTTTCCTTCACTGTATAATTTTTTTTTTTTTTTTAACCAATTAACTTAATTTAGACTTAAAGTGCACTGGTATGCCATACTGTATTTACCTTAAAATGTTTATCTTAAATGTTTCCCAGTTTGAGTCTCCACTTACATGTCAGAACTTTGACTGGGCCGGTTTAAAAAATTAACATATGTATCCTGGAGGCTGACAATCCTGATAGCTGAGACGGCGTGTGGCATTTTCAGCGTATATTCAATAAGATGTCAGGACAATCAGTGAATGTGTGGCCGGGATATTTGGCCAGAGAATTAATTTATTGTTAAGGGACATTTTCTTCCCTTAGGACATCCGTACTGTACAGGATTTCATTGTAGGCCTAATTTGGACAATGATTAGTTAGGATGAAATAAGCATATAATGAACATGATTTCCGTGCGCTGGCTATACCCCACTTGTTGATGTTGGCAGATTTCCACGGGTACGTGAACGTGCCATGCATATGCGTCGGCAGCTTACATCTGCCTGCCGTGACGTGTATTATAATCCTTCTGCATTGCGATTGACGGACTTCGCTGTGATATCTCAAAGCAAACAGCCTAATTTATTTTCCTTGCTGAATTTAATTACCGGCTGTGTAAATAAGCGTCAGGATACCGCTCGAGCGGAACCACGTGTCCCAGCGCTGGGAGTTAGATTAATTAATTAGCGCGTGTGTTGGTTCCGTTTTTTACTACCCTGTGTACCTTATCTAAACGTCCAGGTACTGTTTAAAACAAAAAACTACCTCTTTCCCCCCTCTATTGGTCTTACTTTAAACTTTTTGATTTGGGGGGGAAAAAAAACTCAGGCAATGATATTATAGATTGAACAATTAAATCAGTAATATTTAAATCATGTAATGTATGATGGCAAGATTTTGGTATGTAGTATTTCATTACAGAAGCATAGTATTTTTGTATACAGGATGTTTGTATATAGTATTGCATGTGAAAATCAGGAGATTCTGAAGTCTAACCAGAAACCAACATTTTAACAACAAGCAGCAGTAGTCATACTATTAATTATAAAGAAATGTAATGGTCAGCTTTCATTGATGGTTACCTGTTGGGACAGAAATGTAAAAAACATGTATAAGGAAAAGTGTTTCATTTATAATTTCAGTGCAGTGAACAAGACGTATAACATATGACATGATAGCTGTATTTCACTGTAATTATTCAGATGCCAGTTGCCATCAGTCTTCCTATTCGTGTATTATACTGACACCCGCGCAGTGTCAAAAACGTGCGGCAATAGCAGCACAAGTAGAGCAACAGCAGTCTTAGCTAAAGCGTCAACAGAGAAGCCACACGTCCCCTCAGGTGTCACACCCTTGATTCCTGTTACCACTGTGGAATGTTTATGTCCTCCTTGAGCAGCCGGATTCCAAATAATGAGTCCACAGAGATCAAATATTCGGAAACTGAACAGTTCTCGTAGCGTTACGGCTTTGTACAGCTGTCCTTAGAATCTGTTAGAATCTGTTTTTCTATAAGCTTCCATCGTTAAACACAACACACACAAACTTGCCGTAGCAGTAGGCTACAATCCAAATGCAGTCTATTACTGTATGTTTCTAGACGTTTGAAAGTTTTTGAATACGATTTGGAAGCAGAGCCTTTCACTTTCATTCATTCCGTCTTGAGGTTCCTTTGCAATGTCACTATCAATTGGAAGGAATGCAAATCAAAGTATATCTTACAATTTGTGTATGGAGGACTATTGTGCATGGATAATATTGTATTGCAGAGGTCTGGTAGTCAGATGCATATGAAAGACTTTTATACTTTTTTGATATGTGAACATGGTTAGAATTTCGATTTGCTATTTTCTTTTTTGCACTACTAACAGTCTGAAACTAAATGCCTTCATTCTGTGTGTAAAGTCCATGTATTTTAAGAGAATCAATGTTTTATCAAAAAGGGGAATATTTATATGACATTGTCACCTCACACCTAAAGGTTTGGGGTTCCAATCCCACTTGTGTGTGTGTGTGTGTGTGTGTGTGTGTTTGTGTGGCATCGGCATGTACTCCCCATGCTGTGTGGGTTTCCTCGACATGTGTGCAGTCCAAACACATGTATTTAGGTTCATTTGTATCTCCAAATTGCTCATAATGTCTGTGTGTGTCTGGTCATAGACGGGCGTCCTGTCCCGCCTGCTCCTCTACCTTGTTCCCTACACCACTTGGATTTGGCTCCCAACTCCCACTGTGGCCCATTACTGGAAAAAAGTTTGTAGGGCAGGAAGATGTTTGGGTACATTTGATTTGTAAGTTTTCAGTCAGGTCAACATAATGAGTCTCAAAGTGAATCAGAATTTGTGTAAGGTCTTACCTTTAAATGCAGTGATATCCATTCGAGGCATCTTAAAGAATAACTTTACGAATCTCACAAGGCCTGCCTGTTATTCTTGTAACTGGAAGTTCCATCCATCCATCCACCTTCTAGATACTTGTCCTAAGTAGGGTCACTAGGGACCCTGAAGCCCATCCTGGGCAGCATTGAGGATAAAGGAAGATGAACTTTCCCATCATCGCTGTCCAATGAAAAACATGCATCTCCAAAACTCCATTATTTCAGGAGCATGAAAGCACATTTTCTCAGAAATAACTTCACAAAATAAGGCTTGTAATGAGACACCCTTAGCAGGACGAGTAGGTTTAATGTTTTAACTTCAGTGGATTGTTGTCAGTGAGGCAAATATGTCCATGCCAACAAGATACAATCTAATCCCACTTTATATTCACAATTAACAATGCTGTTAGTTAGCTATCAACGCTGTTATTAGCTTAGTCATTAAAATTAGCAATGTAACGTAATACACACAAACAACTATCATGAAGACAAATAGTAACTAGTACAAACATAAGTACTATAGTTATATAGATGACTTCATAAAACATCTTTTCATATGTCAGTTAGATATCAGACATCATCACTAGAGGGAGGAGAATGAACGTATTCTAGTGAAAAGTCAAAAAGTGTGTCTGAATGGATTTCATTGGACAGTGTCGATATACCAGATAATCTGTGTTTAGGATGACCATTACTTACCAGCGTTATTTACTGCACCCTGTTAAGCATGGTGTCGGTGTCAAGCCCTGTGAATTCTGGGATTGACTCCAAGCTCAGTGCCATCCATTGGATAAGTGGATGGATAGATGGAACCTAATCATCGCATAGTTAAATCATTACTAAAGAGTTAACTTGCATTTCTTAATTATTTAGTACTGTTCTGCAGGGGTGGCTGGGCTCTCCCTTAGAGATAGGGTGAGGAGCTCAGTCATTCGGGAGGGGCTCAGAGTAGAGCCGCTGCTC
>JAODLC010000133.1:3323309-3354555 GCA_026781145.1 Hippopotamyrus pictus | reverse complement strand
CTGGAACCATTGTGGTTTAAACTACGGTAGGTTAGCCGTGCGTCTGACCAATCAGCGCTGGAACCACTGTAGTTCCAACTACATAAGTCCTAACTAACGTGGTTCGACCTACTGTGGTACGACGGTTTCGAGAAACAGTCGTTATTCGGATGTTGGTTAGTTTGAACTACCATAGTACGATGCATCGTTAATGCTAACTTGTGTCGTTGTTCGAGAAACGCACCCCAGTTCTGGAGTCAGTTGTTGTGAATGTTACAGTAGATGTATGGGGTGATATGGTGAGTTGGTGCTGCTCCCTTGTCTGGTCTCAGTCATTTTGTTTGTGTGATTCTGTGTTCTTTAATAAACCTCTTTTGTCTTGGCTGCAAGTGGATCATCACGTCTTTTTCCTTCCAGTGACATGCCTCGCGTCCATACCGCTGACCTGTATTTGGCCTGTTGCTGTTAATTGGTTATTTGAAAAATGATAGTTGTTGATAAAATAGTTTTATTCGGAAAGCCACTTCTCCTGGCCCCAAATGGACCTCTTCATTTATTTTTCAGAACTCCTAATTTGCAATGGTAAGAACCCCCCTACACACACACACACACCAACCACCCTGGGCCTGGTAGTAATGTCTGCATGTGTGGATATTTAGTCTGGAAATGAGAAGAGTAAATGGAGACTGGTGGTAGCTGATGTAAGACTACTGTTAAGTGATTTCTAAGCAGTTTCACCTTTTGAGTATATTAACTTGGTCATAACTTGTATATTCTCATTGTGACTCCTTCATGAACCTGCTTCTTCCTGAAGGCATCAATGCCAAGTGTTACTGCATAATTTCCCAGTCTTTAATTCTTGCTTCTAATATGTGCAACCAGCTAAACTGTGGATATGAGTCTGCTGAGCCCTGACTTGGGGGTCAGACCATAAGTGCCTGACTCATGCATTAAAACTGCTGCAGTTTTACTCTGAGCCATACCGTGATGAAGGGGAACTCAGGAATGTGTGCAGATACAGAATGAATTAATCATAAGTCTCTGGAAATGCAACTGCTTCCGCTGTTTACCAAAAAGCATTTCTGGATTTATTACTTTAAAGGGTAGAGAAAATGAAGGAGCAGCAGCCAAGATGCGCAGCAATTAGGAGGCAGGACCAATTAGAAGACCTATGGCATGTGATGGCAGAAATCTTACTGTGAAATGGATCGTCACTCATATGAATGTCTTTTCAAACAAGAAAATTCCTTATTACAGTTGGCTGCGGTATGACATTTTCCAACCATAGTCTAATTCGAATTGGAACACAGCACCGCTGTTTATTTGAGCGGTGGCAGGAGAGGCGGCAGTGCATTCTGGGATACGTCACACGGGGCTTTTTTACTGAAGCATGGATTGGTTTTACGTTGCTTTGAATGAGACTGTAGCCTGTACTTTGCATTCAGTGGTGGAACTATCCAATTTACAATTATTTCACGCAATTTCGAAAGGCTCTTCGTAAACGATGCCTATTTAAACGCTAAAGTTGTAATTTTTACCTTTTATGTGGGTATAGTTCAGCAAAATTCTGTGCTCCAAAAAGAGATCAGACTTAATTTCCACTTGGTTATCAGAGCCCGAATCATCTCCCTTTTAGGATATGTCACCTATTCCACTGTTTTGCAGACTTTCAGCAAGAGTTGGGCTTTAATAGGAATGGCGAGGATTGAGCATTTATTCACAGATAATGCCATTCCTTTGCTCTTTACGCCACCAGTCTTATTTGACACAAAGTATTTTAAAAGCTTTGTGGTTATGCGATTTTTCCAGAGGCGGACATTTCAGATCCAGAAAGTAAAAATCCAAACCAGGATTTTGTTTCAACCAGCCACACGACACCAACCAACCAGCACAAAGGATTAATCAGGGGAGATAAATGACCCGGCGGCATAGAGGCGTCGGCGATTCACGGCGTATTAAATCCGGCGCTTGGATGCCCTGAAAGACGCGGGGCTATCGGGAGTCAGCAGCAAAGGAGGCAGACAGGAAGGCACTATATACACCACTGAGGAGGGAGCAGACAAGAGACACATGGGGTGATCCACACAAGGATTGTAACAAGAGGACAGATTAAACAAGTAACTGGTGTGGCAAGTAACTCTTTAGAGCCATGCAACTCAGAGAACGAGGGGAAAGGAATGCAAGGTTTGACAAGACCATCTCTCAGTTAATAGTTGTATGAAGAATCTGGCTAATTCAAGCTTCACGGAAGCAAGCAGACATCATTTACAGGGTTTCAAATGTTGCAAGGTGAATTTGTCACACTTTTTTAGTCTGAATTGTGTCTTCAAAAATTATCACTTTTTGAGCAAAATGTATATCGGAAAGGCTGTTTGACTTGGGATAGCGAAATGTCCACGTGGCACAGGACTGAGAATAAGGAATGAGCACTTGGTGGGTTTTGCAGCACGGAGCATTGACATTGGAAAAAAGTAAAGGGGAAACAGGCAGTGGAAACGGGACGGTCTCGGGAAGGGAAATAACATCGGAACTGTCGAGGCACAAGGGCTGAATATGTACAATGGTACCTCAGAAATCGAACTTAATCCATTCAGAACTCCGGATCGAATCCTAAAAAGTTCGATATCTGATCGAATTTTCCCCATAATAAATAATGGAAAACCAATTAATTGGTTCCCGGACTCAAAAAATTGCACCTAAATATGATTTTTAAAGCATTTAAACACAAAATGAACCGGATAAAACAAGAAACAAGAAGAGCATATACTGTACCAAACACCTCTAAGCACATTTATCAAAACAGTAATTTGTAAAGTAAGAAAATAAATGTATCCAAACAATGTGTAAAGTTAAAAAAAAAACAACGTGTCCTGCCCCAATCGTCCGCCCCTTCGATAACCCCGTGTGGGATGCCCGTATGATCAGCTGTTTCTGGCTGTTGTCATCAGGGCCGCTTTTAAGGTTCTGTAGATGTCGGTGCAAGAATTTGTCATAGGGGCCCGGCTGATCAATTTGGAATGGTGTTAAATTAGTGCCAAAACTCACTCACATAAAAACCACCAAAAAACCCATGCTCTCTACACGCTCGCGTTTGCACAGCACTCACTCGATCCCTCGCTCTGCATTACATTAGTGCCAAAAGTCGAACCACCTTCGCGTGTGCGCCTGCGAGCTGAAAACCCATCCTCTCTAACCACTCGCGTTCGCGTCGGCACAACACTCGCTCGTTCGACAGGATGAATTTTGACACTTTGGAGGCGGGAACAGTGGCTAATATCTCCGCTCCTTTGATTGGTTTTTTACAATATTGACTACGATTGGCTATTTGCTTTGGTTGAAAATGAAGATAAGTTGTCACTGACCGCGGTTAAGGTAGCTTCATATTCGATATTCAGTTTTATGGCTTTAATAAGTCTTAACGGAAGTAAATTGGGGCGTTTTTAATGATAGAATCGTGATATCCAGTACATAGACAACGATGCACACCAATTACTGGTCAATGACAAGTTATCTTCATCTTCTACTAAAGCAAATAGCTAATCGTGGTCAGTATTTTAAAAAACCAATCAAAGGAGCGGAGATATTAGCCACTGTTCCGGCCTCCAAAGTGTCAAAATACATCTTGTCGAGCGAGTGAGTGCTGTGCAGACACGAGCGCGTACAGAGCATGGGTTTTCTGCGCCCGAGTTTTGGCACTAATTTAATGCCATAATTTTGGACTGTCCGAATCCCAAACAGGGGCCCGTTGTTGCAGGGTTCCGCGGTGCATTGCACCGAATGCACTTGTGTTAAAAGCGGCCCTGGTTGTCATTAGTCCTCTGTATTTCATCCGCGTTTCAGTTTGTTTCCCCAGTCCGGTCATTGTATTGTCCGTCTGCGTTTTGCCTGCCTTACCTGTAATTAAAACTCGTATTCCCCGAAACCCTGACGTCTGCGCCTTTGTCTCCATTCCGTCCCCGCTCGGCACAACAATATTATTATAATTAAATGTATTAATGCTTTATTATTAATATTAAAATAATGAATAAGAAATCTTTATTTTTAAATGTATTTTATGATAATATTCACTGTTACTGTCTATCGGATGTATTTTTACTGTCTAAATATATGTATTCAGCTAGTGTAAACATGCACGAACTGCATTTCCCCAGGCGTTATCAGAATAAAACTTCAGTTATCTTAGGTCGGTGTTCACGGTTTGACTTCTGAGATTCAGATCGAGCTCTAGGTAATTTTTTTCGAACTGGTTGGTTCGAGAAATTCGAGTTCTAATGAGTTCGAGAACTGAGGTACCACTGTAGTTTGAAGTGGCTTGTCACCTGACTTTGCTATGCCCCAGGAGACCTGCACCCCCTCAAAATCATGAACTGTAACAAAAGCACTGCTGTTTCCAGCTCCCCAAAACAGGCACCATTGGATGATAATTCAGTTGTTATTCTCCCTATTTAGTTCTGTTATTACTGTTTCCCAAGCTCAGCCTGAGTAGCCAAGATTCAAACAAAGTCAATTCAGAATCAAACATGTTGTCTGCAAACCTTTTTTAAGCTCTGTAAATCACTGCTGTCCTCACAGTCTGGCTGCATATCTCCCTCTGCCTTGTACCCTCTGCTGACTGGGATAGGCTCCAAATTCCCTGAAACTCTGTATTGGATAAGAGGTCAGCAGATGGATGAAAAATTAGTACCATTTACATCAAACAGAATAAATGCAATATAAAGAAAATGCAAAAATACATCCATATATTAGACCATTTTGGTTGGGTATGATTCTGTGAATCCTTCTAGAATTGAGGAGACATAATCTTCGCTATTGATTGAAAGTTGTTGTATTTTCATCAGGTATGTGATCCTCTTTATCTCGTGGGAGTCTAGGATTTCCTTAATGATGCCACTTCCAATTAGACAACAGCTGTAGTTGTGGGGATTATACTGGTTCAGGGCAGTTCTCACTTCCTGCTCGATCGCAGGTTGAGATACTGCTGGCACATATGGATTATGTCTGGTCCACATGCTGTATTCTAGCTGAATGGTAATGATGTTGACACAGCAATGAGCCATAGGCTGAGATAACAGATATCATAGTAACCCCGCTCCTCTGAGTATAAATAAAACCAAAATGTTTTTTTAGATAGATGTGCTTGACAGACCAGGGTATTTTTGTTTATACAAGAAAGCATTAACACTTTTATTTATCTGCAAATTTAGCCATCAGTTAGATGTTGATGCAAATAAATGTCATTATAACCAAAAATTGTAATTGTACTTGTAACTGATTTAAAATAGCTGAAATGAGATATAATGTCATTGGTTGGACAGACTTAAGCTTTTATTGTTGGTGGGGGTCCATTAGAGCTGAGTAATGCTTAGCTAAAACAGTTTTCAATTATTAGAACGTTTTATTATATATTCATCAGATATTGTAGCTATGAGGTCCCCGTAAACAAGGCTCCCCAGCACAGGATTACTGTGAGTTATCGATACTCTTTTGGCCGAACACAGACCAAAACCCTGAGTAACTGTAAGTGTATGCATTTCCCTTTATATAAAGTCTGGAGAGTAGGGTATTGAAGAATGTGTTTACTATGTGTGTTTAGTCAGCCAGAACATTTTAATTAAATGTGTATTAACCCTTTTTCTATTTGTGTGTTTGGATGGAAGTAATTTCTTAGATGCTTCAGGTATATTTATGACCCTAAGGCATACTGTTGATGCTGTTTTTCACATCTCAGGCAAAAGTGAAATCTTTAGTCAGTATCGCACAATAGTTTTGGTGGCCAGTTTTGGCTGCAAACTGTCTCCTCTGACAGAATTTGGGACATTACTTGACAGTGTAGTGGTGGTGGTTGGAGGAGTTTACCCTTTAGAAAGTGCAGTTTGCTGTTACAAAGTGATACCATTCATAACTTGCTGTAGAAGATCTGAAAGGCTTTAGACATCTGACAAATTCACCTGTCTTCACAGACCGGTCTTTATTTGAATTTCACACTGAAGCACAGTGGGTGTCGATAATTGACTTTTACTCTAGGTAATCTCTACATCAAGTTATTTTTTAATGTATATCTATCTGAGCAAATTCTTAATAACACATACAGTACCAGTGAAAGGTTTGGACACTCCAAGTCACCCACAAAGGAAAATGATAGTGTCACAGCACCATAACACAGTATAATTGGTTTTGGAGCCGTTAGACCAGAGAGTGAAGGAAAAGCGGCCAATGAGTATTTAGCATATATGTGGGACCCCATTCAAGGCAGCTGGAAAAGGATCCTGCAAGGTGGCCTCCTGGAACTGGCCTAGAGGCGAAAGTAGGGCCAGCCAGTCTCTGGAGCAATTGGGACGCTTTGGTGGGGTCACTCTGCCAACCTTTGGATTTGAAATGTGTGTGTGTGTGTGTATACGGGCACCAGACCATGTTACACGTTCTATAACAAAATCTATGATGTATTAAAATGTATGATGTGTGCATGAGGTTGGTACAAAAAATATGTAAAATAACCAGGGCACTTTCCACATAAGGGACACGTCGGTTCGGGAGAGCCATTGTTTTTAAATATCTGAAACACTATATTTTCAGATGGGTTAGCATCCCATCCTGGGTTGTTCCCTGACTTACGCCCATAGCCTCTGGGATAGACCTCAGACCCCCCATGACCCTGAATAGGATAAGCGGTTCCAGAAAATGGATGGTCAGATAGACCGTACTTTCAGTCAGCGTGATTAAGTTGGGGACAGTATACAAAACAGTAACACTTACTGTTGTGTGTTGGTGGTCTGGTAAAAAGCACAGTTCACATACCTTTGCCGCTGGCAGTGGTAGTGATATGTTGATGCAGTTTCTTCATTCTTCAGTATTTTCTGTAGTTACGTGACTGATAGACAGGGGGGGGTCGGTGAGTCGGGATTATATTACTTATGGCATTTTTTCACTGCCATCAAACTGTTGCTCTCCAATCCCAGCAACGTCAACCCTTCTGCAGTGGAAAATCAAAGCAAGCTGCACATGCTGTAACCAGTGTCTCTTTGTGGTACAGCTTGGGTACAGCCTGGTTCCTGTAACTAATGCCAGTGGAAAAGCGCCATTAGTTGAATCTTTGTTGGTGCTGGTCTGGTCTAACTGATTTCCTCTTGACTCTGCTGGCCTGTAAGCCATTTCCTGGGGTCTTAAGCTGACTGGCTTCATTAGAACAGGCAAGGTGAATTAGGGTGGGAGGGATGTTTGCTCTTTGTCTGTGTTTCTGTGCAGGAGCATGATTGTCCGGTGACGGACATGAATTTTAACTCCTAACCTTGGATGTCTGGGGCACCAGGGCTGCCCAGTAAGCCCTGTATACAAAATACAGTAAGTGAATAATAAAATGAGGAAACACAGCGCCCCCCTGTGGTCACCGTCGCTATAGGGTAGCTGGGACTGGCACTGACCCCCCTTTATCAGCATCAGTTGAAGTCATGCCTTGTGCTGGATGGTAACCCAAGGGTTAAGTCCCCCTGGTTATCCGCCTCCCTGTGACCTTTCGGGTTCCTCTTGGATTCCTGGAAGCCAAGGTTTATAGCCGTCTCTTTGTATGCGTGGCATTTGGCGATGGCCTTGTGCCCTTCAGCGTCTCCTTAAAGGCTCCCACCCTTTCCCCTGCTCCTCCTCCTCCTCCTCCTCCTCCTCCTCCTGCGGATAGGCATCTCAGCTCTTTAGGATCACAGAAACTGCACCTTACCTAGGATGCTAACTTAGGGAATAGACATCATTGTAAACAGGTGTGCAAGACGGAGAATGGGGGCTCATGCTTTCGGAAGCGGGGGGAGTGATGTGACCGGACACATTGCATTAACTGAATCCAGCTCTTCCTTGTTTTGCAAATGACCAGAACTCTGCTGACAGGCTGTATTTCTCTTCTCCTGGACCCTCATCGCAGCTCCTGCCCTGTCATCCACCCACGCTCACCTCTCTTGTTTCCCCCGGTGCACTGACAGGCTTTTGCTATGTTATTCCCTGTCTCTGGCTTTGCCGGCTTGTTTTCGCATCCCTGTCCCAGTACAAACCCCCAATAAACCCAGTTCTTCATGCCCATCATCCTGTAACATAGTCTGATGCCCATCAGTGTGAGTCTCACAGTGTAGAGGATAAACAACTGATATGTAAATCATCCCATCCAGGGTGTCCCCTTGTCTTAGGGTACCTGGGATAGGTTCTGGGTCCCCTTCCACATTCCTGTACTGGATAAACAGTAGATGGATTGATGGATCATGTTCGAATATTTATCATAAGATTTCAATTTTTTTAATGAGCAGGTGGTTGATAAGTACAGGGTATTTGTACTAAATGGAACAAAGTGTATTAGGGTAAATTCAGGTTACATTGACATGTAATGCCAGTGACACTGGGTCCACAGGTGTGTAAGCAGAGTAAACTGTGTAAAATGTGATGCCCAGCCCCAAGAAATATATCAAAATCTGGTTACTGCATATCTGAGCAGAAGAATTACAAACATGTGTGTGATCATTCCCCAGGAGAGCCTGTTGTTAATGTCGGACGTCTTACACCTGAAGAAAATTTGCTTTATAATAAGGTGTCATTTTGAATCAACGTAATTATAGATCCACTGTGATTTCTAAATATTACTGTTTTCTAAGGTTTTGTTTTCTGATGCATATTCTCGATTGTGTTAGAGAGGCGCGTATGTGTGAATTGTGATGTTGATTGGTCTGTTTTAGGAATATATTCACACTAAATTTAAATCATGAATATGATTTGATTAGAAGTCTGCAGTAGTCTACATGCATTTTTTTCTTTATTATTATTATTATTATTATTATTATTGCTGTGTGAAATTTAATCAAATCAGGAGTTTTGTAATACGGCAAAAACAGCTTTGTATTCCAGACTGCTAATTGTCATTTAAATCACGTAAAATGATTAAACTGTATTTGGAGGAGTGTCGATGAATGGACCAAGATGGCTGGTACTTTGTTCAGTCAAATATTCTGCTGGTCCCTAGCAAACCAGGCATGAAATTCAAAATATTGAACACCTGCTACATATATATATAGTGATTCCTAATTTTCTGCACTGCATCACTGTGATGAAGACTGTTGTGTGAGCAATTGTATCTTTGTGGATGTCAATTTGAAAATTAACATACAGACAATAACCTGTAATATTCTGTGGCTCGCTGGGAACACTGTTTCTCGACAGGTTTTGTCCTTTGAATCTCGCCCTCACTTTTTGTGGGCTTTGCATGTTTTTGCTCTGGCGTATGGCAGTGCCAGGTGCACGTTTTTGGAGGGGCAGGCGCTTGAAGTGGGGAGCACGGCTGTCTGGGGGTGGGGGGTGGTTCTCAGTCGATTTTGCATGATTGTCGGTTATTGAAAAGGGCACAGTCTGAACCCCTAATAGGGGACACATTCGATTGTTCAGGCCGCAGTGGCAGGTGTGTGTGTGTGTCTGTGCGTGTGTGTGTGTCTGTGCGTGTGTGTGTGTGTCTGTGCGTGTGTGCTTGTGTGCGTGTGCCTGGTGTATGGGAATCTTCTGGGTTTCATGGTGTTGATCAAAATTATGCCATTACGCAAACTGGTGTCTCTAAAGTGCCCTTGGTGTGTGTGTTCGTGTGTGTGTGTGTGTGTGTCCCCTGCAATGCACTGGATTCCTCTCCTGGATGTCCCCTGCCTTGTGTCCTGTGGTTCCATGACCCTGTACCGGACGGTTTAATTTATTTTTCAATTATAATATGTAATTTCAGGTTCTTGAAAATACTTCATTTAATGCATCCATCGATCTTCTAACCACTTATCCTGGTCAGGGCAGTGGAGGCCACTTCAAGGCATCTCAGGTCACAAGGCTAAGCTACTCTAAGTATGTAGGGGGACAGGAGGTCTGGCTGATCTGCTTGGACAAAAGTCCAAGTAATTATGATCGGCGCTGGGCATTACTAGGCAGGTTTTAAGAACCCCCTGGCGAACTCTAGAGCATGGAGGAGCTGCACCAAGTCTTCTTGACGGTGGGCCTGCCAAACAGATATTGTCATGCATCATGGAACATCCTTAATGTGGCGGAACACAAAGCATCTTTCTCAAGAGATCAGTCCTGGAGAAAAGGCGGCTGGTGTTAATCCCTGCAGCAAAGAGCAAATTCTTAGCAGCACCAAAGACCCCTTTTGCTATTTTGAAGAAGGTGGATGAGGTTACCTACAATGTCATGCAACCGGGGCATGAAACAGCTTAAGTTGTATCTCGGAAACCTTTTTATTCCAAGGGATGAGACATCCATCTCAATATATTGTTTACATGATGTGCCCTTCTCTCCTGAATTCTGTTTTCTCTGAGAATGTTACGTATTTTGAAAGACAAACACCATTTTCTTAGGGTATATTATGGACCTGACAGAGCATGAAATCAACCCAGTGCTAAGGTAACATTTTATGATTTACTCTTTTAGTGAAGCAAGGTGAAAGGTTATATACAACAGAGTTCTGAATCTCTCCAACTGAAGAGTCATAAAACACTGTGATCCAATTGTTTTGATACTAAATAGTCCTTAATGGTTTCAAACAGAATTAAGTCAGTTAATTTTTGGATTGTGTAAAGTCAGATTCAAATTATCTGTATCTTTTATGAATGTCTTAAGGTCTGCTGTCAGATTAATAGCCTCGGTTAAACTCAACATGGCTTTGGGATTCATTAGACTTGCCGACTTTGATAAATGTCGTTCTCCCTGCTTTTCGTTTCCGGTTTACTCTCTCCTCGGATCTGTCATTCTCATTTGTGTATCAGGTGCTCTTATTTGCAGCCAAGATACCCTGGCCAATTTATTCCAACGTCGACTTATGTTACAGCTGCAATACTTCTTGTCATAATCATCCCTAGAATCTGTGATGTAATGACCAGTCTGTGTTCAGGAAAAAAAATTGAGTGGGATTCCTGGAAGGCCTACCTAGTGTATTCCTTAACATTACACAGAGCTTCCCTTTGGTTTTCACATATTTGTGTTTTGAATTATATAATCATTGAATCAGATGGTGGTACATTCTCTGGTTTAAGATGCATAAAATGAGCTCTTTTGTATTGTCAGTGTCAGGCTTGATAAGCAATGCAAAGGTAGTGGACAAAAACATGTTCACAGCTACAGAATATTGTATGTGACTGGGAGATTCAAGATTCAGTTCAAGAGGTTTATTCGTCACGTACACAGTTGTATACATACAACATGGGAGATGGAACAAGGAGTAGCGTTGGCGTAGGATGGAAGGCAGTATCCTCACGCCTTTTTGGGTTAAGGTTAGGGAACTGGCTTGTTCATATTGATTTGTTTCACATGGTCCAAATCCCCTTTATTAAAATTAGCTGCTGGTGAAACCCTCTTCTGCAACAACATCCGTGTATTAAGACCTTATTTATAAATAATATACAACTCCTTGGCCTATCTGACAGTTAGTTTTGTGCTGTGTAGTGTTTTGTGGGAGCAAAATCAGTAGGATATATGAGCCATCAAAATTCCATAGGTAGGAATTATCATGGCCTGTCAATCAGTCCCCGGTTCAATCCAATGAGGACCTATAAAGTAAGCCGGTTTAACCAATCAGCAATTAATGCACAATAATACGAAAAGCAATGTTTCCGTCATGCTTCCTGAAAACAAATTGTAGTTTAAACAGATAAAAAGTGAACTTAAGCTTCATAACATGGAGCAAATCTCTGTCGATCCCAAGATCATTATATATGCGACCGCGAGAGAAGCTGCTATGCTTACCAGCCCTGTAGACTGACAGACTCCTCCAGTCCACAGCTCTTACATTTAATTTTTTCTCTCTCAAAATTCAAACCATTGTGGTTTGTCAGCTTCATTCTTGTTCTCATCTGAGGCATTAACAAGGTAAGACAAGACACAATTTAGCAAATTATTTATTGAAAGGACTGAGAGAGACCTCAAAAAGAACTCATGCAAGGGAAACTTTTTTTTTAAAGTAATTTTTTCTAATGCCATCTATAAGGGCCTATCTGTCAAATTACATTTTCTTGGCCTGATGGAAGGACAAGAGATGAAAGTGGCCTAGCTTTTTAGGAGGGAAAAAACTTCTCTATGAGTTATTCTGCAGTTTGCTTCCTTGACGGCCTGCTTACTGTAAGTTTGTATCCCTGGGCTTTGGTTGATCATCATTCCTTTTCTAATGATGCTGATACTTTATTTGTGTTTTTCTTTCTCAGGAATAGTAACATTTAGGGAACATAGACTCTGTCACCTTAAGTCTAAACCGCTGAAGGAACAAGCTGTATAACTGGCATATCACACGTCTCGTCATCAGGAAAGGATGTGTGAAAGGATTTTATTATGCAGAGTAATATGTTACTAAAGATGTTTCCAGGCTCATGGCTTTTGCTTAGTTGTCAAATTCACTAATGTGACAAGCTTTTATAGATGTATAATGTTTACCTAAAGTATTTTTTTTGGGGGGGGGGGCTGGTGGTCAGGATATAATAATATAGTATAATATAATATAATATATGAACATTACAATTGGTGTGAGGCAGGAACCAATCTACTATTGCAGGGTGCACATTCAGTCACAAATACAGTCAGTTTAGGCACTCCAGTTTACTTAAGTTTCATATTTTTGTGCAATAGAAAGAAACCTGAGGATCCACCGAAAAGCCAGACACACACAGGCTGAACGTGCAAACTCCACACGCACACAGTGCGAGTGCGCAGCGACAGCGCTACCCGCTGCGTCACTGTGCCGCGTCACGGTGCTGCCTCATTTTAGAGGCTTGCACGATGTTAATATCGGCGGGGCATTTCATATACATGCAATTCTCTCGTCTCAAATCAGTCTAATCTTAGTTAGGTAAAGTTGAACTGACATAGTTCTGTGTCTGTTGTGCTAATGGAAACATGCTAATCCGAACATGCTAATGGAAACATGGAAACTCCACTAACTTATTTGACTCTGTTGGTAGATAAGTTATATTTGACTATAGAGTTAATTTTCAACTCCCAAATATCTAAAAAATTTAAAATATTAAAAAATATATTAAAAATTTTCCAATATTGTTCAGCCCAAAACACGCAATATGTTCATAAAAATCTTTGTTAATATTAGCTGGTTATTATGTATTGTCATGCCTATGTCAAACGACGCGGCTAAACGATAGGGCTCACCTTTGTTTTAAAAGCGATTATTTTGACATGCAGGAATCGTTTAAGTGATTCGGGCAAAATAATTCAGGTCAAAGTTGTGACAGACGGGCTTGCGGTTACTCCGGGGGGCTACATCGCACACGGCTAACCTCGCATTATTGGGTGAGGAATGCCTACTTTTAAGATGCATTTGCATTGCAGTCATGCTGCATTTAAATTTAAGTTCTGCTTTGCAATACTGGCATGCGACTGCATTCTCATTCACTTTTAATCTGAAGTGCCTCCACACAAATGATTCTTTCACTTTTTATTTGGACCCTCAACACATAGTGGATATCAATTCTGTCTGCCTTATTTTCGATTAATCAGTTAGGAAATTTTTAATCAATGCTTTTAAATAATCGAGTAATAACGTATGAGTAATCATGACAGCACTAGTGAAACAAATTTCCCCATGGGGATGAACAAAGCAACACCGTTAACTTTTTTTGCCCACTCTGAAATGTATCACTGTAGTTTGAGAATAAGAGAAAAGTCAGATGCGAGAGGGCTGTTTTTATAGGAATGTTTTAATGGCCTATGTAAATATTCCCTGGCAGAAGCAGAACTTCCTGTTCATGGATTCTGCCTTGTGCTGTTGTCAGCTGATGAGTTGTTCGGGTTTTTTTTGCTTGTGAGAACTTGCAAAATTCATTCAGAACCGCTACGGTGAATCCTTATCTAAAGAAACATATTCCATTTCTTCTCGTTAATTGTTTTTTTTTTTTTTAGTCCTTGGAAAGGTAGCATTGATATGCATTTTTCTTCTTAGCGGTAATTATTTTTTTTCTGGAAATCTATGAATTGTTTTCCTGCTACAACGTACAGTACAGATGGTAGTGCTATCTTGTGAATGATCTAACGCTCACTGTTGAAGCCACATTTTTGTCAAAATACACCTGACTGCACCTTTTGCCACAGTGGATCATTAAATTATTCGTGTCAGTAATACATTAGTGGCGCATTACACAGATTTGAGATCTATTATTCTGTCTTCAGGCAGTGCTTAATAGGATTTATGCTTATCGGATTTTTCTGGATCATGTTATGAATCATGATCTTTCTCTTTTATTTGCCAGATTATTGTAATGCTCACTGAGGCTGAGTATAATTTCACATCGAAGACAAAATACTAAGTTTTTCTTTATGGTCTGTTTAAAATTTACACATGAAGCTAAAGTTAAAACTTTGATCTGTACAATCCATCCTCATAATTGCTCATCTTCAGTTGTAAAATAAAGCTTTCAGCTAATATGTTTTGATATTTTCTGTAGTCATTTGCATGACAAAGATGAAATTTTATTTTGTTCCAAAGCACTTATGCCCCTAATCTAATGTTATGTGACAGTTATAGAAAAAAAAAATCCTGAAATATTTTGGATAATTGTGAAGAAAAGAACGGTTTAAATTAAAAGTTTCAGCTCCACGGGCAACTTCAATGGATATTTTCACATGAAAGCTCTGGGCCAGTTTTTCTCAACCCTGTCCTCAGACAGTCCACATTTTTTCTCCCACCCTGCTCCCAACACACCGGTACCACATATTCTCTTCTTGATTGTTTGGTTTATTCTTGATTGTTTGGTTCATGTATGCTAGGAGGAGTTGGGAGGAAGCAAAAACGTGGACTGTCTGGGGTCCTCAAGGACTGGGTTGACAAATACTATTTCGGCTTTCTCTACATAAAGCACTGTCCTGTGAATTAGGTCATTATCTGTGTGTTTCATAATGGTATCACAACGAGAGCTCTCATTCTTGAAGAAGTGGTCATAATTAGCCTTTATATTTACTGTGAGTCAACGTAAATGCATTCTTTCGTGCCTGAATCCATTACTTAGGAAACATCAAATAATTATGTTTAATTGTGATGATGTCTCTGGTTAGGATGGTTCAAAGAACCACTTAATTACAGGGGCTTAACAGAGGGCTGACATGACACAAATGGAAGACGGAAGCCTAGTCATTCTTTGGATTAAGGGAAAACAAATATGGGGCGATGTGTCTGGGTTGCAGAAGAGAAATGTTGTCGAATTGACATAATCTTGTGTGCAGGTTCCAAGAGCAAAACACCAATTGCACGTTCTTTAGTCACCTGACCATCTCTTTTCAGTCCACCAGAATGAGTTATTATAGACTTTGTAAGTTACATCTACCTATTCATCCATCCATCCATATTCTACCGTCTTATCCTGCCAGTACAGTCACAAGGCTTGGGTACACCCTGGAGGAGATGTTAGTCATCTAAAATTAGATTAAGTCATTATAAATTAAGTCTTTTTTTCTTTTTTCCCTCCATTTTTGCATCATCTGAAACTCTCATTCCAGTTTTCAGGGGCTTGTCCTGAACGACACACACCTGTAACAGTACCGGGACCCAGGTCTGTATACACAATAAACAATACAATTCTGAATCATGCAATGTAACAAGTGAACCAGATTGTAAACATTTCCAGAACTACAGTGACCTAGCTATCCTCTAAGGGGGGGGGGGGGGGGGGGGGGACCCAAAAAAAGTAACTGCTAGGCTAAACTTTATAGCGGTCTATCTTTGTTATTTTTGTGTGTTTATTCCAGAAGGCTAAACTAAAGCTTTCATTCGGTTCTTTATTCGCATTAAAATCCCAGTGGCTTGCCCCATTTTCATCTATAATACAGTTGTAGGTCGGCAGTGATGCATCTTGCAGCTGCTAACAGGTTTGATGAATCACTTTCCCAGCTCTGGCATGCATTTGAAGATCCCACGTTTTGCAGGCTGATTAACATATTTCCCGGTCCTACGCATGCACGATGAAGGGACCTTCTGCGATTTTTATTACAAACATCACCATTGTTTGTTTTGGTAAATGTCTCATATGTGCATAATTAGTAGATTTCTTGTAATTCTAGCTGTTCTCTTTTTTTAGGCTCGCATGCAATGAGCAGCGCTCCTGGACAGCTAAACATGCACAGCTACAAACAGACTCATGCATTTTACATATCGCGTGGGTATTAAATCTCAGTGATTATCCATCTCTCTTCCAAACTCGTATAACTGAGCAGGGTCACAGAAAGGCCCTGGAGCCGATTCCAGACAGCATGGGACACAAGGTAGGGGAACACCCAGCACTAAATCTCCATCACAAGGTACTGACGCTTCAGATACATTAGATAGTCCAGTTGGTTTAACCAGATGTCTTTGGACTGTTGGAGAAGTGCCTAAGGGAAACCAGGACAGCACCAGTGCAAACTCCATAGACATGCAAGCAGCAGCGGTGAGATTTTACCCCCAAACCCTGAAGGTAGGAGCTGATAATTCTATCTACCGAGCCACGTCACCACCTGCATATAGATCATTTCATGCATAAACTGGGGAAACTAATTCCGCACCCCATGCATGCAAGCCTTCTGAGCTCCAGTGCGATGGAAGCGATGCTGAGCCGATATGCGTGATTATCTCGATAGAGCTGTCACCATCCATAAAAGGCTTTGGGAGAACTTAGATGCATATTGCATTTGGACGATGAATTCTTGAGCAGCCGGGCGCTGCTGGGATTTCATTTCATCGACCCGGAGCTCCAGGTCACCGGCGTTGCCTGTGGCTGCGGGTCTCTCTCAGCTTCAGCTTCAGCTGTGTGGAGAGCTGCTGGATGTTCACAAGATTCAGGTCCTCACAAGGGGATTGATTAATAGCACTATTAAAGTTTTATGTAGTCTTGTCTTTTCACGAGTTTTCATCCTGTATGTTTTCCCCATCGATGGCTTAACACTGTAAAATACACAGATCAATAATGCAAACGTAATGCAGGCTTACCTGGACAGATCTTCCAGGGAGGGGAATCTCTCCCACCCTCAACAGGTGTAATTCATCCCTGAAAACGAACACTTCTTTTATAAATTGCCTGCATGCTTGCGCTCCAGTTGTCTATTACGTTCAACAGTCTTTGTGATACTGATCGGTTGCTCTCTTCCAAAACTAATTGCAATTCTAGGAGCAAAATATATATCGCTTATAGAGAGAATGCGCTATCCTGTCCAGCACACAACGGTCCGAAAGTGACGTATCTTACTGAAGAAGTAATCAGTATGGAAGCAGTGTGATTGCATTAATAATTGAATATGTAATATAAGTTTAACACAGTAGCGCCACATGCTCAGGAAAGCAAATGTCACTGGGGTGTAGCAACATAAAGCACCAGGGGATCATGGGTAATAGGGAAATATCATCATACAACTGCAATCATTCTGGAATTAGGGGTGTAACGATTCTCCAAATCCACGGTTCATCTTGGACCTCGATTTTTGAGCCACAGTTCATATCTTTACTCGTCTCTCTCTTTTTTTTTTTGGGGGGGGGGGGGGGGCGGGGGGAATAAGCTAAAATGTGGAAAAATTTCTGGATTTCATTAATGACCTACAATTTGGAACATCAAAGAACATGTTAGATTAACTTTACAGAACTACGTCAACAAAAATTAAAAATAAAATATTATACACTACAGGATATATACTCCACTGAATAACCAAACCGCTGACTTGAATGTACCCGGGTACTCTGCAGTTACAGGGTTATCATCCATCCTAAGCTAATGAAATTAGCCTACCTTTTACCGCAGGCTTGTTCACTCGATCATGATTGGGCCAAATTGGTCATATGACATGCGATAAAAACGATAAATAAGGTATTATGTGTAACATTTACAAAATATACAGCTTGCCCTAACTTTAAATGGAATAATAATTTTGTGTTATAGTGTTAATTGTGAAATTAAAAATGAGTTGTGTAACATGAGTAATTGAAAAGAGGCTGCACCTGCAGTAGTGGGTTGGTGGAGGGTTGAATATCGTGTTTCTGTTCTCCAGAACCGCAACACAAGATCGTGAACATTTGTATCGCAGTTTCAGTGTTAGTTTCAAAACCGTTACACCACTACTAGAATGTCAGGTGTTTCTCCTTGTTACATTAAAGTAACACACCTTCTGTTATTCACGCATCTTCCAGATACCTGTCCACCACATGGTCACCTGCATTTAAACATGTATAAGTTCATGAACATACTGGTTTTCCTGTGACACATGCCTTTGATTATACGTATGAAGGGAAAATGACAGTACCAGTTTTGAGTTGCGAAAGGTTTCAAACACGATGTGATGGGTTCCCAGAAGGGTTTCTGTGTGATGGTGACCCTCTAAGCTATGAGATTAAGGAGAGGAGAGAGATGGCGGCCTTATTTTCAGTGCTTTTCCTTCTCTGATATGCCTGCTAGAGGAAGTGAGGATAATTC
Source organism: Hippopotamyrus pictus (assembly GCA_026781145.1). Lineage (NCBI taxonomy): Eukaryota > Metazoa > Chordata > Actinopteri > Osteoglossiformes > Mormyridae > Hippopotamyrus > Hippopotamyrus pictus. The sequence continues at coordinate 3,336,157 of JAODLC010000133.1, read as the reverse complement.
ATTTGATTTTTCTGAATGTGTGTGTGTGTGTGTGTGTGTGTGTTTGTGTGTCTTGTGGTCTTAGGTTGAGCTGAGCCGGTTTAATGAGTTGTGGCAGCCGCTCACGCCCTGAGTCCTCTCTCACCACCAGAGCACAGCTGCTGAGACACAATAGCCTTCTTTATTTGTGGGTCGCCGTAATAAACCATTCAGCACGTTGAGTTGTGTTGCTGATGGTGGCCGCTGTGGGTGTGGTGATGTGACGGCATGACGTTGGAGGTGCACCAACCACAACGACGGCAGTGAGCTCATGGAGGAGAGCTGTGCTGTGCTCCAGCTACATATTGATGCTCAGATAGCCCACCTGACATGCCTTCCTGGGCTATCAAAAGCTCACAAAGGGAAAAGACCATCTGCGAATGTTGAGCGCCCTTGGCTTCTCTGCTTCTTGCTTCTAGGGTCTTTCGTGTCTGTTGCCCAGTTGTGAATATTGTAAATCATATCCCCTGGTCTAATTTTATCCCCAAAATTCTCAGAAAGGCAAAAGTCTTTCATGGTACTTCAGCTGTTTAATGGACACTGTAATGAAGGTACAGATTAAATATATGAGTAATTAACGGGACAAGGCCTTGAAAGTCGCAGTGTTCACACCGGGGTCTGACACTGAGCTGAATGACTGTCATTTAACACCCATCCAGCTATCATCTCAGGGTTCACAAGATCACTAAGCCCAATGTCAGGGGACAATCAAGTTTTTCTGTCGGACTACCAAAATCTGTTTTTTCAAGCGTTGTGGGTAACACTGACGCAAACGAAAGCAACTAAAAGTCTGGAGATTGAATCCTTTTTTTTGTCTGGCTGGGTACAAGTGTAAATCTCATGCTTATTTTTAATTTATTATTATATATTGTTTATTGTTATTTTCATCATGTAATGTAATGGTAACGCTGAGCAATTATGTTGCTCTGTGCTGTAAACAGTAGTTTACACATTAAACATTAAAAATGTATTGTTTTTCCTTTAGAAGTTACAGTTAGGACAGGTTCAGAGGGAGTCTGAAACTGACCTGTCACTGTTTGGTTTCACTGTGCCAAGTATACCTGACCAGTAATGGATAAGTCGAATGCCAGAATTTCCCCCTGGGATCAACAGAGTCAATCTTAATCTTAATTTAAGAATGAACGTGAAGACACAAACACGGTTATAATAAGCAAATGTTATCAGAGTTTCTAAAAAATGCTGTGGCTAACTGTTACATTTCTCCTGTTTTGGATTTGAAACATGTGACTTCAGGTGGCTAAACATGGATAGGCTGCTAGGTTTCCTGTTTGTCTGTGGCCTTGGCAGGGGACAGTGCATGTCTGGCATTGAGAGACTGGTGTTGGCCCACGATCCTGGGAGAAGGCGGAGCGCGCATGTTTGTCTCTTTGCCGTTTGTCATGGAAGGGAAGTAACACAGTTTGTGCATGAGCAATTCACATGGGAAATGACATTAGTGGATTTTAGCATGTGGACCATACTCCTCTTTGAAAGGAAAAACATATTGATTAAAAAAGAGCTTTTACCAGGCTCCTCAGTCCTCATTTTGTGCCCTGTTGTTGACGTTTGTTAGTAAAAATGGCCCGCATCATCAAGGCCGCATGCCAAGGTTACAAATTTTAAGAGGCAGTGATCCAGTCATGGTTTAGTGAGAGGGTTGCTGATTTGTGGTATTGTTATTCGTTAAAATAGACCAGAAAAAGGTGTGCAGTTCCATAATCAGTGCCATTTCACTGTCTCTAACTGGAGTGGTTTTTCAAAACGGATGCTGAGCCCTTTTGTTAGCATGAGAATTAAAATGTTAGCTGATTAGCCTGCCTTCCCTGTACTTCTGTGTTCAGGGTGTGTCACACACCGAACTGATGAGAGTATGTGGAAAATCCACAGCGGTCAAAGGTAGAAATGCACAACACACGTGTGGCCGTTTGTAGAGGCAGCCTGAGCGGTCAAGTCAAGTCAAACAGGCTTTATTGTTGTACCATGCATATACAGGTAAACATTGGCAATGAATAATGCGCCCCCAGGATTGCGTCGCAAAATACAATAGCTGTGAGATGGAGAGTTTTCACAATACTTACAGTAAAGTGCAAAATACAGGACAGGCTGGACACAAGGGTTCAAGTTTTTTGTACAATGTGTTTGTCTGTAAAGTGTAAACAAGAAGCAGCATAACAGGGTGGAATAACTATAGTTGCTATTTGTGTCCAGATGAGTTTGTTTACTCCCTGCCGGCGAGCACCATTGCACTGTGTCTGTTCACAGTCCCAGGTGAACCTGTCCCCTTGATTCCATGTCAGCTTCACCACAGGCTGCCGTGTCCTCACCTTCACCTCCTTGACGGGGCACCCCATGGCCCAGGTGCATGGCGGGGGGAGGCAAAACTGCATTAACCAGCAACCACAGCTGGCCCTCCCTCGTTCCTTTATACCTGCAAGAGGAGTGCCTTGACAGACTCTGAATTTTGGGGCTAAAATGACTTTCATCTGAGGTTTCAATAGATTTCAAAGTAACATGCTTTTATGTCCTGCTAAATAAATGTAAATGGTTATTCTTTAAAAGAGGAGATTAGTGTTAAGAAAGAAAGAATTTTCACTGACAGTTTTTCGTGTAGTAATTTTTTGTTCTAAAATCTAATGCAGAGTTCCCCAATTCCAGTCCTGGGGGGCCAGAATCTAAACATACCTACTAAGTAATAAGCTGATTAAAATGTGTTTGAACAGGGAAACCTGCAAACTGTGTTGGATTCTAGGCTTCCAAAACTAGAACTGGGGAGCCCTGATCTAATGCTGTGTTTTACCATTGGAGTGAGCAGCAGTTTTGTCCAGTATTTACCAATTTCATTGCACATTTTTCATCATTTGGAAGCAATGCACCATGGGTAACTGTGCAGATGATTGTCATGTCATTTGACTGTGCCACAGCTAGGGTGCTGTTTATTAGGTTAATTTAAAAAGGTGTGATGGGGGGGGGGGTGCTAGTACTGGCATTTCACTCTGTCAGTGCCATTAGAAGTTTCTTGCAATTTCAGCAGTAGAGGGCGCTGTCTCCCCGCTTGTCTGCAGATTTCAAGGCATTATGGCAGAACAAAGTTTAATGCGGGCAGCTGTTTATACAGAACTAAATCATCTTACCGTGTAGTCCAAGGGCGGTAAGACGGCCAGTCAGAGGGCTGAAATAGTTGAGTTTGCAGCGTTTCCTGTGTGTAATACATTGGGGTGCCGGAGGCAGATCTGCATGCAGACAGTTCTGCACTCAATTCAATTCAAATAACTTTATTTGTCCCCGAGGGGCAATTAAAGGCACACAGGACAGTTGAACATAGACAAGATACAATGACATAAAGTGCAACAGTATTAGAAGGATGCTGTGCAAAATTTCAATCAGTCAGGTAGATAAGAACTGATAAATATGTAAAGGGAGGGATTGTTAGTGGGCATGGGGAGGTCTCAAGTGCAGAATGACTGACGGGATCCAAAATAGAAAATAGACTGAAATCCCATCCATGGTGTCCAACTTGCTCCCTGTGTTCCTTGGGAAGGGCTTCTGGGCTCTCCTCAACCCTGTATCTGGATAAGAGGAAATGAAAGTTGGATGTGTGAAGAATCGCTCTCCTTGGCCAGATGATGATGATGATGGAATTTTCTTTAAAAAAAAAGAAAAAAAAAGTGGAAATCAACTGAATAATACCGTCACATTCTCCCAGGCATGCCAGAAAATAGATTTTTTTGCTGAAATCACTGAAGTTCCTCAGTTGCAAAATAAATAAATATGCAAAATAAATAAATAAATATGACTTTTATCATGTTGTCCCACTTTTCAGTGTATGGGCAAAAGGGACACGCTCATGCAGCATGTGCTGGATTTGCTTCAAGCATCTCTCCCTGCCTCCTAGTCCTTTTGCCTCTCTGCACCTTCAGTAGTGATCTCTGGAGGATAATATCCGGTACACTCAAGGTTCAGCTCAAGTCGCTTATTCCAGCCAACTGGAAAGGAAGAATGATGACTGAATGTAGACAAACAGGACAGGATGGAGAACTTGCAATACAGTTAAATCAGTTTTATTGACCATCTGGTGTGGGTAGCTTCACAGACGTCATTATCATAAATGATAACATATCAGTGTGGAAATCCGTGGGGTCCTTATAAATAATGAGTTGGCGATGTTATTGATTTTTATTTTTTATTTTTATCCCAGCAGCTTTAGAAATAATTATCATCTCTCGTTGCTGCAAAACAGACCGACTGCAAGGTCTCTGGAGAACCAGAACGTCCCGGGTTGGTTTTACTCTTTTAACGACGTAACGGGCGTTTCGTTTACGCTGAAGATGGAGAGATCAGCTTCGTGCTTCTTAAAAGCTACGGTGGGAGCCCAGAGGGGACGACCCTCCTCGGCCCCCAGCAGTGTGTCATGGCTGAAGGATACACCGTATCAGACCGCATCGGCAATGACGGAGTCCCCCGAAACCTGCACGCTGCTCAATTAGCAGAGGAGCTGCGAGGAAGCCAGCTGGAGAGCCATCAAAGAGGCTTGGATCAGAGAGGCAGGAACATGGAGAGCGCCCCAACCACACGCCTGTAGAGAGCAGCGGAATCTTGCTGCAAGGCTTGGGATCTCTACGTGGAATTAAATGTTTCATACTCCCCTGAAATGGAGTATGTTCATACCCCTATTTAATTGTGTCTCCTTTTCCTGACAGCGAGCAATAATAAGGCTTCTGGCACAGAGAAAGCGAAAATGATTAATTTACTATTAACTAAAGGAATATCAGAGTGATCTCTGATGTGGACACAGATTCTGGCATATGTGGGGAGGCTGGGCTGAGGTTTGCCATCTGTGCACCATGTCTCTTTAACAAATTAAAACCCGTTTTACAGGCCTGTTTTTACCGGCTCGAAAGAACAACTTTTCTTTTCAGCCCAGGGTGAAACGGTAGCGTGATGGGGAGTTAGGTTAAATAGCAGCCCTAGTTTGTGTATAGTGTATGCCTGTGCCCTATGAGGGACTGGGATCCGTTCCATGGTGTGCCCCTGCCTGTGATTGGCTCCTGGCCCCCATGTGACCCCGAGCAGTTTGATACCTTAGGTCAGCTGGCTGACACAGCTGGTTAGCGACTTAGCCTCACACCTCCAGTGTCAGTGGTTTTGTTCTCAGTCCCGGTTTTCTGTGTTAATGCTATAAGGTGAATCTGTGTCTCTGATCTGCCCAAAGTGTGTGTACTGCCGTGTGCCAAACGCTATTTCTGTGCTCATTTTAAGTGACTCCCAGAGTTACTGTGAACAGCTCAAACACGAGAGAAAATTCTCTTCCGCTGTGTGTCTCTGACGTGTTTTTCTTCTTTGGATGGCAATTATTCAGCATGAAAATTTACTGGATATGGTAGTAGATACATTTCAAAAAGACAAATAGTTTCAAGATTCAAGAGTATGTCATAAGAGTGGATAAGAGAAAGATAGATGTATAATGTTTGTTTGTCTTCATCCATCTTTCCATTCTTGCATCCATCAGTCTCTGCATCCATCCATCTTCCATACTGCTTATCCGCTATAGGTTGGCCGTGAACCAGAGGGCAATCTCAGGACGCATCACACGGGGTGGCTGTGATGGCATCTCCTTGGTGATCTGATATATTTTATTAGCAGTTGGCTTTAAGTTTGTTTTTCCCATGCTCTTTTTTAAAACTAGTTTAAGCACTTTATTTAATACATTTTTTTGTCTCCAGCTTCGGCATGGGTGTCTGGGAACCTGTGGTTGAAACAGTTATGACCTTGTGTGTCCTTAGATGTCGTCTAAGCAACGGAAATCTGCTCTTACTGTATAAAACTGTCTCTGTCTGGCCACCCACTCAGACCAGAAGCAATTGCCAAAATCCTGTCTGTGTTTTTCCATGCTTCATTATAGTGGTTCTTCATTAATAAAAGTTACTCTTATCCCTATTGTCTGTTGTAGACCAGATCTATCTTTTTTTCCCCTTTTTTTAAAAACAAGTACTGGCGATCCCTCAAAATGTGAATTTCTACCAAAATTTCTCCCAGTTTGGACTGAATTATGGCCGCTGTGAATGTACCAGTAATAAATGTGAGGCTCATTTCTTTGTAGTTTATGGGAGAGTCCCTTTTTTAGGTGATGACAACAGTAACCATTTTTCCTTATCAGTTTGTGAACTATGTAGACCCTCACCAGGACGAGCGCTGGGAGGCTGGTTATGGTATTTGGAGCACTGTAACGGATTTCTTCATGCAGACCGGCTGATGTTAGGAGTTCGTAGGTTCCCTAATGTAGTTATGTGAATCGCCCACAGTGGGTGACTGTGTGCATTCTTGGGATGGACATCCTGATTAGGGTGTACCCCTACTTTAGGATGTCTGTAACAGGTTTCAGGCCCACTTGCGACCCATTACTGAATAAGCTTTTGGAAGAGATGGGGAGATAAGGCGCATGCTCTGATTACAGCGCGTTGCCGCGCCCACCAGACAACAAACCACCTCAGGGATGAGAACCTGAGTGCAGCCATGTGGCGGGTGACACCTCAGCACCACACAAGCCCAAAAGGAACAGTGCGAGTTCTTTCCAGTGGCTGGAGTGTCAATCCTGCACCAACCCCCAAATTTTCCCTGTAAATTGGAGGATCTGCTTGCAGGGCTGGATGTAGATTAACGTCATACCCAGGATAAAGCAATTGCAGGTTAAGGGCCTTGATCTAGGGCTCAATGGCGTAAAATCACTCCAGGCATTTACGGGATTCGAACCAGCACCCTTCTGGTTGCTGTTATAGATCCCTAGCTTCAGGGCCACCAGTCTGCTCACGTAAGCTGTTGGAAGACGGATGGTTATTGCACCCATGTCTCAGCACTTGAACAAAATACGTATTTAAAATAAAAATATTGTGCAAGGTTTCATTTTTGGGGGAACAGACTACATTGGGACTCTTGATAACATACTTGAAAAGTAGTGCAGCCCCTTTACAGGTTGGGTCAAGCACACTGACATCACATTTATGTAGCAGACACCTTTTATCCAAAGTAACTTATAATTGATAAGGCAGGGTTAGCCAGACCCTTGGATAATTGGGAGTTAGGGAGTTTGCTCACATGTCCAGTGGTGAAATCACTCCGCTACAGCCATGGGATTTTAACTGGCAACCTTCTGATCACGGGCACAGAGTCCTAACTCACAGAGAGTGGTCCAGTTGATTTTATATAACAGACTGTGTTTTATGTAATGTTATTTTACGCTGGGTAGACAGGAGGCAGCTTACCACCGTTCCGTCAGACCTCATGGCATCTCACTCGCCGAGCAGTTCAGTGGCCGTGTAACACACAGCCGCGATTAAGCCTTTAAAGGTTCAATCTTCAGAAGTGGCTTCATACGGCTTCGGCCCAGCTTCATCCTCTGTGTGCCAGTTTTATCGCCCAAAAAAATACATTTTTCATGTACTCTCCTTGCAATCCTCCCCTCCCTGTCTAGTGATTTTTAAAATGAAAAATGTCTCAGTTTATGTCACACTCACACTTTGCGTCTGTTGCCGTGTCTCAATTATTCTTACAGCATCATATTTGCTGCTGCTTTGCTTTCAATGTCTTATACGTTACTGCCACGACATCTAGCATTTGGATGTAACAGCTGGGGGAAACTCTAGCCCCCGCCTGCAGTTTGCCTGTTAGAAGCCCTGTACCTTCATCTGGGTGTCAGAAATAGGGCTGAAATGCGTTCTGAGGATTGGAAAGTCTCTGCCTTCATAGGTGATGGCGCAGTGTCCTAGAATAATTGAGATAAACTGAATTATTTGGTGGCCATCAATCTCGGAGAGCAAGTCAGGGCATGTGACAGCCGAAGAACTCCTCTGCTCCGTACTTGTGCTTATACCAATGATGAAGAAAAAGCATTGATGTTTTTATTGTTTATTATTAGTATTATTACTGCTGCTGCTGCTGCTGCTACTACGACTGCTACTTTTTTGGAGTAATGTATTGCTGGTAACACTATATTATAACACTATCATCCATACTTCAAGACAACAGGGGAAGCATATGCTGGAGTTTCTGTAGGGCTTCATATATATGTATGAATATATACAGCGCCCTCCACAAGTATTGCCACCCCTTGTAAAGATTTGTAAAAAAGGGTTAGAAAAAAATCTACCTTTTGGTGAAGCAGCTTCATGTCACACTGAAAAATTGAGAAATTCCAACCTTTTATTAAGATAAGTTTATTCCCAGAAAAAAAAAATCCTTCATCAAGAAATAATTATTCTTAAACAAAAACACATGTGACATGATTATTGGCACCTCTGCTTTTAATACTTTATATAACCTCCCTTCACCAGTATGTCAACACTCTTCTCCCATAACATTTATAAGGTTGGAGAATACAGAGCAGGGCATCTGAGTCCATTCCTCTGTACAGAATCTCTCCGGGTCATCCAGGGCCCTAAGCCATCTCTTCTGCACTCTGTTTTCAGTGGGGTTCAGGTCAGGGGACTGAGATGGTCATGGCAGAAGCTTGATTCTGCAGTCAGATAACCATTTTTGTATAGATTTGGACATGTGCTTAGGATCACTGTCCTGCTGGAAGATCCGATGACAGCCCAGTTTTAGTTTCCTGGCAGCAGCAGCCAGATTTTGATTTAAAATGTCCTGGTATTTCATGGAGTCCATAGTGCCATGTACCCTAACGAGGTTTCCAGGGCCTTTGGAGGAAAAACAGCCCCACAACATCACAGAACCTCAACCGTGTTTTGCATTTTGGATAAGGTTCATTTAATTATAGCCGTCCTTCTTTTTACGCCAAACCCACCTTATGTTTATTGCCAAAAAGCTCCATTTTTGTTTTATCAGACCATTGAATTTAGTTCCAGTCAAAGCTGTGGTAGTGTTTCGCAAAATCCAATTTGTGGTTAAATGACAAAAAACAAGCTTTTTCTGGCATACCTTCCTAATAATCTGTTAGCATGAGTTTTTTCAGAGACATGGTAACCCCTAGATTTTACATTGTCCTTTAATTCACCAAGAGTCATTCTTGGGGATTTTTTTGTCTCTCTTATGATCCTCCTCACTGTATGTGGGGGAAAAATAAACTTGGGTCCTCTTGCAGGCAGGTTTCTAACAGTTCCAGTTGATGTCCACTTTTTAATTATTGCCCTAACAGTAGAAATGGGCATTTTAAGGTGAGTAGCTATTTTTTAAGACCCATTCCCTGACGTATGAAGGTCAACACACTTCTCCCTCATTTGGTTTGTATGTTCTCTTATCTTTCCCATGTTGATGGATGACTAAGGGAATTTGGGCTCTGTGTTGCCTCACGTTCGTATCCCTGTTAACCAGGAAATCATAGATTACAGCTTGAAGATTCCTATTGACTCCACTCAACTAAAGATGTACAATTTACAGGGGAAACATGCTTCAGTTACATTGTCTTCACTATAATTTCCAGGGGTGCCAATAATCATGGCACATGTGTTTTTGTTAAGGATAAGTACACACACACACACACACACACACACACACACACACACACACTAAATTGCCCATAGGTGTGCATGTGTGTGTGAATGATGTGTGAGTGTGCCCTGCGATGGGCTGGCCCCCCATCCTGGGTTGTTCCCCGCCTCGTGCCTGTAGCTTCTGGGCCCGTGACCCAGAAGGATAAGCGGTTTGGAAAATGGATTGATGGATATATAAAATATGTTACTACATATCAAGTTGCCCTGCTGCCTCATGTCTCCAGAGAAGCATGCTTGCTGGTTTCTACCCACAGTCCAAAAGCATGCAGTAAGATGAATTGGTGTCTGTAAATTGGCCGTATTGTCTTGGGTTGGACACCATGCTCACTGTGCCCCCAGTTTGGACTCCCCTTATTCTCCAGGACAGCTACATGGGTTGACAAGGTGCCTGTCTGGAGGAGCCTTCCTGCACACCGCTGTTGTACTGAGCTGTTATTTTTGCACTTGTGTCCTTCCTGTTAGCTTTAAGGAGTCTCGGCGTTCTCCTCTAACCTCGCTCACTAACAAGGTGTTTTTGGAATAAGAACAGCTGCCACAGACTAGATGGCATCACATCATGTTCAGTTTACATCTAGACACTGTAGTGTGTGAAAGTCCCAGGAGGAAGGCTCTTCCTGAGACGCGGTGATCATTCTGTCTGGCACCGACATTCATACCCCATTTAACGTCACCTAGATCACGCATCTTAGACATTGTAATGCTGAGCCAGGCAGGAAGTGTGCGTCTTGACCCTGTCTGCCTGCTACATATATACAGTATGTTTGGGTGTGTGTGTATGTGTGTATGTAAGTGTGTATATTCACACACACACACACACACACACACACACACACACAGGTTTGTAATTATATCTTTGTGGGGACTCTCCAAACACTAATCCCAACATGACGACCTTAAACCCTAACCCGCCCTAAGCTAAGTCATAAGAAACCAAACAAAATATTCTTTTCGTTTTTTTATTGCTTTCACAGATCTTTGTGGGGACCTGAAAAATGGTCCCCAGAATGTCAAAAAACAGGTTTTTATTACATTGTGGGGGACATTTGGTCTCCACAATGTAACATAAACCTATTACACACACACACACACACACACACACACGCACCTATATTCATATCTTCGTGGGGATTCTCCATTCATTTCTATGGGCAAAACCCTAATCCTGACAATGACAACCTTAACCCCTACCCAACCCTAACCTTAACCCTAATTAATCAAACAAAATCTCGCAAGTACCGCACACACACACATACACACACACACACACATTTTAATCTAACTTCATTTCAGCTTGTCTGTAGGGTCACATGCATTTTGCCATAATTTAATCTGTCACACTATAACTTCAACAGTGTGGTTGTATAACTTTTTTTGCTAAATTTCTTTGTTAAATTGCTTTCTCTCTCAGTTATCTGACGATAAAATTTGCTGGGGGGAGGTGGGGGGTCCTGATGAAATGTGTATGAAAATACAGGCCACACATCCTGTATTGATTCAAAACGGAAAACGGCATCTTCTTTTTCAACATGTGATGATCCTGTCATGTGCGAGACAGGTGACAGCACTGCTCTTACTCCAACATAAAAAGAAAACACGTTTTAATGCTGCTGAGCGAAAGGATCACCATTGTGACATGCAGTTTAATGAGAAAAATCTGTGACTTTTCATAAGGAGAAACCCCTGAGATTGTATGGCGTGTATGAATGCCAGACGGAAAAAGGCACATACTTAGCTGTCTGGTAAGATTAAGTTAATGATAAGTCTACTGATAGATTAAATATAAACAATGCTGATTTGGGTGAATGCCAACCCCTTTGACAAAACTTTGGTGTGAAAAAACATTTCGAGAATTGATTATACTACAGATCTTCAGTCTGGCCGTTTATAAAGCCCATTAGAAATGGTCAAAAAATAGCCTGCAATCATCATTTTATGATGTTCCATAAAACAGATTGATGTTATGAACCAGAATAATATTCTCTTTAATAGTTTATAAGAAACGTTAAAAACTGCAGTGTCTTTGTGTTAACAAAACTGCAGGTATCTTCAATATGGAGAGAAACAGTAAGAGGTTTTTCCAATACTGTGGCTCTTACTCAAAAAAAGGAAAGACCAATCAAGTCTTTTCATTCAAAAAAGTAAATTAGGGCAGTGAGCAAAAAGAGCATTTTTTTTCCCAGCATGCCTTGGGATGGTTAGAGTCAAGTGGATGCCACAGTGTACACTCCTGGTCTGTTTGCGTAGGCAAAATGTACATATGTATGGGTGACAACTGCACAGGTTTATCTCAGAGACTGATCTAGTACAGGCACAATTTATTTAGCCTGCTGGAGCACATATAATTTAATGCACTTTCTCCTGTACATCAGGCGGAAATGAATGCTCAGTGATTCAATGGTGAGTTATTAGCATTCTACAGCTGTGTAGGAATCCACCTTGAAAATCTAGCTTGCTAAATAGTTTAAAGTACAGTCTTAATGTTTGTAAATCATCTTTAAATATATATTCCAGTCTGTTTAATACAATCCCTGCCCCTTGTTTTGTCTCATAGTGAGATTACATTACAGATATATCTCAATTAAATCTAATTTGAAGATGAGAGTTAGAACCACTGTGCTCATTCAAAACAGATTTAATTTAACTCCTTATATTCATTATGCCATACATGCTCAGTTTGTCTTAGAATAAATTATATACCCATAAGTTAGTGCTGCCATTTTAATCTGTTTTTGGTTAAATTTCGCATTTGGTCATATGATGTTTTCTATCAATACTTCCTTGAATACTCATTGTCAGTATAAGTTAGTAGTCTAGAGTAGGGGTGGCCAATCTTACCCAGAAAGGGCTGCTGTGTATGCGGGTTCTCACTGCAACTCCCTAATTAGATAACTAATTAGGGGACTGATTGGCTGAAGAGTCCTCACACCTGGATTTGAACAGCCAAGCTAAAGGATTTCACAAAAACCTGCACACACACCGGCCCTTTGTGGATAAGATTATCTCTAAGATTATCCCTAAGAACACTGCATGACATCTCACCACTTTTCTGAGCTTATACACTGACTTGGAAGTTAAAAAGCTGGCTACTATCTGACCTGAGCTGCTACTGGAGTCTGGGAAAGGTCCTTGAGTTGACAAATTATAGCATGACCGCAAGTGGCAAAACATATATTTGGTGTCAGTTGTTTACCTGCAATATGCAAAGTGGCAGAGTGCAGAAATAAGCTTTTCGCAGTTTAATTAAACCAGTCACAGCTATTCTCATCACTTGGGATGTCACGGTATTATACAAATGGGGGCGCTTCCGGGGGAGACCCCCCCCGGGGAGTG
>JAODLC010000133.1:3305963-3323209 GCA_026781145.1 Hippopotamyrus pictus | reverse complement strand
CCCACCCCCACCCCCCTGGCTGCGTTGGAGCGTGTCCTCCATAGCGGGCTTCAGAAGAAAACAAGTGAAGTGACAATTCAGCGGCCGTCCATCTGCTGCGGAGATTTGTCGTCCTACTGTTACATGCAGTTTAACAAGAAGGCAGTTTTTCCTGCAGATGATTTATAGCTAGTCCGTCGATCCAACTTCCACCTGCTTATCCTGGTCACGCTCACAGGGGGGGGGTGGAGCCTATCACAGGCAACATAGGACACAAGGCTAGGGTACGCCCTGGATGGGGTACAGGAGTGTCAGAGGGGCACGGATACCCCAGCAGATTCAGGGGGTCAGTACTTTATAGGGGCCCCCCAATATGCAGAAGTATGATATATAACTGCTTTCTGCAAATTTTACTGTGGGGAATTCCACCCCCACCCTTCACCTGGCAAATTCTACCACGACATTTTGTCAGGGGGCCAGAATATCTAGCTACGCTCCTGCACACACACACACACACACACACACACACTACAGGAAATTTAACCTAGCTAGGTGTCTTTGGACTGCAAGAGGAAACCAGAGAATGTGGAGGAGACCTGCACGGCACGGGAAGAGCAAGCAAACCGCAGACACACAGTGGAGGCAGGATGCGACCTGCCAACCCTGGAAGACGGGCTGCAGTGTGACCAATCCCTCTTACCTCCCCCTCACTGTCAGTAAAGCAGTTAGAAGATTGAGTTCAACCAACTAAACACAGTCAAAACGATGCCGTAATTACTCTGAAATGCATGCATCATTACTTGCAATTATAACTTTTTTATCATTAAAAGCATTTGCAGTATTTTAAAGATTTGTCGTAAACACTGGATTTTTGCAGTGTGTGTATGGAAAGTAGCTCAACATTATTACTCCGTGATATCTTTATATAATATTTTATTAAGGTATTATAGCAATATGTTGACATAGATGATTTCCACTTGAAATGCCATCCCATGGCATCACCAGCGTAAATATTATGGTTCATGGGGGGAATATACAGAGTAATTTCAGAATCTGTCTTGCAGTCACGATGTGGGAATATAGACACCTGCTTGATGTCCTTGTTTTTTAAATATTGCATAACCCACCGATCTAGTTTGGCTGCCACCCACATGATTTTCTTTTCTTTTCTGGGTTGCCTTATTTTGTGTGTCAAATCCGCTTCCATGTGACAACGTTGTGTATCCAGCATCCCTGATATTTTTCTCTCTCTTGCCAAGTCACCTTTCAAAGTAGAACATCTCTGCAGTTTGTTTGTGGAAAAAGTGCTACAGTGGCTGGTACTCCACACCCCCGGGCTGGGGGGGGGATGGGGATGGGGATGGCGGCGGGGGTTTGATTCCTGCCCCTGTTCTGTGCGGTGAGTTTGAATATTGTTCCCGTGATGCATGGGGTTCTGCTGGGTACTGTGCTTACCTCTCACTGTCCAATGACGTTCAATTAGACTAATTAGTGTCTCTAAATTGATGGACTGGCATCTTAAAATCAGGGCCTACCCCAGCCTTGTGCCCTGTGATGCGTGGGAATAGCTTCAGGCCTTTCATGACCATGACAGGCAGAACACTGGAGGTGCTGCTGTCCTGTTGAAGTGAGTAACGTTACGGGGGCAGATCATCTTATAGTTAGTTTCTTTGTTTTATTCTCAGCAGATGCACTATGGTGTTGTCTTTGCCGGGGAAACAGCCTGACAAGTGAATCTGGCCGAAGCATTACTATCAGTAAAGCTTAGCTAGCCGCTAAACGACGATGAGTCAGTCTCTCCTGGGCTTTCTCTCATTCCTCTCACACTCTGCCGGTGGCCGCTCTTTCCGCATCATTCCCGCAGCACCGGGAAGAGCAGGCCGTGTACTCTGCTCCTATTTGTTCCCTTCAAAGCTCATAACTCTACAGTTTGCACGGAGCATAGCAACATTAAGCTAAATAAAGACCATTTTTGGCTGTAGGGGGAATAGGATTTTTTTTTTCTTTCAAATGAAGCTCAAATCCTTAAATTTGTGAGTGTTCCAGATTTGTTGGGATTAGCAAACAAATAAAGGGAGACTTGGCTTTCTTCTAGAGGCATGCCTTTTAATCTTAAGCAAGGAATATACATTTTTGGTATCTGGGTTGGGGGGATTCCTGTTAGCAGTGCGATACGATTGTGCATTACTTGTGATATTATACTTATGGTACTTTTCACAAAGCTCTGTCCCTTTCACAGTTCGCCTGACATCAATCGTGCGATAGCCCAGACCCAGGAAGAAAGGCCAGCACCTTTGCTGATGAACTAAGTGAAGATATTGTTTGGGAAGAAGCCTGAGGCTCCGTTTAGCACACACTCCCGCGCACAGTGTTGATTATGGACACTCACTCTCTCCGTGACTCGGTGATTAAAGCCCAGCCGCTTTAATCTCCTATCGCTGGTTAGTCTGGGCACACTCTTGCTGGGCGACTGATCCCATTTCACATTCCTCTGTAGCCCTGATGCCGCAGCCCAGCCTCTGTCAGCACGGCGAAAAAGAGAAAAACGTGAACATTATCTCTGCACTGCACACATTTGACCCAGTTACGACTCTTTGAAAGTGTGTTTAGGCTAAGAAAAAAAAAATGTGTGTTGCAAGTCATATTCTCCTCATGCTTGGTGGCATCTGGAAAAACCTTAGGAAATCTCCCTCTGCTGGGGGGCAAAGTAATTGTGGGGGGGGGGGGGCAATTCGGAGAGAGGGTGACCGTAGCAGAGGCCCGAGTGGACTGGAGTGGGAGGTGACGGCTTTGTCGTTTGCTCGCTCCGCATTCATGAAGCTCTCCGTGGCAGGCAGAGATAGCGGACACTGCAGATGTGCAAAGCAGGGCCCCCCAGGCCGCAAGCAGCTCCTGAGCATGCCATGCGTTGATGTCACAGCAAACAGAGCATTTCTCTCATCTTTAAATGCAAGGGAAAAAAAATGCAACATTATTTATTTATTGTCAAACTCAGAACCAAGAATTTAAATCTACTTCAAAGATTTTCCATGGGGCAGATAAAACATGTAATTCAAAGATCAAAAGAAAAGTTCATGCATGTGTTTTCTAAAACAGGTTCACTCTCCAATCACAGGAGTCTACTGACCCTATCGGTTTTCCTTGGATGGGGAATACAGTACATATTGTATTTTTGGGACTGGGCTGCTACCAGATTCATGCCGTCTCCTTCTGGAACCTTCTGGATTTCTTTCTCTTAGAATATTTTCGATCCGCGGTTGGTGTAATTTACAGAAGCAGAACCCGCGGATACGGAGGGCTGAGTTGAAAAAAAGTCACACGAAGATGGCCTTTTAATGAAGGATTCTTGGAAGGGGGAGGATATGGTTGAACGATTTTTTGATTTCAAATCGAAATAAAGCGATAAGTAAATCGTAAAGGATGCGATTTATGATATGCATTACACAGCATGTCTGACCAAGGCTTTAAAACTGTCCCGTTTTACAGATTCATGCCCTCCTCCTTGTGTGACAGTCATTCTTACCAATCAGAAGTGCCGTGCTCTTCGCGTGCCAGTCATCCTCCCCAATAAGAAGTGGCCCAGGACAATTGCGTTTACGCCCACAAACAGCGAACGCGTGAAATCCGAGGAAAATACACTGTTTCAGCAGAACTCGAAATTAATCCGTTCAGAACTCCGGACCGAATCCTAAAAAGTTCGCGTTCTGATCGAATTTTCCCCATAAGAAATAATGGAAAACCAATTAATTGGTTCCCGGCCCCAAAAACTTACACCGAAAAATGTTTTTTTAGCATTTAAACACAAAATTAACCGGACAAAACAAGAAAAGCATATATTGTACTAATGACATCTAAGCACATTTATCAAAACAGTAACTTTTAAAGTAAGAAAATAAAAGTATCCAAACAATGTGTCCTGCCCCGATCCTCCGCTCCTTCCGTGTGCCGTGTGAAATCCCTGTGTGATCAGCTGTTTCTGGTTGTTGCCATTAGTCCTCTGTATTTCGTCCGCGTTTCAGTTTGTTTCCCCAGTCCGGTCATTGTATTGTCCGTCTTCGTTTTGCCTGCTTTACCTGTAGTTAAACCCCGTAAATGACCATCGGAAGCACTAACTACTACATAAGCGTCGTAAAGTACTCACACACGTTTAATTTTTTTTGTATTAAAATGAATTAATGATAACACTTTGTTGTATAGTTTCAGAATTTAGCAAAGAATTTTTAAAATGTAATGCTCTGGATAGTCACTTTTATGAATAAAGAATAAAAACTTAAAATTAAACATTTCTTTATCTTTCTTATTTTTTTTTGTTTTATGAATACAATTACGGCAGTCAACACAAGACAGAACTAACATATGATTTTTGAACTAGTAAATAAAAAAAAAAAATTGAAATATTTTAATTAAAAAAGATCATGCAACGAACGAACGGTCATGCAACGTAGTACCCCGACTGAGAATAGCAAGTAGAGTGCCATCCACGAACTTGAAAATGAATTGAATACATGGCCCTAGCGTAAGCCTGAAAAAACTAATTCGGCAGCGCGGTTATTTGGACAAGATCGTCAATAGCGCTGCCAGCGAGTATCGGGGGATCGGGGCTGGATTTTTTCACTTTTATGATAAAAATTCTAATAAAATTAAAAAATGGATATTGATTAGCAATGGCTCCGAATCATTTTAGGCAATTGTTTCGCAGGTGGGTGTTTTTACATCGCAAACTGCGATGCCATACCGGCTATTTCGAACCCTGCAGCGAATGCCAGGCTGAGACTGAAGCGTTACCCTTTGCTTCCGCTGCGTGCGGCGTGACTCATTTCCTCGCGCGTACAAGTTATCTTAGGTCGGTGTTCACGGTTTGACTTCTGAGATTCAGATTGAGTTCTAGATAATTTTTTTTCAAACTGGTTGGTTCGACTTCGAATTCGAGTTCTAATGAGTTCGAGAACTGAGGTACCACTGTATTACATTCGCTGTGCGAAAATGTTGCCTCTGCTGCTGCTGCTGAGGTGTAAGTTAATTACGTACCTATTTCATGGTCGGAGATTGTTTACAGAAGCAGGGTGGGTTACGAGACCATCCAGGGAATATATTATCTAGTTTATTATAATAGCTCATTTTGAAACCAAGTCATACTAACCTAAAGAAGGTTAGGTTGCAAGTAACTTAAAAATATATCTTTAGTCCTTTATTTGCTGAATGAATAGAAATGACATGAAAATGAAAAGTCTGCCTTTATAAGTAGTGAAGATGTAGCTTTTTCATTGATTATAATTGTAATTTGTTCTTTTACCCAGCTTCCCAGTTCTGTTCTGCATAACACTGTCTCATCATCATCATAATGCATTTATTAAATGCAGGTGATTTTGACACAGTCTGAATAGGCTGAGTTTTGACAACAGAACAATACAATTCAGGCCTCAAATTAATGTCCTTAATTTACATGGATTATTCTGTCAAAATAATGTGACTGGTGTTGACACACAGTATATCATTTTTAAAATGCGCATAACCTAACCCCTAGAAGTGGCCTTATTTTAGGGGCATGTTCTAACTGAGTTTGGGGTTCTGTATTATATAGACAAAGAACCCCCCCCCCCCCACACACACCAATAGAGAAGACAAATTTTGTCAATTCATTTATATTAAAAACATTTTGGTAGCACACAGTATCTGGATGCTAACTAGCTACCAGATGTTTCACAAGAAAAGTGATAGATTACTACTGGTGTAAATAACTGTCATATCGCATGTTCAGATTTTTTGCTTACTCTATTATGCCCCCTAATCAAATTACGCGATCGCCTGTGTCACCTACAGGGCTGGCTGTCCCTGCTCATCACCGTCTAACAAAAAAATAAATTGAAGACGCTCCCTCTACCACAAGTTTTCGATGAGTAAGTCAGTTAAACATCCATTATCAGTCTGCACTAAGCAAGGTGTGATTTTTGTCAAAAATATAGCTGTTTACTGCGGTGCCTGTGATGATTCAGTCAAGGTGTTTTTCATATGGAAATTGACATTGTTGATTGGCATTTTCTTCACATTGTTAATTAATCAGCTTCCAGATAGGCCGCTTTTTGTGTTTCCAGGCCTGTCCGTTACAGAACCAAAGCAGCTTGTAATAAGAGTGTGTACAGCCGCCTTTTCCGACGAGTGCCTTCTTTGTATTGGACGGCAGGTGTTGGGGCCTGAATGGAGGGGGAAACGAAAGCTGAGCTCTTTAGTCAGCAGGTTTACTGCCTTCAGCTGAGACAAAATATAGAAATATACTGCCATGAGCATTATAGAGGAGACTGCTTCTGTGGTAATATAGATCTGCGCATTCAGTCTGAAGGCTTCAAAAAACCCAAACATGTATATACTTTTGTACTTCTTGTTTTATTACACATACTAGTCATATTTGTATACATCATTGTGGATGAAAATATACAAATAATATTCATATCATTTGTTTTTATTTATTCAATTTATAATTTACTGTAACAATTTCTGTAATGGCTTGACTTTAGATACTTCATGGGATATCATTCTTCATCAAACTGAATCTATGTATATTGATTTCATTAAAAAATGTGAATAGGTCTCTGGGTAAATTTTTAAGAGGTTTGATAACCTACTGGCAAACATTGGCTTTGAACATTTTAGCAAAATATCTGAGTGGTTTGTTATGTTATACATTCATAATCTTGATTCTTCTTTACTTTTAGAAATGATCATGAGAGTTTTTGTTTCCAGTAACAAGTGGTCTGTTTTGTTTGCTTGGTGTATGAAATTAGCATTTTTATTCAGGCAAAAATAATCTTCTTAACGTTGCATTTCAAACTCGGATTGAATCGGTGGTTATTTTTGACTGGAAGTGTTAAAATAACACTCATATATGGATACACAAAACAGCCTAATTTAGCGATACAGTCATTTAAAATTCAGATGAAGAGCAGCTTCAAAGCACTGTTTTGGAAGCACTGTCTGGAACCTCATTTGTACCCTCACTGTTATCACTTGTATTTATGAACATCTGAGGTAGTGTCCTACATTTTTGGTAATCTTTGTTCCACAAAAGCAACAAATAACACCAAATATATTGTATTTTCAAAATATTCATATGTAAGTATTTTTGTGATAGCAATAAAATCTGTAATCGGCTTAATTTCTTACCAAGTGCTACACGTGATTTCGTTTGCACTTCTGTTCTTTGCCTATTCAATAAAGCTGCATCGCTAACAACTGAGCTTAGATTTAGTGTTTTTAACTTATAAGCTGCTGGAGATGAGGTGACAGAACCCCTCTGCTGGTTTAAAATATCACCTCCGAATGCAGGTGCCCCTAATAAAGGAAAATGGGATTCATTTCCCTTAAGCACAGTCTAAGGTTTGACCTGAAAGTAATGAAAATGATTGGACCCTCTGAGGGAGAGAAGCTTCATGTTACGAAAGACAAGTTAATGCAGAAGTGGGGAAGGAGCTGGACCAGCGCGCTGTGCTCTACAGTACTGCAGCCTCATACCGTCATGGTTGTGGGTTTGATTCCTGCCCCATGGTGTGTGTGTGTGTGTGTGTGAGTGAGAGAGAGAGATCAAATGTCCTAAGATCAAATATGAATGTTTCCTATCTAACAAACGTAATGGATTTTTCCTTGTTTTTTATTTTACCTCTGTCTGTGTGTGAGTGTGTGTGTGTGTGTGTGTGTGTGTGAGTGTGTGTGGTCCAGTTATACATTACATACATCCCCACAATGTAATAAAGACCTGTTATTTTGACTTTGTGGGGACCATAAGGGGAAATTCAATTTTATAAAAATCTGTAACTAATCAAGAAACTAAACATGCCAAAAGACTTGTATTTTGTTTGGTTACTTATGGTTACGGTTCTCATTGTTGCATTTAGGGTTTTGCCAATAGAAATGAATGGACGTTCCCCACAAAGATATGAGGTCTTTCCTTGTTTTTTATTTTACCTCTGTCTGTGTGTGTGTGTGTGTGTGTGTGTGTGTGTGTGTGTGTGAGAGAGAGAGATAGAGAGTTAGCATTATTTCTGCTTTCCTCCCAAAAACATGCAATTATTAGTGTCACTAATGTGTGCCCTTAGCATGTGCCCTGCAGTGGAATGACATCCCATTCTCTGCCCCGTGCTCAACCATGCACATGGAAGATGGATGAATGGAAGAAAAAAGAGATGTAAATGAATTCAAATTGGGCATTATCTGAATATGCTGTTACGACATGTTACGACAGAAATGACACAAACCAAATAATATATAAGCTGCGTGTCGGATTGCTAGAAAGCCAATATGGAGGAACATATGAAGGTGATTGAGATGGGAGATGCTCTTCTTCATCCGCAGATATAAAAGCCCACCAGCAGTATTCACCTTGAGGAACCCACACATATGAAGTTATGGAGGTTGTGGAGGGCACCTCTAATCCATAGATTAAGGTTTTCTGGGCTGAGCTTTTATCGACAACATGGATTTAGAAAGAGGTTGTGTGGCCCTCAGAGAGAAACCCCAGGCAGACTCACCATCCAGATGCATCATTATCAGCTTTCTACCTACAAAGGAAAGGAAGGGTGCAGAAAATGCATTATCCAATTAGGTCCATCTTATCTCACTGCAAATGTCCACCTACAATGGAAACCAAGTGCAAAACCCACAGACATTAAAAATGTATGTTTTGTCTTCAAAAGCTTCTAAGAGTCTGGAAAACTGGACTGTCTCTTTTTTGTGCTTTTGTAGGCCAAATCCATGTTCTGAATGTTACCTGAAAGAATATTTCATCATTTGATCTGCTTAATTTATTAAACTGAATTTTATCTCGTAATGTAAAAAAAAAAAAAGATTAATTTAGCTGACAAAAGCCATTGACAGTCACAGAGCGTAGAGTTCGTGTGAGATAGGAGCAATTGATTGATTAGATTAGATAATATAAAGTTGAGTTAAACAGTTAATAGTTTAATTCCTTGAGCTATGATTTATACCACAATCTCTGCAGCATAAATGTTTTAAAAGTTGGTATTAGAAGAATAAAACGCACTAGAATATCAAAACTCTTAACTAGAGTCAACTGGCAAACTCCCAAACAAGCCTTGCTACTATCAAGTGTCAACCAGAATCCCATGGTTCCTATTATTTAAATCACAAAATAAAACTTCTCAGTCTCTGGTGGCCTATAGGTCCTTTAGATCACCATAGCTGGAAATAATGGCAGCCAGAAACATCCCTCAGAGGTCTACAACGTCTTGTGAGAGAAGAAGCCGTGAGGTAAGAAATGCTTCAGCACAGATCTGTCCTGTATGAGCCTGTAATGGAGGAAGCCATATTTGAAAACTTCACAGGTTTTCTGAAGCCCAACTTTAGAAGTTCATCTTCTTCATTGGCAATACCAACCCTTGTAGCATATAAAACATCACGATTCACAGATCGCATACTACATGGACTTA
This sequence comes from Hippopotamyrus pictus, assembly GCA_026781145.1. Lineage (NCBI taxonomy): Eukaryota > Metazoa > Chordata > Actinopteri > Osteoglossiformes > Mormyridae > Hippopotamyrus > Hippopotamyrus pictus. The sequence continues at coordinate 3,313,793 of JAODLC010000133.1, read as the reverse complement.
GGGTGTACGCTGTAGACTGTGAGGGTTCCGTACAAATATTTGTATGATTTTGCCACTCAACGTTATACCACTCATATATTCCTATATTATTAGAATTAGAATTTAGTGATCAGTGTCAACACACCACAGCACACAGTGCACAACAACGAAATGTGTCCTCTGCATTTGACCCATATGTGACTTTCGTGACATAGCAGGGGGCAGCTAATTCAGCGCCCGGGGAGCAGTGCTTGGGGACGGTATCTTGCTCAGGGTACCTCAGTGGTGCCTTGCTGGTCGGGGATTCGAACCTGCAATCTTTCAATTACAAGTGCGCTTCCCTAACCATCAAGCCACCACTGCCCACAAATTATGTTACTTACATTACAGGAACTCTGTCTTCTGTTTTTCCTGTAAGTCCCTGGGAAAATACAAATGTACATAAATGTATATTTTACTGAAATGTGTAAAATAACTCACGTTTCACAAAGTAGCGAATTCAATGTAAATATAACCATTAATTTGTTATTCTAATCTCAAGTATGTCTGTCACATTTCCCTGAAATTCCCCTTTAATATAAATATGGATGAAACATTCATAAAACCTGCAATATCAGCACTAATGCAGCAGACCCTCCGGGGTGTGAAAAGTCGAAGTGGGGAAAAATGAACGGAGCTGGTTAAAGGGAGATCTGCCCACAGTTCAACATTAGTCACTAGAGATTAGTGTTATGAGTCAAACTTTTAGGCTGCTTCAAGCTGTCTGCACCTTCTCTGTTAGACTCACTTAAAATAATGGCTGTCCAATTACGGTAGATAAACCTTTTTTTTTCCCACCCACACCTCCAGTGCACTTTACAGTCTGTAAATGTACCATGTTTCCATGTATCGAGCAGGACTGGAGGGCAGACACATGCAGCCCCGCTGACAGATATGAATCGGCGAACTAAGAGAAATGCTGCAACCTTGATTAAGTGGAAGCATCGTAAGAGACCAAGGCGGAGATTTGTGAAAAGCTGGGGGCAGTTTTCCACACTGAGTCCGGGGCTTTCGCGCTGCAATTATGGGCTGGTATAAATTCATTTTTTTCCCCTCCCGCTCTCAAAGCTCCGAGTGAAAGAAGAAAAACAACGTCGGGCAGCCCCCGCTGCTTCTCGCCTCATTTGGAGACAGGAAGAGGGGGAGAGAGAGAAAGAGAGAGGGGGGAGATAGGGGGTTGAAGAGCACAGGGGAGATCAGTGAGTAAGAAAGGGGTGGGCAGGATGGACAAAGTGAACCGAATGATGAAGATTGTGAGGAGGCTTTCCCCCAGGAAGACAGCAAGAAGCTCCCAGTGTGATGAAGATAGCGCTCAGGGCTGTGAGGAAGGCTTGTGCTCCCTCAGCCTGTGCATCAGCGGTAAGTAAGTTCTCGTCCTCGGCTACGTTGAGGGAGTTGTAGGGCGTGCGGTGTGGACCGGGCTCCCTGCTATGGTTTTGTGTGGGTCTGTGCAGGAGCCGGGATCTACCCCGGTTGCCCGAAGTCGCGCTTATTACCCCCGTGGGGGGGGGGGGGTGAGCGCTGGAAGCGATTGAAGGGCTGTCATTCTGTTGCTACCGATGATGTGCTTCACGCCGGGTCCCCAGGATGACAGCTCTGTGAACCTCAAAGCATGATCACCTCACTGGTCAGGGTGGACGGACTTGGGTCTGACTGGGGCGTGAGCGAGTGTCAGTCTGTGGACTTTATTTTCTGATGTGAGCTTTATGATATGTAACCACTGATTACGATGGAGTGATTTCCCATGTATTTAAAATGGCTTTTCCATAAATCTTCTCTGGCCTCTGAGTATCTGTTCAGCTGTAGTTGTGAAAGTGGCTATTTTTTTGCTCATTATCAAATGCCGTTTTTGCAAGGTGCAGCTGCTTTCTGTCATACCCCACAAGTAGAAGGTCATAACTGCCATAATATGCTCTTCTTGAGTTATAAAGTGGTTGAGAATTCTTGGAGTTATGAAACTAACAGGTTGCCTCCAAAGCAGTAATTGATGAAGTCATTTGCATCTGCATTGGCGGACTGTGGTCAATGTATACCTGAACATCCCCGCTCATGCTGTCATAGTCACCCAACTCTAACAGAAAACTGACTGTTGAGTGTGGGGAAGGGGGGCTCTTTTATACAGACTTGACTCTATGACATAATTTGATTTCAGATTCTGAGGTTTTTCGTGTATGCTTTTTGTGCTATTTTGCAAATATCCCACAAAATTTGTTCGGATTGGATTATTTTTTTTTGGGGGGGGGGGGGGCGACTGCCAGAAGATAAAATAATTATAAAAAGCAGGAAAAGGGAATATTGTTTGTTTACAGAGCAGCTGTCTGCCTTGAGCTATTAGGTATTCATAACATAGTGCACATTTGGCGAACTGCAAATTTCCTGGAGCTTCTGTCCATGTTTATAGTTTGGTTTGGTTACTCTGGTAATATGATGAATGACAGAGATGCTGTTTGTGTGAAAGAGAACGTTCCACATATAAACCCTGTCAGCAGTACAAAGGAACAGACTACTGGGTCACGTACGACCGAGAGCTGCTGTCAACCGCCACTTCAAACCATCTCTGATGCCAACATGCCACTTGACTGTTGACTGCTGGAATAAGCTGAATATTTTTAAAGCTGTGTCCTTATATAAGCCTCATTTGTGGTACTTTAGCCACTGTTTCCTGCTCCTTTTCTGGCAAGTTTAATTTACAGGTAAAACTGGGAGAGCAGAAGTCATCATGAGATAATTATAGGATGGTTCAGATTTGCATGTAAACATATTAACAATAGTTAATAATTACACGTAATTGTTCATTTAATTGTTCATTCAGCTTCATTTACTTTGGAGTAACAATACTGTTGTTTTTTTTTCCTTTTCAAGGTACCAAAGAGGATGAGATGATAACCAATTGACCTTTGTGGAAATGCTAATATTTTTGCAACATAAACACATTTTCAGTGTGTAGGTGTAATGTTAAATATTATGTTGATACAAATATAATGGTATAAGCCATAGACAATGTGAGTAAAACACATATAAGTATGAAAGCCCCTGCAGTGCATTCTGGGATGCCTCCTGCTGAATTATGGGTTGTAAAAATGATGGTGCCATCGGGATGAACATGGTCTCACTGCCCACCCTTCTCATTTTATGTAAGTCTGAGTTTCATGCCATCCATATATTTCCCCAAACCCAATTGTCCTATGCAGGGTGGCAGGGGGCTGGAGCCTATCCACGAAACAATGGGCATAAGGCAGGGTATTACCCAGGGCGAGGTGCCAACCCGTGACCGGGCACATTCACCATTCATGCCTACAGACTATCTGGCAACTCCAATTCACACCTTAACGTATTTTTGGACCATGGTGAGAAAATAGAGGACCTAGAAGAAACCCCCACGATGACTCGGGGAAAACTACTGTGCTGTCCCACAAGTCACATGCCTTAACAATGAAAGCTACAGGTAGGCTTGGGCGGTATCTAATTTTTATTATACTGTCATACTGGCCAGACATTATACTGTGATATACGGTATTTTGAAAAGTAACACTAGCCTGGTATTTTGAGTGATATATATATCCCCTGTGATATAATTTTCAGACCAGGGGGTGGGGACACGATAAATTTTGCTGAAAGAAAAAACCCAAAATACTGCAGTATGCCATATTACCGCAACACCACCCAAGCCTAGCTACAGGCATGCTTAGAGACAAAGGAAGGCACAAACTCGCCTGTAGGTGTCCTGGGAATTTACAGATAAGAGGAACAGCGGTCTGCTTCAAGGGGTCGGAAGGGAACTTTCTAAAAGCATGATGCTGCGATGTTCTTCTGGATTCATGAGCTGAAAATCACATTTAATATTAAAAGACGATGGGCTTGAGAGTTCTGGGAAGGTGCGCACTGAAAGTGCACCGTCAGTTGGATTTCTGCGATAATGATGTGAAACTGCATTCCTTTTCACATTTACTCACTCAACGCTTCCGCCCATTGAGGCTTGCAGTTTTATCCATGCACATTTTACTGCGACAGTCCTGCTACGGTGCTCAGGGGAGAAACATCAGGACACCTTGCAGGGATTGAACTGGTCTTGTTTCAAGGTCATGGTCTTAATCAGGTAATATTGCTGCTCCATCGTATTGTGGGGTCATAAATTTATGTCCATAGTCGCTAGGTCGCTTGCTACCACATATAACTGAATGCAAAACGCTTATAGCTTACCTGCTGCAAAGCTTTGTGTGAAAAGCTTTTACTTGTTTATATGGTTAATTCCCGCAATTCCTGTAAAATTAGACATCAAGAGTGATGGTTTTGGGTGGGAAGCTCCGTTGCTTCCCAGGTTGGGTGCCTACTTCTGCGCTGTGTGTGGAGTTTACTTGTTTGTCTCTGGGCTGGATGGGTTTCATCCTGCAGTTCAAGGCTATTTTGCGGTCTCTGAGTTGCTCATAATGAATGAATGTGTACGACTGGCATGTGTCCTATGCGGCCTGGGGGAGACTCCAGCCCTCATGATCTAGCTGGTTGGAGTGATTATTCTGCACAGGTGATCTAAATCAACGGAAAATCTGAGCCCAGTGTTTCACTTTTCCACCCAGAATCTAATAGGTCTCATGTCTCACTGTGGCGTTTGATCACGGTTGAAAAGATCTTACACATTAAGTATTCCGTTTCATTGCTGCAACTTGAATTCGGCTATCGCGTGCAACTTTAAACGTGCACAAAGTGTGTTTGTCTATTTGCGCTCACTAGTCCATGTCCATCTCTTGAAAATCTCCCATTTCTGTATACAAATATCCCCTGCTTTACGAATGTTCGTTCGTTTTACGCCACTTTGCTTTTATGAAAGACCTACATTGGCCCCTGTTTTCACTAACCAAAAGAAAACTGAAGAAGGATTTTTGATTTACAAAAAAAGGACAAAGGCAAAAATTGCATTTAGCGTTTATCGGTGAGCCAAGTATAGATATATAGTCATGCGCTGCACAATGACGTCTCGACCAACAACGGACGGCATTTTCAATGGAGGTCCCATATGATCATAATGGGGTTGAAAAATTCCTGTTGCCTAGCAACATCGAAGCCATCATAACATCATAGCGCAACGCACTACTGTAATGTAAACAAACATTCTGCACTGATAGTCGTATAAAATTATAGCACCTACAATCTCATACAGGACATATTAGATAATAATGATAGCTATGTTACTGGTTTATGTATTTGCTATACAGTACATCTGTTAAATGTTCTTTAGAATATACCATATAGCCCAGGTGTGTAGTAGGCTATACCATCTAGGTCTGTGTAAGTACACTCTATGATGTTCTTACAAAGGCAAAATCGCTTAATAACGCATTTCTCAGAACGAATCCATGTCGCTGAGCAACATGCTACTGTATTGATTCTGGTAAGTGAAACTACAACATACATACATTATTTCTGCTTTATATATGCTGTGCATTTATAATTCTTGCTGTTACTATATGCTAGTGATTTTTTAGTTTTATGTATTTGATCTGGTCTGGGAACACTCAAAATTTTTTCCTTATACATTAATAGTAATTGCCTATTCGTGTTATGCCATTTCGGCTTATGAATAGGGATACTTGTCTTTCGGATAGCGGGAAAAAAGCCCAGAAAAGCATGTAACTGGTCACTTGATTATTTTTGGCACCTGCTCGTTATCTGCAGTCAGGCAGCATTCACACACTCAGGCTTAAACCGTGACTCTGATCAGACTCAGACTAAGAGATTAACTTGATATCCCCGTCAAATTCATTAAAAGTACAGGGAGTGGTGCAGTAAACTTCGACAATCGTGCATGTACTGTATCTAAATTTGATTAAACATTCAAGTAAATGCTGAACTAAATACTCATTATAATAGACAAAACTTTGAGCAGCACTGGAAAGATATATATTTTAAAAGAAAAATAAAGAATATTTAAGATTTTGTCATAGTAAAGCTTAAGATCTTTTCATGTGTGCAGAAAGTTGCTGTGCATGTTATCAGTCCATGGTAGCCAGCATGCTTTTCTTCTGCTCAGGAAACAAACACCTGATCAGGAAAAACCTGATCAAAATTATCAGGAAGGCCTGCTCCATCACAGGACTGACCCTGATCAAACTCATCGGGAAGACCTGCTCCATCAAAGGACTGACCCTGATCAAACTCATTGTGATGGCCTGCTCCGTCACAAGACTGACCCTGATCAAACTCATCAAGTAGGCCTGCTATGTCACAGGACTGACTCTAATCAAACTCATCGGGAAGGCCTGCTCCGTCACAGGACAAAACCTGGTCAAACTCATCAGGAAGGCCTGCTCCGTCACAGGACTGACCCTGATCAAACTCATCGGGAATGCCTGCTCCATCACAGGAGTGACCCTGATCAAATGCATCTGGAAGGCCTGCTCCGTCACAGGACTGACCCTGATAAAACTCATTGGGAAGGGCTGCTCTGTCACAGGACTGACCCTGATCAAACACATCGGGAAGGCCTGCTTCGTCACAGGACTGACCCTGATCAAACTCATCGGGAAGGCCTGCTCCATCACAGGACTGAACCTGATCAAACTCATCGGGAAGGCCTGCTCTGCCACAGGACTGACCCTGATCAAACTCATCGGGAAGGCCTGCTCCGTCACAGGACTGAACCTGATCAAACTCATCGGGAAGGCCTGCTCTGTCACAGGACTGACCCTGATCAAACGCATCGGGAAGGCCTGCTCCGTCACAGGACTGACCCTGATAAAACTCATCGGGAAGGCCGGTTCCGTCACAGGACTGACCCTGAAAAAACTCATCGGGAAGGCCTGCTCCGTCACAGGACTGACCCTGATCAAACACATCGGGAAGGCCTGCTCCGTCACAGGACTGACCCTGATCAAACTCATTGGGAAGACCTGCTCCATCATAGGACTAACCCTGACCAAACTCATTGGGAAGGCCTGCTCCATCACAGGACTGACCCTGATCAAACTCACTGGGAAGGCCTGCTCCATCACAGGGCTAACCCTCATCAAACTCATGAGAAAAATCTGCTCTGTCACAGGACTGGCCTGGACTCACTGAAGGCAGTGATGGAGCAGAGGGTGCTAGTATCTCTTAGCACATATAGCCACCAGTTCATTTCACCACCAGTATTTTAAGAAAATGCAAATGGGTATCCCTTCTACGTGCTGCCATCAGACACCACAACGACTCCCACAGAGGTGCCACTCCTCGCCCTCAACCGTAACGTGTCAGGAAGCATCCCAACTTGTAGCAGTCAGAGTTGGACATTTCAGGCCCAGAAAGTAAAAATCCAGACTAAGATTTTGTTTCAACCATCTGAGTACCCTGTGACTGTGACTCTTTGTACTCTACTGGTCAACAATCTTAGTCTGGATTTTTACATTATGGACCAGAAATGTGCACCTCAGGTTACAGTAAAAGTCTAGTAATGTCTGTTCTTTAATTGCACATGTATCATCCACTAATTTATTATTGTTATTTTTGTCTTATTTATTTCATCCTTTAATATTACAATATTCTGTTTTTCAGGATATTCTATTTTTACATTTACTTCTTTGCACTTTGCATGTGTACTGACTTTGCACTTTTTGGCGCTATATGTCTGTTTGTCTTTGTACTACATTCTTGCAGCTGTATGCACTAGAATTTCCCCCTGGAATGAATAAAGTGCATCTTAATCTTAAAGTTACTTGTTGAAGAGGACCAGTGGTGGAGGAAGTACTGAAGCTTAGTACTTAAATAAAAGTACAAATATCCTGCAAAATATATACTCAAGTAAAAGTAGAAGTGCTACATCAACAATCTTACTTAAGTGAA
>JAODLC010000133.1:3236982-3259482 GCA_026781145.1 Hippopotamyrus pictus | reverse complement strand
TTGTTTAGAATATGAAGCTAAGATTAAGTTTAGGCGGCATGTAATTTTTCATACATCATGTTTCCTAGACATTATACTGCGGTATACAGTATTTTGATGGCACTTTCAAGAGCAGCACTATTCCGGTATTATAGAATCGTGGTGAAATCTTTGGGGGGTGGGGGTTTGGTTCCCCACGATAAATTTCACCAACTGAAAATACTGCAGTATACCCAAGGTATCATGGTGTAACATGGCTAAGATGCTGGTTCACACATTACCATTCCATTCTTGAAATAAGTCCAAAGAAGTCCTTTCCGGGGTCATGGTGGATCTGGAGGCTACAGGTAACAACTCAGGGTGGGGCACCAACCCATCAAGGGACACACACGCACACATACAGGCGATTCTAATTCACTTCAATGTTTCTTTGGAGTGTGTGTGTGTGTGTGTGGGGGGGGGGGGGGGGGGGCACCAGCGTACTCAGAGGAAACCCCACAAGAGCGCGGGGAGAACATGCAAACTCCACACACACGGAGACCCAGGTTCCTGAGATGTAACAGTCTGCCATCCCTCTGTGTTTTACTCATAAAGGTACCACTTCACAATAAGGCTCCCTTTTGCAACTTGTAAATGGCAGTAACTCATCAATAAAAAGAAAACTGTGTTATAACTTGTTTAAAATTGTCTATTAATAATTTGCAAAGTGTTACAACCTAATTAATAACCAGATTATAAACCATTCATAAACCCTTTATATGGGTAGCCTTATTGTAAAGTGGCACCCTTGTAAATGTAAACACATGATTTAGTAGCGAATCTTAGCCGCGCTACTTTTCCAAATGAGTAGCAATTTTATCATTCGTATACAGTAACGTCACCCTTAGCACTTGCCTCTGGACTCGATGGCCATTTAAGCCTTTAAATGTGCTTTAAAACACGGTGAATTTCATAAGCATTGCGTCAGGATTTAGCCAGTGTCCTCCGCACCTGCCACGTCGATTCTGCGGGGGTATGTATCTTCTCAGAAGCTGGCTTCGTTCTGTCATCGGATGGTTCAATAACCTTTCTCCTGCAGTCGATACCAACGTTCGCCCCTAAAATCCCACCATCTTTCATCTCACCTTTCTGTCATCTTCTGTAACGCTGTAAAAACCTAAAGGACTAATCCGCAGCAGATGCCTGATCATTTCTGCAGGAACTCGCCACCCTCCTTCCTCACTTCTCCTACGTTACAGTGGCGGTGCGACTCGTGGCATCTTGCTTTTGTTTGAATGCCACAATGAAACATGTTTCTGTCGAGAAAAAAATGTCTATCTTATAATGAATATTCGGTAACGCTTTACATTAAGTGCACGTTCATAATGCATTCATAATATATTCATAGAACATTCATGATCAGCGTGCAAGTACACCTTAACATCCTAACATCCCTTAACAGCTTTAATATACATTAATAACAAACATTACATGATTAACAATTATAATGTTTGTTATTAATGTATATTACAGCTGTGAAGAGATGTTAGGATGTTACGTGATGTTTATGAATGTTTTATGAATACTTAATGAATACATTATGAAAGTGTACTGAACGTTTTATGAATACAATATAAAAGCATTATGAAGGTACAGTTAATGTAAAACGTTACCGAATATTCTTATAATGAATAGACTGTCAAATACATTTTTGCATATTGATTCTGTAATGAAGGTGGGAACCAAGATTAAATTCCTACATTCCACGGCTTATGGTGTCAAGGTACGCTCAGCTGAAGCTAACGTGGGAATAATTCATTCATGGCAGTCAGGATTTATCTGACCAACTCTCAGTTTCGTGTGTATGAATATATTGAAGAAGTGTGATGAAAGGACCTGGTCCATTTTTGCATACTGTCGAGGTGACACCATTGTCATGCCCGTTACTAGAAGCAAATTAACATCAAATTATGAACATTTTTGAGGGAGGCCAGTAAAAATAGGAGATAACATAAATTATTGATATGTCAGGATTTTCTTTTCTTATACTTTATGAAGGCTGACGTTTCAGCTGAGATTAGCATTTACACTCCGTTAGACCAGGCTTCCGAGTTCATTATCCTGACTGCTGTAGTAAACAATTGATCGTTAAAAGTTGAGTCGTTTCCACAGAACCGTCATAAATAGCCTCAGAGCACTCTCTCTCTCTCTCTCTCTCTCTCTCTCACACACACTTCTCCTGTTTCATTTATGTCCAGGGTAGTAACCCAAAAGCAGATATTCCATCACATTAATACAATGAGTCCCTTGTGTTTTTCAAAATTGACTAGATGTTGCTTTGTCCTTTACCGTTTAACTTACTTATATACCTGACTTTTAGCAAGCAGGTCCACTCCATTCTGTTTTCAGTAATGTTAGTAATGCCCGGAGGGGTGGGCGGTGGGCAGTGGGCGGGCAGCCAGTTGACCTTGCACCCCCAAAGGTCTTTTTTCTCATTATTTGTGAGTTTTTTGTTCCTCTCCTCTGTTCTGGCTTTCTTTATTTAATTTCTTTCCCCCCTTTTTCCCGTTCTGTATTGCTCTCTCTAATGATGTTTAATGTATCACAACACCTCCATGTAAAGTGCTTTTGGACAACTCTGTTGTGAAAGGCGCTATATAAAAATAAATTGAATTGAATTGAATTACTTAGGGTGCATTCAGCAGCAGACAGAAATAGGAACGCAGATGTGCTAGTCATTCCGATTATCATGTTACACAGTTAATTGCGTTAATCCCGCCAAATGTTGCACCCACCTACCCTAAATGATTCCTCACTTGGTGCAGCGGTTTAAGGCTTTAAGCAGTCGCCATGTTTGAAACTGGTAATATGTTATATGTAAAATGAGGGAGCTGCTGACAGACAGAAGCGTCTGAGACGTCCCGGCGTCCCAGAGTGCTTTGCCAGCTTGGAGCAGGAGATGAAAGCCCTGTAGATACCACTGGGGTCATTTCCAATCCAGCTGGGTTCTCACGGAGTTCCACAGATCTATGAAGCAGGTGTTGGAGGTCTGCATTGGAAATCTTCCTGACCTTGTGACAAAGGGTGGTGGGTGTGCGTTGGAGTGAAAAGGTGCGATATTTACTGTGCCCTGTTCAGTCAGCAAAGATGCTGACTCTAACCACAGCGTGGGGGTTTCCCAGCAATAAACTTCTTTGGATGCTTTTGCCTGATTGTTAAGTAGCAAACTATTATAAATTCATGTTATTTATGCTTCTCCCTCTGATCCAGTATAGGGAGGCGGGGATGTTCCTGATGATTTAATTAAACTTGGAAATACAGCAGTTTACCACCATGAAATAAGGTAAAATCCTTTAGGTGCCAATTTCCGTATCTACAGACATAAATCCATTAGGAAAAAATACCCCCATCTGTAGGCAAATTATTATTTAACTGTGCTGGTACAAGTACGACATTAACGGAAGCGTGCTTTGTCTCCATAATGATGTAACAATGCAATATTTTAGTGTTACAGGGAAACTTTAAATGTTTTATTTTTCTTAGAAGATGATACTGGTCCACGTTTTTAGCAGAGTTCCCATTGATTCTCCTCAAGAGGAGGAGATTTACAGGAGATGTGAGGCCAGGCTTTAGCGTGACGGGCAGATCTACTTAGCTTGACCTGAAACAGGCAGCGGTCTTTTAGGCACCCACCTCCAAACAAGCGTCTTACAAAGCATGAGCCCTCAGTTTTTTGCATTTCTGACCCCACCCCCCCCCCCCCCCCCCCCAACAATTCATGGCAAATCCATGATTAATTGATAGAGCCAACCATGACCCTCCCAAGGCAGAGAGACAGGCAACAAGTCACGAGCGAGGTTTGTCACAGGGGCAGGGCTGCCGGCAGGGCCCTCTCTGAGTAATGGGGGGGGGGAGGTGAATGCATTGTCATGCTTTACCAGCAGAGTGAGACGCTGTAGGTTAAACTGTGTAATTTGTGTGTGGGTGTATGTGTCTGTGTGAGAGAGAGAGAGAGAGAGAGAGAGAGTGTATTTATACTGGCACTGGGAGGATTGAATGCCACAGAGCTGGGAGGAAGAACAACAGTACCTGTGGAAGGGGCAGCAGGGACCCGGGAGAGCGGGCAGGGAGAGCAGGGGGGAGACAGGGAGAAAACCTCTTTGTTTCTCTTTCTCAGAGGAGGGATGTGCTGGGAAGGAAAAAGCAGGCAAATGCCTCTCGCTGGCTCAGGGCAGCTTTTGTAAAGAGGATCTAAAACTTGATCAAGATACTGGAAGAGCATAAAAGTTCAGCTTCTTGCGTTTTGAAGTGACACGCGCTGTCCTTCACAAAGCCACCTGCTGCTGAAGAATAGCTGGTGGAGCGCTTTATTCATTTACCTTTGGAGGCCAGTTTAGCATAAAACAAGGGTTTTGTATGATTTTTAAATTTATTTTTTTCTCGGGAACTGTTGCTTTTCCGAATTTGCAGTCCAAGTGGCCATTTTGCAGTCCAGGAAGGTAGAGAGAAAAGAGGAGATATTCTAGTTTCCCTTGAGCCAGACCGATGAGATACGAGCCACCGCAGTTTCGGTCGAGGCGTCAGCTGGTGTAGAGCAGCTGAGCTGTGCGCTGGTGAGAAGGTGGGACCTCCTAGTTTGTAGGGACCGTACCAAGCGGAGCTGAGGTCTGCCTGTTGCTGGATGGTCTCACAAGACAGCAAGTCAGCATGCTCTGTGGTCTGAGGAGGGATGTGAAGAACAGCTTTGGTAAGCTTGGCTGATGTCCTTGCTATAAGTATGAGTGTGTTGCCATGGTGTATCGCAATTACAATTGCTGCAATTATGTACATTACCATGACTTCGTTTGTTTGCTGTATGTTTGAAAGACCAAAAGATGCCAGTTTGGTATTTTTGCCGCTAGTTCCTAACAGCACTTCTTCTATGACAATAGGATCATCAAACTGCTGGTGCTTAGTCACACACTGATGAAGGCTGACCATATCAAAAGTATAGCATCAATTTTTGTTTGAAACTGGTGGTTTAGTTTGCTTAGGTACCTAATACCCTTTTATATGTAGGTTCCTATAAATTTTTTCATTGAGTCGTTTGATTAGAAAACCAGGTGCACATGAGCTTTCTGGAGGGGTCAAGTTACTCGATTTTGCCTAGATGGTTTGGTGAAATGATAGTAATCGCCGCATTTTTTTTCCACCTCTCTGAAGCCCCAGCTGCAAAGCGTTAAATCCGCTGGTTGTTTTAAGGCGAACACGCAGTCATTCGGTACTTGAGCAGAAGCTGAAGTCACGCTACGCCGGGCGCTCTAATGCGCTCCCGGTGGGGACGCGCACGGCTACAGCGAAGGGATGCGTTGGGTAATGACGGGCTGACGGGGACCGTCTCCGCCGCCTCCCGGGAATGCGTTTGCCATTACGGCGGGTGCTTAGGCGCCTTTGAGAAACCCGGCAAGTTTTATTACTCCTCACACACATGGGATTATAAACTGATGTATCGCGCACACACACACACACACACACCGGCTCACTCGTACCAACGCCGTGTAATTTGTTTCAGATCCCATGCGGTGGATTTCGTATATTCATACCATACTCCACATACATAAATATTCCGTAATAACTCTTACAGTATGTTACTATATTAATCGGTGTATCGGTAAACCCTTCATATGTGTGCTTTAAATATTTATGAATGCAACCATTTATTATTTTTTTATATTGGAGAGTAAATTACTAATCCCATATCTAGGCCGCGACTAAATTAACATATCTCTCTAGTTTCCTCATTTGCATTTTTTGCTTATTACGAATAATGTACTCGTAAAAATGCTCAAGACTAGCAGCCGCTTTCACCGCAATGCATAATTAAAACAGATATATACTTAAATAATCTATTTCATATTAAAACTCTTAGTTTAATTTTTCCTCTTGGCGTTTGCCTAAATTGCCCTATGGCATGACATCGACAACAGTTATCTTATGGTATGTATTGAACGTAAGCCATGTGGGAGATTTTGTACTGTTTAGTAGCTCCGTTTTGGTAATGTGTAATGCTTAAATAAACTCCAAGTTTACGTTTGCTGGTGGGAAATTGAAATACAACGACAGTCCAGTACGAATTAAAATGACTTTCATGCTTAAGGGGCATAGAGGAATGAAAGTGTGCACTTCAAACGCTGGTTTAACGCCTTCACTGTGCTGCTTTCGCTCTGTTTTAGAGAAAAATGTACCAAAATGAGCAGTGCATTTTGCTTGTAATCCCCATAGGCGCCTCCATGCAGTAACGCACTGGCATTTCTCGGTGATTATTACAAAACCAGGTCGAGATTCACTAACAATCTGTCCCAGTTGGTAGCCCCACTGCTGTTTCCACCTCCAACCATGAAAACGAAAACTTAGCGCATATCTTTACATATTTATTATGTATAAATTCAGACCCGTTGTCTTCCACATTTGGTATCTCCTTCATCTTTCATTCCTTTATCAGTCTTTGATCTTTTCCTTTTTCACATCTGTCCATTTTCACCTGCTATTTCTGCTATAGGAGACAGGTTCATACTTCACATCCATAAGAATGTTCTGGAGAGTTCTATATATTCATTCTTTGTGTAGCATTCAGGGAATAATTTTGGGTCTATACAACTAGCAATTTGCAAGTAATTATTGAACTAATTGCAGGTTGTTTTCTGATGCTCCTGGTTATTTTCCCACTCTATTTTGAGATTACAACAAAAGAGAAAAATAGAAAATATAATTATGTACTTTTTAAGCACAATTCCTTGCACTTTTAATTATTGTGGATTTTTCTGAGCTTTTCACATTTGCATAATCAGCAACAGATATTTCAGTGTTTTCGAGATAAGCTGCAAAAAGCATTTAGATAAGAAGGAATGATTTCAGAAAAGAGGGGTGTGATTTCTGTAAAAATTATAGTGCCTCTTTGCCATCACTGTTTGTGGGAATCATATCTCAAAAATTACTTTGAAAAATCAATACCTGCTTCCCTTTAACCTACAGTTCCATTCACAATCTTCAAGATTAATGTTTAGGTGTCTCTCGCTGCTTTGTTGGTCCTTTTTTCCCGGAGATACGTCTTTGCCTTAGAATAGCACTTTCGCCTGTGTTTCTCTATACAGCGATATTCGTAAATCAGAGGTACTATAAAAAGCCTAAATTCAAAGTGTGGGGCCTTCCATGTGTATTTTGTTACAGTTGGGATGTAGATGGGTCCATGTGCTCTGTTGAGATTTAAAGCCATTGCAGCTGTAGCAGTAGTCCCCAGGGGAAACTGTAGCTTTGTTTTGATCAGATGGCTCTAGGGCTGCACGAGAGGCTTCCCTGGTAAGGGCAATAGTCGCAGACTGACACCAGTATAACACCAAAAGTTATTCATTTGTAGAACTGTGTTCAACAAAGAGATGTGAGGCAAAGCAAGGGCTAAGCAGGTTGTGTGTGTGTCTTGGTAGAGAGTTTGGTGTTCTAGTGAAATTTGAGTGCATCTACAGAGATGCTGCAGCTTTGGGTACATCTCTGTTGATGTGGGACTCAGTTTTCACGTCTGGCGTCAATTTGTTCGTTTAGGAAAACAGCATTAGTGCAAAAAGCCAGCCCCGCTATCTTGTATGTTGACCTCCAGCCTGTATTTCTTTGGAGCCTGGAAGGACATTATCTAGGATGAGACACCACCATCCACAAGGCAGACCAGATAGCCAGTGGGATACAGAGACAGTCATCCATTCTTCTGTTCTGATGGTCCTGGGCTCCTGCTGAATACACATGATAGGCTGTGAGGAGATGACTGTGTCCTCTACTGTGATGTCCTGACTCAGTGGGCTATCTCAAAGAGGGCTGGTTTAATGTCTCTTTGTAAAGAGGTTGCACTGACTTCTTTGCCAGCCCAGCGATGCTAAAGATTGGTTTGACAAATACTTTTGAGTGGGTCTGGAACGTGCTGAAGTGGATTTCTATAATAATCTATTGATCCACTAAGTAACTGCGTGTTTAAATCAGTTTACCATTTAATGGGCTGGAACTGCCAATTATATCATTCATTTATAAGCTTCACAATGAAGTCGCTGAAAACCCTGGACTTGTTCAAGTTTCTACTGAGTGAACGTCATCTGACTTTATTTACCTTGTTAACGCTGCAAAGCTGAATTTCAGTTATGCTTTATTGTGTTTGACTGATCAAAAAATGGCCAGTGCAGTACAGTGCCCATCTCAAGTAGGTCTGTTGCCTTCTACCGCCATGGTTGTGGATTTGATTGTCGGCCACAGTGCTGTGTGCTTACAGTTTGCATGCTTCCTTGGTGTTTCTTTGGGTTTTCTTTGGGTTGTCCAGTTTCCTCCCACAGTTGCTTTAAGGGGTATTCTCCATAGCGTGTGAGTGACTGGCCTTTAGATTGCTAGGATAGAGTCTTGGGCCACCATAACTGTCTACTGCGTAAGCAGTGATGGATAGATGGACAAGACCCGGATCAAATCGAATGCTGTATCAGGTACTTGGTAAATGATCTTTGCACTGTACTGTTGACATATCTACCAACAGCTGCCACATTCCATTAACAAATAACAGCTGCATCAAAATTAGCAAAGGCTCTTTTTTTAGGACAGAGGTCCCCCCCAGTTTCGATCTTGGAGATGAACCTTTGAAGCTTGTAAAATTCTGACATTTTTTCAAAAGCAAATTATAGCTCTGTTCCAAAGAACTCATCTTTCTCCATCATCAAGATGGCCTCAGATGTACTTACATGGACAGCTTGGTATTTCAATATATATACATGATGTTGATTATCTCATAAAATATAACAGTGCTAACTTGTATTCGACATGTTGACTACAGAAGAAATGGAGGGGGTGAAAACCTGAGGGACTTCGAAAGGGCCGAATCATTACGGCCAGACAACTGGGTCAGAGTGCAAATGGCGGACAGTTTTCATGATTTGTCATGCAGTGGTGGGGAACGTTAGTTTAGATAACCACTGATCTGCTAAGTTTAATTTAATGCGCTAAACCGATAAACGACGAAAAAATTTAGTGGAAGCTAATGATAACTGATAATGATAACGAAACTGTTGAAAACACCTACAATGGACATTGTTGGACCTTGTCGTTGGAACGAGGTGAAAGGTCACCTATACCAATGAGTCTCATTTTCTACTGGGTTATATGGACAGCCAGGTACGTAGCACCATATCCTGCAGGGCTCGGTGAACTTTAGGTGGTGACCACCATTACGATTATTTGCCATTTCTGCCACAGCAGCCCTTCTTTTGACTTGAACTTGATGGGAGAGCCTTCGTTCGTATCTTGCATTGACGATCCACCCAACACCCTGTTGGCGGATCATTTGTTTTCCCTCCTCAGACAGCATTTTTAAAACCTGGTTTAATCCAGAAGGTTACACTGAGCAGCAGGATGCTTTAAGGTTTGAAATTTCTAAGACAGCGGTACACAAAAACAAGGTGAAGCAGGAGACACTGGGAACGACTGGATACCAGCCAGGTGAAGGGTGGAAGTGACTTTCTAATGCCAGAGATGACTGTTAACTTATCCGACAGATTCTCATGAATCAGAGGATGACATCAAGTGACCTTCAAAAGGAATAGGAAACGTTATGTGGTACGAAGTGCACTGCTATACGATAGATTGTATCAGGCTCGTAGAAGCAGGAATGATGTTCCATAAACCAAGGAAGAAGCGCTTCATTAATGAGGAACAGAGAAGAACCAGGCTGCAGTTTGGAAAAAAAGAAATATTCACAGGTGCACACCCAGAAAATGAGAATTGAGTGAAACAAAACATTTTGCTGTGGTTTTTTTCATTTTTTTCTAGGGCTGTATCTGTGTGTGTCTGTGTCTGTGTCTGTGTGTATGGATTATGTTTATATTACATCCTGGGGACCAAATGTCCCCCACAATGTAATGAAAACCTATTATTTTGACGTTGTGGGGACCATTTTTCAGGTCCCCACAAGGATCTGTGAATGCAAAAAAGTAAAATGACGAAAGTCTCATATTTAGTTTGGTTACTTATGGTTAAGTTTAGGACTTAAGGGTTAGGGATTAAGGTCATCATATTGGAATTAGAGTTTTCTCTATAGAAATGAATGCCGAGTCCCCACAAAGATATAATTACAAACCTCTGTGTGTATGTATGTGCGTTTGTGTGTGTGTGCGCGTTTGGTCATGTATATATTACACGTCGTGTTCTTTTTACCTTGGGCTTCTTGATGTTATCCTTACATCCATATCTATAATTTTTTTGCAAAAGGGTGCAAGATTTAGTTCCTCCTTGGGAGTAAAATGTATAAAAAATAGAAAGATTTTAGTGCATACGTCTGAACAGAGGAGATATGAAACACATCCGAGCGTCTTAGAGTAAACTGTAAACAACTCATCTTCGATAGAGCTGGAGCTTCTGCGTCCCCATGGTGGAATGGAAGCACTGCTTCGCTGCTCTTTGCACGGCACCGCTGCTGTCATGTGAGACTCTGTTTCAGCTTTACCAGCCATAAACTGAGATGTCATTTGTTTATTGTAAAGTGCGTCTTTGGTTTTTCAGCATTTTTTTTTCTCCTCAGTGTGCGTCTGCTGGGCACAGGGAGGGCTGATGAAAAAGGGCTTAGAGCTAATTCTGGGCACAGAGCAGAGAATGTGAAAAACATCATTAAAATTGTACATTATCTCATCTTAATTATTTATCGGGCATTATGATAGTTTCTGAAAGGCTTTGCCTGCTCCAAATCGTTCCGCAGTGGCTTGAACTTCATTAATAGAGGCACTCTCTCTCGGCACTGAGTGGTGGATACTCGTGTTGGCGGCAGCACACTGGGGGGGCCGGAGGGTGGAGGGGGTTGGAATATTGATTGGAGGCTGGTTCTGCAGTGTCGCAGGGTAACGGTCTTTGTCCTGCATCAATACGAGAAGCAGAGACACTCCAGTTTAATCACAACCTCAAGATGCCAATCTAAAAACCACCATATTACTTTTAAGAATTTTTAAAAAGCATAATTAATACTTTTACAGTTAAATCATGGTGCTTAAGGCTCTTTCCGAGTTGTTATGAATGCAGACAAATTGAAAATACTGACTCCATTTGTTGTACACTTGAAGGCTGAGATGTTCAAAATGATTTCTATTTTTTGCAAGCTGTTAAATGGAAACTTTTCCAGTTTAATTAAAAATTAAGATGTTGGTTGGGTGGTAAGACTGCTAAGCAGCGTGCACCACACGGGTAATCAGTTACACCCCTGGATTTCTGCTGCCATGTGCAAAATAGATAACAAGGTTTTACTAGGGTAAAAATATAGCCAACCTTTATCACACGCTTCAAACACCGCAATAAACAAAGCCTTTCCAGCGGCTCCAAAAATAAAATGTTTCAGTATTTCGAAACTCAGGCTTACCTCTGCTCTTGATCACTGTGCCGTTTGTTGTACGGGGGACGTAGGAGGGGTTGCTGTGATGAGCACTAAGTGGTGATCTGGAATATTCTATCTCCCACACGCGTGAGCAGAGCCTCTGACTGATTGGTGTTGTGGGTGATTGAGATGGTTAGTTATGGCTGGGCTTGTAGGTCATGTAGCTGCAGGTGGAAACATATATTTACTAAAGTTATTAAACAGACAATCACCCGCCTGTCTGTAATTCTGGTGACGGGGGGGAAAAAATTGCATGCGGGACAAAAAATGACGATAGATTATATATTGATAGTGTCAAAAAGTTAAATAAATTAACCAATCGGAGAACTTGATGGGACCCGTGGGTCATGTAATCCTTTTTAGAACACTTTGCTAATTATCTGTAATTGCGGGCAATTAGCACATCATCCGATGCACAGATAGTCAGAGCGGCTTTGGATGGACTTTCCCCGGACAAAGATTTCGGGGATGGCAGGTGTGGATGTAACCGGTGTGGGGGGGGGGGGGGGGGGGGGGGGGTGGAGGGGGCACAGAGATGGCCAACAAGGCGGGATAGCGTTCAGCATCTGCAAGCCAGAATTTCTTAGGCGATACACTGACACATTCGTATCTGTTGGTTTCCCCTTGCTGAAAGAAAGGCCGCACTGCACACTGGGCCAGATGGACTGCGGATGAACAACGTCTCTATTGATTATGGAAAAGGATCAGCCTGGCATTTATGATGCTTACATTTCACAAGTTTCATATTTGATGACAGATTAGAAAAGTTTGCCTTTTCCCTGGCCCTGGGCAAATTGCTGTTACATACAGGAAGCCTGTGGTCTTCAAGTGCATATTCCAGTAGTCTTATTGTCCAGGAACGTTTGTCTGTGTTACTGGACCCCTGTTATAACTGCCCAAACTAGCAGGCAGAACACAGCATAAACAACAGTTAAAGACCCAGATTGGTCAGATGGTTCACTTCCCAGGGATTAACGGTTTCAATAAAACATTTAGCTGTGTAAGTTGTTAAAGATGAAAGAGTCCCCTGAGGTCCAAATGAAGGGAAATTCTGCTTGTTGCGCCCACAAGGCACAAATGAAAGTCAGCATCACTGGGAATACTTAGTCATTTTCGCTTGGACCTCAGCTCAGTCTCCGTCAGTGTCACTGAACAGCCACAGATTGCCAAGTCACAGCAAATGCTCTATAAATAACGGCAAGTTTGCTTGTGGCAAGACAAAACAGAGTTACGTATTTGCTGAGGCTGCCTTGTAAGTTTGTTCCGACTCCTTCCATATAAAGTGTATTTACTGGAAAAGAAATGTTTCAATATTATAAATATTTGATGCTGACCAGTTTTCTCCGGTAAGAAAAAAGTAAGAGGACAACATTATGACTGTAAGCACCATAATCTGCCTGGGCTGTCCCATCCCTGGGGTCAATGAATAAAAGCATATGAATCAAACCTATACAAAGCAGACAGTCATTCACAGAAATTGGCAGTTACTGAAGAACTGGGCTGTAATGCTTCTTCAGATACTGTGGACAAGAGATTGCACTGGAGACTAATCTGAGACTCATTCAGAGTTACTGGAGCCCAATGGTGAGACTCACTCAGTGATCCTGGAGACCAATGCTAAGACTCATTCAGGGTTACTGGAGACCAATGCTGAGACTCCTTTGGTTACTTGAGACAAATGATAAGACTCCTTCAGAGTTACTGGAGACCAATGCTGAAATTCATTCAGAGGTACTGGAGACCAATCCTGAAACTCCTTCAGAGTTACTGGATATCAAGCCTGAGACACCTTCAGAGTTACCGGAGACCAGTGTTGAGACTTATTCAGAGTTATTGGAGATAAACACTGAGATTCATTCAGAGTTACTGGAGACCAATGCTGAGACTCATTCAGAGTTACTGTAGACCAAGGATAAGACTCCTTCAGAGTTACTGGAGACCAATGCTGAAATTCATTCAGAGTTACTGGAGACCAAGCCTGAGACTCATTCAGAGTTACTGGAGACCAATGCTGAAATTCATTCAGAGTTACTGGAGACCAAGCCTGAGACTACTTCAGTTATTGGTGATCATGAGACATATTCAGAGTTAATGATGACCAATGCTAAGACTCCTTCAGACGTACAGGAGACAAATGCTGAGACTCATTCATAGTTACTGGAGACCAATGCTAAGACTCTTTCAGAGTTACTGGAGACCAGCACTGAGACTCATTCAGAGTTAATGGAGACCAATGCAGAGACTCATTTAGGGTTAATGGAGACCAATGCTGAAACTCCTTCAGAGTTGCTGAAGACCAAAGCTGAAACTCATTCAGAGTTACTGAAGACCAGTGCTGGGACTCATTCATAGTTACTGGAAACTCTGACACTCATTCAGAGTTACTGGAGACCAATGCTAAGACTCTGTCAGAGTTATTGGAGACCAGCACTGAGACTCATTCAGGGTTATTAGAGGCCGATGCTGAGACTCATTCAGAGTTACTAGAGACCAATGCTGAGACTCATTCAGAGTTACTAGAGACCAGTGCTGAGACTCATTCACTGTCAGTGCATTTATAGTTACTTTATAGTTACTGTAGATCACTAGAGAAATCCAGTTATTGCAGATCAGCACTAGGATTCACATTTACTGCACCAAAATGCTGTAACTGATTCACAGCTGCTATAGCCCAACAATGAGATTCCTTGTACTGTACAGCAACCCAGCGATTCACATTTGTGTAGACGAATGCCTGATGTCTTGACTAACACTAAAATTTATTCAGATTCTGCAGGCCAGTGCTGAAATTCATCCAGTTATCACAGACCAACATTGACCCTGACACATACTGCACAGAAGTACTGAAACTGATTTCCAGTTACTGAAGTCAAAGCGGCATACTCAGTTGGTGCTGATCAACACTGGGAGTATTTCACTGTTCGTGTAGATCAGTAATGGGACTTCTACAGTATTACTGGGAGACTCAGTAACAGGACAGGGGCTCTTGGCACACATACAGGTAATGTATGGGCCAAACTTTCCAGAAGGATCCTACACTGTCTCATTACTCCACACCAAGCCACCAGACTGTGAAGATCTAAGACTAGCTAAGGAGCACTGGGGAATGGAGTGGATCTGATGAGGGTATACTTCAGTGTCTGGTCAGAGGGGCTTTGCTGTGACTCAAAAATGTGCAAGTGATAGTACATCCCTTAGAGAAGTTGCTCCCCTGTTCCACAATCCAACCATCTAAAACACCCAGGCTCCCATTCACCTTCAGTCTAAAGTCAGATATATTTCTGTACTCATGCACGAGGGTCATTCCCCGTGGCAGGAAGGTCATGGAAACCCTCCTCATGAATTCACCAGGGACACAGGCTTGTAAGCAGATGATTGCCTCTTCAAATCTCAGGAGGGTTTCTGATGCTGGTTAAGTCAAGGAGTCTCTTATTCCTGGCATGCATAATTCTACCATTACATTCTCAAGACATTAAATCTGTTTTGACCTTGTTTGGGATGCAAAACCAGTGACTGCATTCAGAGGGGTCTTCTTTGTGGGCAACAGGCAGAATTCCACAGAGCTCTGGATAAAAAAGAGCATATGCCGGGTCCTACCACTAGAGGGAGACACTGTTTCGTGCCAGACATATTGATTGGAAAAAATTACATCCCAGTTTGTTTTTCATCATGATTAAAACTGGCATGGTTAATAGTAGAGTTTTTAGGGCACATGACTGGGTCCATAAAATCCATGCAACCCATAGACAGTGGAAAAACCAGGGCGTGAGCAGGAAAAAAAACCATGAATTTTTAATGTTGAACGGATGCGTGCATGCCCTGGCTCCTTCCTCTGGGGTCGCTAGGTCAAAAAAAAAAGACTGTCCGACAATAGCCAATCAGCAACAAATTCCTACCTGGGCATGTGGTCCCATGGTTTACTGAGACATATTGCAGTGGCAGAGTGATGAGACAAAGATGGCAGAGTGGAAAAAGATATAGGAAACAGGTTCATCCCAACCTTGCAGTTTGAGTCACAGAAAAGATGGGGCAACTCCACCAGCTTTCAAGCACCAAAAAACATATTATTATTATTATTATTAAGGTCCCCATGGCATTTTAATATAGAAATGTCCTTGTCACGAAGTAATGAGTGAGAATAAGAGAAATGGCAAAAACGAAAGCGAACTTTCAGCCATGACATGCTGCAGACAAGTTAAACGCCTGATGCATTATGAGTCATCAGAAACTGATGGACAGAATAATTACACATCAGGAGCAAGCTGTGCAAATCCTTTACAATTCCTGCTTTAGAGGCTAGAAATGATCTCAAATGAGATCAAAATTCCCAAATACATGGAAACCGTAAGGTGGGCTCAGTTTTTGTGGGGGTGTAGATTCTACATTGCTTTCATAACAAGGTAGTTATGAGTCCTACAAAGACTCCTTATAATTGTCCTTCTGATACCAGTGTGAGTTTGACTGATCTGTTGACCTGGAATACCACTGCGGGGGTACAGACTGGTGGCCAAGAGGAGCTCATGCATTTGGTCATAGCGGAGTAGCGAATTGACCAGGCATTCCTCAAGACTGTATGCTGCTTTCAGCTATAGGGCGGGGGGATGAAGCTGTTGTTCCAGTCAAAGAGACATCAGCAGACATTTCATGTTCTTCTCCACTGGTGGACGGCTCTTGCCCCCCCCCACCCCTGGAGACAGTCACATCACTGACAGGCTTCAGGGACAAATTGTGTGTGCAAAACCCATCCTCGTGATTTTTTTTTTACATCATATGTCTTCCATATCTGTGTGTGTGTGAGTGTGTATGAGAGGGAGAGCATACGGGGTATACAGGCACGTGCCGATGAATATTGCACGTGCACCTATGCATATGAGCACCCCACTGCTGCATTCTGTTGTTTTCCCTTGGGGGGGGGGGGGATGTTTGCATTGTCACGCCCGTACAGTCTCAGCATTGCGGCGCGATAATGGAGTGTGGAGTGTTTGCAAGCACCCTGCGGCTCTGTCACCACCACCCCTCCTCCACTGAAGTTCCTGTTATATAGAAACTGCCACAGTAACACAGGAGTCTGGGTTGCCTATTGCAGGCACTGGGGGGGGGGGGCAGGTGTTTACACAACCTACTGGTTCATCTCCTACATCACCTAACTTCACCCTGATGCATTAAACACCCATATGAATATGTTACTTTAGCTAGAGAGTTTATCCCACACCTCCAGTCCCTAGGACCAAACAGTCAATTAGGATCCAGTAGACAGAATGATGGGGATGATTTAAAAAGTGTCCAGTGTTAGATTAAAGGGTAATTCAGCTCATTGCCACGTGACATAGGACACACTCAAACAAGACAAATAGCCCCACCGCTGTGCTATGCTGTCAAGTTTTCATATTACCTCAAAAGCACACAATGCAAAATTTAAATAAAAATCAATGTGAGCCAATGGGGATAGCACTTTCCAAACATGGTCTACCAGGTAAGGCTGCAGCTACTGGAGGTGGACGTGTTGCGACATTACACACCGCCCCCTCCAGGCCCCTCTCATGCATGGCTAATTCACACATTACGCTGCCAATGTAAATGAATGAACATGCAATACCAGTTAACAAACCTGGCAAGGCCACGTTCAGTTGGCTGATATTTTGCTGCGGCTTTAATATTAATACCCTTGTCAGATGGACTGTAAATGGTAAGAAAATGACTTTTATCAATGAATCATCTCTCCAGACTGAGGGATAGTACCCCAGTAACGGACATATAATACTGGTTAGGTGTCGACTTTCAGCGCTGGGATCCGCTGCCTGTGCATTTGCTGGGTCAGGCTAAATAATCGCCCCTGGCTTTTATTTTACACAACCCCCCTCTGAGAGTCTAAAATTAAACTCAACCTTGAGTGACTTGAATATGTTTGACACCTGAAGTGTGTTCGCATAACACCAAATTCTCATATCAGGTGTGGTATGTTAAGTCATCTTACTTCTAATAATCCTGATCCATCCCGGGCAAAATCAGACTGCATCTTGCTGGAACAAACCATTTAACCTGAGCCAAGGGGTTAAACACACTAGGGGGAATCTACCTTGAGAGACGGCATTCACACACACACACACACACACACATCCTCCAGAAAGCTAAAGACTTGCCTTCTATTCACAGTCCTCCCCCCACAGCACAAACAAAGCTCCCACAATCCCCTCCCATCATTACAGCATAAACAGAGTTGTGGATAATAATCTAAAGACTCCTACAAGGTGAACTGCAATGACTCGCCAGGACCGGTGAGAACGACTGGTGCAGAGTGAGCTGTCAGGATCGCAGCTCTTCTGCCTGGGTTCCGTAGTGGTCCTCTGGAATGCCACTCTGCTGAGCTCATCACGCATCTCCCATTGATTCCGGAAGTGGTCTCACCAGTTCAAGGCTGGGAATGACACCCGCTGAGGCTGGCGATGAGGACGTTGGTTTGATTTGAGTGGCCGTCCGTGTCATGGACTGGCTGTCTGCTTCCGCCGTGCAGCATTAGATTCAATTATCTCAAAATTACACACAGATGCACATATATACATAAAGCTGGTCAGCTGATACTGTTATGTTTTCAGGATAAACACGTTGGGCGTCCCACACGTCTGATTGATGTTTTCATGGAATTTGCTAAGAAACTATTCTCCAACTGTGGATGTTATCTCGCCAAAGAAATTATGCCTGAACTGACCAATGACGGCTCCTATCAGTAAAGAATAATGCAAATCAACACAAAAACATCAAGCTCTTCCCGTGATCCAACCACAGCCAATACGTCAGGTTTGAGTGCAGTCCTCTGCTCGTTTGTGATAGTTTCACACACAAAGTACTGGGAAACCTGAGAATACCCCCCTCCCCCCCTCCGCCCCCACCAACAACACAACACCTCCTACGTCCAGCCTTCCCCCCACCTTCTGGCTCGATTAGCGTGCTGTCGATTCTGCCAAACGCCTCGTACTTCTGACACGCTCGTTAATAACCCCACATTGCGGATTCTAGCACAGCGCATGTACCTTCACCTACACGCGGCACAGAAAGCGGAGGCTTTAGCAATAATATCAGAGGCTGACCCCAATAGCAAAGTCCGCTCCGAACCAGCTGGAGACAAGGCGAGCTGGAGAGTTTCCAAAGCAGCGCCTCCTGGCCCCACATTAGGTCCTTCAGAGTGCCGACACCCTCTAGCAGGATAGCAAACGATGCTGTCGACCCCCAGCCTCTTTACAGTCGAGGAGGGGAAGCTCCAGACTACCGTCTCGAATAGCCTCAACCACGCCCATGCCCTCCAAAATGCATGCAGCCCAGCTCACCTGCATCTCCTTGTCGCTGTACTTGGACGGGTTCTTGCTGCCCTGGCTCTTTCGCCGAAGCCTCTTCAACTCCGCCTGGCATTTCTCCAAACTCTCGCCTTTGCTCCTGTGCTCCATCTGATACTTCTTCAGAGCGGCCTGAGAAGGGGCGATGGCAGAGGATGACTCCTGAATGGCACACGTCATCGAGTGGGGGAGGGGCGCCCTACTGGCATTATGGGACAAACACAGCTAGTGCAGTGCTCTGTCCAGTTCAGGACACCCCAATCCCAAAATGGCAGCCATAGTGACTACAGTATTACAATTTTTTGCATAATTTCTTTGTATGTCATTTTTTATTATTACTGTCTATGGCAGTAGTTAGAGTAATGTCAGGGAACTGTTTGGTTGCAAGTCCCAGGATTTTAGTGTTTGCCTAAAATAGCTAACCTGAATTTGTCTGGAAAAAAAATATGTCCAACCCAGCTGGAAGTCCATGGGAGAAGCTGCAGCTCTGAAACTTGTTAATAATCCAAAAGTTTATTTGTTAGTGTCGAAGTAACTGACAAATCTGGACACACTCCTTCCCTATAGAGCCTCATGCTGAAGAAACTGCAAGGTCAGAATATCGGGCTGAATGATTTTTTCATTTTCAAATTGAAATTGCAATATGTGTTATACAGCATGCCTGGCCCAGCATTTAAAACTGTGGCAAGGATAGTTTTACAGATTCATGCCGTCCTCCTTGTGTGACAGTCATTCTCACCAATCAGAAGTGCTATGCTTCTCGCATGCCAATCATGCTCACCAATGAGAAGTGGCCCAAGATGACTGCGTCTATGCCCACAGACAACAAATATGTGAATCTTGAGGAAAACGTTATATCAATGGTGCGAAAAAGTACTGCTTTGCTACTGAGCTATAAGTGAATTGCTTACCTATTTCATGGTCTGAGTAGCTGCAGGATCCCATTGTTTTTTTTTTGTACCAGAATTTTATTATTATTAGTAGTAGTTATAGTACTAACATGTTATGTAACATTAATGTCACAACTTTTAGGATAATTGATTTATGTTTGATTGTTCTCTGCTAATTTTAAAAAGTGATATATACACTTTGGAAGCAATTCATATCTTTAAGTTCTCATCCTTGCATTACAATATAACATTAATATTTTGATGGTATCTCATGTTATCACATATGGTATCTATCATCTATGTCATATGTTTTAAATCTATTACACACTGAATACTGAAATGAAGCTTGACTTTTTAAAAATATCACAAATCAAATCTCAGTCACAATATCTGTCAGAAAAATGGAGATGAGATATTTTCCCCGAATCGTTGGGCCCAGTCAGAATACCAGCCCACTTTGGGTTAGACAGGCCCTCCCATTATGAGCTGATTTAAATTCAGTCGAATTACTCTCAGTGTAAGAAAGAAATGGAGAGAAAATAACACGCAATTTCCTTAGAGTTTGTTTTAGCGGGTCGGTCCTGAACCCGTGTGGGAAATTAGATTGACGTAGAAACAGGCCCTCGGACTCTCACAGCAGAAAGTAGAACTCTCTGCACCGCCACCGCCCAATCAGACAGCAGTATGCACGACACGAGGGCCCTGATCTATAAATACCCTACATGTGGAGATGTGCAGCTTCATCTGACAGTAGGTGGCGCAACAGTTAAGGGGATGGAGGTTTGCAGGTTTAAACCCATGGAGTGAAGCAGACATGGGAAGGAACAAAGCAAGGTAATAACCATCACTTTAGATGAAGGAAATAAAGTCACTCAGAGCCTTGTTGGTAAAGTAGGGAGGAAGCAAGCGGTGGTCAAGGAAGCAGGTTTGAGACCAGTGCCAATATTTTTATAAGAAGCTCAGAATTACCCCTGGGAGGGGAACTAAAATCCAATTTGGGAAAGTGGGGGCCTTTGGGGGGGGAGGATTGGCAGACTCTCCTACAGCTCCTCATTACCCTAAGCACAGGAAGGCTGATTCATGTCAGGTTCATTTTATAATATCTATTATTCCTTTTCCCATTTTCTGCAAAAAACTGTATGACACCAAATGGGAAACTATTTGAACAGAGAAACCTGATTTTTGGCAAAAATACAATGATAATAAATAATGACACTTCATTGATCCCCATGGGGAAATTCTCTTTCTGCTACCCCATCTGGCTCTCCATTCCACACATGCAGGTGAGAGACAGCTTGGCAGAGAAGGGCAGCCACCTGCAGGCACCCATGGAGCTGGGGGTTAAGGGCCTCACTCAAGGGCCCACTGACATGTAACTATTCTGTCGAGGCCGGGTTTAAACCAGCAACCTTCCGATCACAGCGACAGAGAGCCACATGCTGCCCCGTCAAGAAGAGCATGTCAATCAATTTTCAGAGAAATAGTTCTTATCAAATCCTTAACATACATGTAATGTTAATTATCTGAGGAACATGATTTCCTTGGGCTGACCTCCACGAGTGTGTTAGCAAATTCTCCCATGACAAGTCAAGTGTTATTTCTGGCAAATTATATAAGAAATTTACTTTATAATCTGCCATTTCAATTCATTATGACTGTGATCTATCTCTGCTCTATACACTTAATCCTGCAACTATAAATAAAGTGAATAAAACGACCCTCCTGGAATGGATCTCTCCCAAACACAGGTCAGGGTTAGGAGGACGTGTGACGGATATGGGAACTTTAACAGTCGCCTTCCTCCTTAACTGGAGAAACTAGGGCCTCGCTTACGTCACTCTCTGAGAGAACAGCCACTCAGGACCAGTTTCCTATTCTGTACTACTTTATGAATACCGGCCCAGATTGCAAATTTATCTCCCGGAGGGGGGGTGGGGGGTGGCTGCAGCTGCTGTTGTCCCCTTTGGAGAAGGTACTCAACCTGAATTACAACAGTGAAACACCCCACTGTGGGTAAAGGAAAACTCAAAGCTCTGCTTTCTGTGCATGTGTCTTTTTCGTAGCTGGAATTTTCAGGAGATACAGATACATCAGTATGGACAAATTGAACGAGGGTGGGTCCTGGTTGTCTGGCACTGCCTGGTCACATGACCCTCCCCTGACTGAAGGGGGGCACCGGAGGCTGTGCTGCCAGCCTGACAGACACTGACTGCTTGGCGTGTGTTTTCTCATGCTCACCTACGCGAATTGCACTGCTTGCCAGCTGGCAGGGGAGGACCTCGAGCAACATCAGAGGAGATTAATGTGTTTGTCTTGTTTTCTCTTTCTTGTCCTTCTCCGCCTGCGAGGATTCTAAGAGTGTGCACCCTGAATGGTTTCCTTCATCAAAGGTAAAGGTGACCAGGACAGCTGAGCTACAACAGCCTTGGCGTAGTCTGACCCTCGAATGACCTTCGACCCGGAAATGCATATTTTAATAATGGTCAAATACCATAATTTAATAATGATCGAAGCTGTCCAGTTGTAACTGACTTACTTAAAGATTTAGGTGGGAAGAGACCATAAAAACAATTTCTTTACTGTTTTCCATAAGGCCCAGCGGCAGATGTATAATTGGTAGATGCCATTGGATGTGCAACCATGTAGGCGGAGCCTCCAAGAGCGGCCCTGCTGCCATGCCTGATATAAGTAGGTCAGGTGGTTCGGTACATATCTAGGACACAGACAGAGCACTGGGGACTCGGGACAGGCCGTCCGCCCCAGAGTGGGGGCAGTTCAGGAAGAGCCAAGAGCTGTTACCCTTCCTGCTATGTGACAAGCAAAGTGACACATTGAAATACGGTGAAACAGAAACTGTCACCCGATGGAAAAAGGGCAGCTGAGGGATTACGTGGGGTGGGGGCCTCTC